>NW_011627330.1:913115-1243056 GCF_000204515.1 Acromyrmex echinatior | reverse complement strand
ACTGAACATATGTTAATGAAACAAAAATATTTTTTAATTTAGATATATTTTATACCTATACTCATTTTATAATTTCTTAACTTACATATGTATATATATATATATATACATATATATATATATATATACATATATATATATATATATATAATTAATATATCAGTTTGTTTCCTAATATACTAAAAATATACTAATTATACATTCTGTATCTTATACAGAGACACAAAAAATATTGCAACATTCAATGGATATAAAAATTAATATCTAACAATTTTTATTTTTTGCGAAGCAAAAGTCAGAATAGTTGAGTGATGGAATTATTATTTTATACTCGATGGCAGAAAGAGAATTTCAGGACCGCTCCAATCCAGAATCTGTCATAAAATACAGCGTAAACTTTAATATGTGAAATATGTAAAGTCACATGTAATATATTAAATTATATCATCATATAGTTTACAGATATATAGTTTACAGATACATCATCATATAGTTTATTATTCATCTACTTAAATTGGTTTTAATGTATTAAATGTACATATTTATTGAGCTCATGCATGATTTCATATTAGCAGAAATTCAATAAAACTATTTCTCTCATGTTTAATATTAATTTTAATTTTCTATTATGATAAAATTTTTTCGAAATTTCCTGATATGATTTTCTTACATTTAAATTTATACATCTGAAATTTAATTTGTTAAAATTGTATTCCATATATCTCAAATTCATTTAATCAGTACGTAATCATAAATACGAAATGAAACCGCTAACTGATATTTTTACTTGCACTGTATCTATTGACTGATTAAGGCGAATGTTATGTCCTCGTATCGGTGAAGCTTAACGATCATTGGATCCGGATGTGTGATCACAGGATGTATACGAATAATACTGTGGAATGGTTTCCGCGGAGATTGAACGATTCCCATTACCTGCAAGTGTAACCGAGTTCTACTAGCAGGTAAATGGTGCACGCAATTATTGCCATCGATGCGAGAAATGCAATTCCAAAGCCCTATGCACATAACGCAGTTCGTAATACGATAAGTATGTTATCTCATCAATTTACTGATCTTTTGGTTCGTTAAATGTATAATTAGTATATTTTTCATTTCATTAATTTTACAATGTTTCAAAAGAGGCTTGTGCTTTTAACAATTAATTGGATATATTTTTATTTACTCCATTAAAATATTATTTTATTTGTTATGTGTTTTTTCTTCTGTGTTTGTTTTTTATTGAGATGTTTTCAATATTTTATATCTTATTTGTTTTAATTAACTTATTTTAAAATAATAAAATGATAAAATTCTCTCTCTCTCTCTCTCTCTCTGTCTCTCTCTTTCTCTCTCTCTTTCTCATCTTAATCGCAAATTCGACAATCATGTTTTCCTTAATTATATTTTTATCTATTAAGATCGATAATTCGATTTAGCGCGATAGAAATTTCTTTGATTTATTTTCCACGATAGAAATTGCTTTTTGTTTCACTTGCAAAATTTCGCATAACAGAATAATTCTATTTTCCCCAAGTATCCTTCTGTATATACACTTCGGTCACAATGTCTATCCCCGAAGTTTTCGAAGCGCGGAGCTTATTTCTATTTCACATTGCGCTGCCGCGCTGCACCGAAGTATTTTGGTCCGGCAGGGATTTCTTGCGTGAAAAGAAAGAATGTCATCCAACTTTCATCGTAATGCGACGAGTTGCCGTAATATGTTGCGAAAGTAATTTCTAAAGTAAGACCGTTGTTTCGGCGTGTATATATCGTGTGTGTAGGTTGAACACGTGCACAATAGGCGGTGCGTAATCGCTGATCCTGTTAAGGATATTCCTCTGGTGGCAGTAATGAGAAGATACACCTCTACGCGCTCTAATTCGGTTTTAGTGTCGCGATTATGTCTTCTCGATCAATTACGGAATGTAGGAAGCGTACGAAACATTATTGAAGACAATCACGGTGTCGCTATTAAATGACGCATCACTCGACATCAGATCAGATTTAGTGGCCTCAATCTGTTCCGTTTACGATAATTGCATGTGGTTTGATTAGTGCATCATCGATCAGACCAAACGATATTGCCTAAAATTAATGCAAGTCACTTGTGACCCAAATGCATTCGATATACGTCTAATGAATCGATGTCACGTCCCTCTATTCAACTAAATCATTAACAAGTAAAGCTACTAAAAGTCAATATTATATGAAGTGAATGAATCACGATATTAGGAATCAATATTGAAATGAATAATGTATGTATCTACGTTAAGTTAATCCTTTGTGGTCTGACTTGGCGACCATGTTTGTGGTCTTCCTCTTTTATTTATAAATTGCTACTCAATTATGAAATTTGGCAATTACTCTATATCTTAATTTGATAATGCTTTATTCGAATTTGAATTAAAAAAATTAATTTGAATTAAAAAATAAAAAAGAATCAAAACGATGGATTCAATATGGCAGACAGAATTTAAAAAAAATAAATTGATTATCATAAATCTTGTTTTTAGGGAGTTTTTAATTATATATAATAAAGCAACATTAAGTTTCTAGTTTCGCTTTATTAGAAGCTTGTCAATTTTATGTAAACAGTTAGTACTGATTTCCAAACTGACTTCCTGATTATGAATCCAGTGAGAGTTCTTCATAGAGATTACTATTCTTTTAAAATTTGATATTTTCAGCTATATTCAAAACTCAGAGATGTTAAGAATCTTCTAAAACTGAGTTTCATGATAATTAGATTGGTTTTTTGAATTTGAATTTTAGAATTTCGAATCCAAAATTGAATTCAGTGACTTCGAAAACTTTTAAAAAGCAAAATCTTCCATAAGTTAACTTGTTAGAAAGTTCAAGTGTTAAATTACTTTTCAACATCCCTTTCAAGAAGCTGACAAGTTGTTAAATCATTAAAAATGAATATTTCATCAATCGTGCCTTATACTTGGTTCTTTAATTAATGAACTTATTGGAAATACGAATTGATTGCCAGCGCAAATGGTAATTTAGCCCTGATAGGAACCGTTTAACTTTTAATTGGAATTCGAAGTGGTGCGAGCAATCCGTACTCGTGATTACCAACGCGAATATCTATTTCCGGTATAAGCGCCAGATGTATCGAATTGTCGAATTAACTTTCGCACAGATTCATCAGCTAACGCCGGACCGAATCAAGTAACTACAAATCGCTGAAATAGGAACACCGAGTGTATCGTTCGCACGGTAATCGGTGCTGAGTTAACTATAATTATGTCCAACTGAGCCAGTAATTAATTCTAAAGTGAGAGACGATTAATCATCGTGGCCACATCGTGCGGTGCAATATTTTACTCAATCTTCCGACAAATATTTCTCTTATCTTACAGAGCTGGAAAATCTAGGCAGTCAGTCGTAATTATTATTTTTTTTTTTTTACGATTCTCGTAAGATACGCCGTTTTTAATTATATGTATATATTTTAACGAGAAGTATTCCTTTGACGAAACATTCTTTACTTACAAGATAAACAATATTGAAATATTTTTCAAATGAGGATTCCAATGAAATACGTTATGCGGAGGAAACCAATTATGAATTCATAAGATTACCAGAATTCTTTTGTATAAAATTTTATTATATCACATTTCTGAAATATACGCATATTAATATTTTTCAGATTCAAATATAAAAATATATAATTTGATCTCACTGCTCGATAGCTGTACCAAATTTTGATCTTTTTTTAATTCCTTCTTTCTTCCATTCAATTGTAAATAATTAAAAAAATAAGATTTTTACATAATGAAATTTATTCTTCATGTAGGGAACGCACTATACCTCGATTGTTTAAGCAAATTCTGAAGTGACGTTCGGAATACGTATGGCGCGGCGCCAACAAAGCCACACCCGAAAGTCCCAGCAGCGTGTCGTGAATCGTTCTGTATATATATCAAAACCACAGGTAGAAAATGATATACATGGGCAATTATTTGCAGTGTGTTACATGAATAGGCAAAAGGGGACAAAACATCATACAAAAATACCGAAAGCAATGTTTGAGCTGACTACAAGGCAAGTGCATACATGAATTTCACGCTTTTCTATACTCAGTGACATGTTTTGACGTAGTTTCAGTTGGATATATAAAAAGATTTTTTAAAAATACGCTGTTTTAAACGGTTAAATTGTTGAATGCCTGCGGCACCAAACAGTTTCAATATATGATATATGAAAACAATCGGTTTTTGAAATGATTTTTAGATCTGATGATAGATGCACGGCCAAAAAGATTGTAAATTTATGTTAAGCTGTCTGAAACTTCAATCGTATACATATGGACAGCTAGAGCTCCTCTTTTTTCCCGTATTGTTTCGAACTGAAGATATCGCCCTCCATGTTACCTAAAATATGGAAATAAATAATGATGAAATTACGTTCAATTTGACATTTCAGGCTGTATTCAAATTATCTCTATAATAAAATAATGGAATATTTTTTGTGTTTTGAGTATCTTTAAATACTTTTTGATTTTATTGATGTTTTATTTATATTTATGTAATGAGAGGCAATATCATCATATCAGATATGAAGTATTATAGCAACCCATGTACATGATCAAAGATCTGAAGCTTCTATCAAAAATATTTGACATTTGTAATATTATATTTTAGTATATTTTTATTGCAGGACAATGTTAAATTGTGTACATATAATTTTAATCTTTCAGTATTTATTTTCTAAGGTTATTTGCCAAGATTGATTCCGCTTTGAATGAGAGTTATCTCGATAGTTTCCACTGATACAATTGCTGTTACGTCTAATAAATTGACTACATTTATGTTTGTACGGTTCCATTTGGCTCAATCGCGAAACTTCCTTCGCGTAATGCTCGAAAGCTTTTTTCCCCGTAACGTAATTCTTTCCCGTGGGGTATTGCTATTTGAGACATTTTGGGAGAAATGGAAAAAACCATGGCGCAAAAGAGAGGAAGCCGAAAGGTAAAGAATAGCCTCGTATTCGTGCGGTTCTACGAGATAGAGTCAACCGTAATTTGAACCTATTCTTCGACCTTCCGGAATCTGTCGTCCGTGAGACTCGCACCACTACCATGATGCTTAATTTTCTCCGAGTCTTATCTTCACAGACAGCCACTATGAAAATTGTTACTTGTCGTCCCGAGTTTTCCGAGATCCACAACTTTATTCGAATCTACACTTTTGCGTACATTCGCTCTTCACATCTATCTTCTTGCTGCTGTGTAATAGTATAACGTTACAAATTACTGAGTGATTAGTCTAGTCATTAAGTAATCTGTATTCATTAATTGTCATGTTGTTGCATTAATTGTCTTTCGATAGTGCAATAAAGCCGATTATAAATCAAGCAAATTAATGCAAACATATATGGACAATGAACACGTATTTCATTAAGTTAATCCTTTCGAAATAGATTGCATTCGTTACTTACAATTCGTTACTTCGTGATTTTTTTCACACCGAAAGGAGAAAAACGACTCGCTAATATTAATGGCACAGAATGGAACATTGGAAGACGTTTATATGCGCGGCAGCAGACAATGCCGGGCAATAAACTTGGTCTGGCGTATAGTGAGGGGTTAGATAAAATTGCACTCGATAAAAAGATGTCTGTTGGTGATTTGTCGCCGTATGCGAACGCTATCGAGCAATGCTTCGAGAGGGTTTATAAGGCGATAAACGGTTTGTTGCGTAAATCGCCAGATCGAAGGATCGAAAGAATAATGCGTCGCGACATCAATTTAACCCTCAACTGCGAGTTCGTTCAATGAGTGGAAGAATCGAAGAAACTTTCACGACACACGGTCAACTATTTTTCTTCGCTTATCGAACTATGGACGGCGACGATTGAATTGTTAGAAAAGTTTCATTGATATCTCACTCTATAAAGGGATATTTATATATTGGAGATAACACTGCACTGATATTTTATTTGCGAACAATATATTTCATATAATAGAGAATCGTAGAGATAATATTTGCATATTTAGTCAATATTTTATCTAATTAAACGAAAAATTTTTAAATTACTTTACAAATATGATTTAAAAAAAAAAATAAATGGTATGTAATAAAGACGTGACGTAAAAAATCTCTTATATACCTTTTCGTTCATTTTTTAAAATGTGTTTACTACGAATATGTTGAATAAATATCTATATTTACTTTATTTTTATTAGTAAATGTGTCTTTATAATTTATGTTACATATATTATAAAATCTCAAAAATAAAAATGCATTTATTGACAAAAATAAGACATAAATTTGAATCATTTTCTTTAAATTAATTATTTAATACAAATATTTAATTTATAAAGATATCTTGATGTTATAAAATGAGATATCATTATGTGACTTAATTTTGTAAACTAAGAACAATATTGAAACCTTCTAAGAAAAATTTTATATATATTATAATAATTTTCTGTATTAGGCGAAAATAATCAATTGAAAAATTGATTGTCACTATAAAGCATCGTATAAATGAGGAAACTGGAATTAAAGAAGTTGTGTTATGCTATATGTTCCTCTATTCCAGGAAATTCATTAAAAGTTTGATTCCGTCATTATGAATATATCCATAAAGCTTTTGTTATACAGAAAAGTAAATTCATTTTAGCCCTTTGGTCGTTGTTCGATAAACTTTTAATTAGCTATCTACATTACTCTATCGTTGCATAAAACCTTGTTATGCTCTTCGCGCGGTAAACACAATTGGCTAAATAAATCGAAGGCTCGAAAGGATAATTGGTTAAAATAATCCATATGTATGTGCATGACATCAATTACGATTTGCTGGCATTTGATGTTCGCTTTGATTCCATAGATATCCGTTTTTTCGACCTGATCTATTTTATTTAAAAATATATAACTCGAAATGTGCGCATGTATGAATAATGTAATACTAGCCGATATTTCGATAAACAAATTAATATGCGATATTCGTTTCGCTGTCGGGAGACAGTCATTTCACATTGGTATTGGAACACAGTCATGTAGTATGTAGAAAATTTTCGAGTGATACACGAGTATACAAAATGGAGAATAATTTGTGTTTATGATGCGTGCAAAATATGCGAAATAAGAGTAACGAACGTGAAATGTTTTCTGTTTTATAAATGCACGTGTAAATTAAAGTGAGATGTATATTTAAGCATATACGTCTCTAATAATAAATCTTTGGTATTATTTATTGAAAAATTTAATGAATTATGACTAACACTGGTCTTAACGACTTGACTATATAATGATATTTGATATGATCGTTTATATCAATGAAAAAAATGACTTAACAATTAAAGTATTAGGTCGGAACAAAAATTTGTAGCGTTACTTTATTTGTATTTTATCTGTGATAACACAGTAACAACAAATCTTAAGAACATTTTCAAAAAATGATTTTGTAGAGAAAAACTTTAAGCTTTCATGTTAGAAAATCGAAAATTTTTGTATTTTTCTTTCAAGCATATGACAAGCCTACAAAGTGAAAAAAAATTTCTTCAGAGGTAGCGGTTCTTTATATATAGTATAAAAATTACCAAATTCACAGATACTCAAAAGACATAGTGACCTTTCGAAAGTAGAGATTTTAAGTTTCAAATTTCTTTTTTAAATTTTGTTTATTTTTAAACAAAGTTATATACAGCCGCTTGAATTTTGAAGTTCGTAGAGCTGTAAACTTTTGTCTCGACTTAGCGACTTGTAATATTAAGAAAACTACGATTAGATTAAAGATTTTGAATAAAGTTTAAAATAAAAATGAATTTCGAGCAACAAATCTACTGCAATACAGAAACGTCCGTGCTATTTATCATTAATCGCTGACACGGAATCTAACGCACATTGTATTTAACACAAGGCTCGCTCTATTTCGAAGTAGTGATATAGCCCGAGGCCGAAACGCATGGAATTCGCTCAAATGTTCATTGTTGAGTTTGACTTTATTGGTTTGCACAAAGTCAGACGCTCACGCTAATCCTAGATTTACAGTAAGCTAGTAAGAGAAACAAATACCTATACAAAATGAAGGAATTCCTGTAACCTACTGATGTATACTTAGATCATATATACTTAGAATAATTTAGACAAATGGAATACGAATGCTAATAGAAAGATAATCTAAATAATAATGTGAAAAGAAAAATTTACATTCTAATGTTTTTCAATATTTCTATAAAATGATATTTTGAATATAAATTGCCATTTTTAAATGGTTATTTACGGATAGTTTTTATCGTCTTCTTTTGGACCATTATAATAAAATTTAACTCATAATTTAATACCGTTAATATTTTCCGGCCGGTGAGTTTCTTAATCGGTTTCGCGTTCGCGTGCGAAATGAACACATGATTTGTCGCTGCGAGCGGTAATTAGCACCAGTCCCAATAGTTCATGGCTGAATGAAACTTATCGGCAAATTGTTTTTGAGATTTTTTGCTCTTTTACATAGCGTTTCAAACGTATTTTACTTATGTATTCTTCTTTTTCAGTGATCGATAAGCATGGCTGCATACACGGATTGTATATAAGAAATTAATAGACATAACACATTAACAGACACACATTAACTTACATGCAGTCTTTAAAAAAATTATGAATTACAGCTGGTTTGACGAAATAAAATGTAAATCGTAAGTGAAACATGCATAAGTGTTTATTCAACAATAAGTGTTATGACAATCAAGTTCACATTTATTCCAAGAAACTAAGTTCTTTTTATTCCTTTTTCAATCTAATATTCGATGTTCCAATCGTATCATTTCTTAAGATATTTCCCTTCTCAAACATACCATCGAGTCGCATACATTTTCCCTTGCTTTTTTATTTATATCCCGACAGTGACTCCTCATGCAGAGTGTCCGATACTTGCCCGATTTATCGTGACTTCGAATTTTCGCACGCCACTTGTTTCTATCGGCAATGGTTACGTGGCCGCCAAGTCTCTCGGGGATGATTTCGTGGTTATGGACGACAGTTTGGCGATGCTTTTTCTCGACGTATCCGGATTGCTGTCTGTCGATCTATCTCGTCGTTTATTTGATGGTTTCGTCGCGGAAATGTCGAACAAGTTAACAAAAGAAAAAAAAGCAGCACACTGCTTTTTGTTGTGGAAACCAGAAACGTAACATTGACACTCGCACAGCAGCAACTAATTATTTATTAATAAATAATTTTCAATGTAGGTATTTATTAATAAATAATTTAATGTAAATTATCTCCACAATTTCACGAATATCAAATGAATTTTTATCAATTCGTTATTAGATTATATTGAATATTATTTAAATTTCTTTCTTGAATAAACGGAATATTGCGATCGTCTGATATAAATAGCGGAGTTTCAAAATACATTCAAACGAAACCGCATAAAGAACTATATGTGCCTCACGCTTAGATAACATAAATAAATGTAAAGAGATATAAGAAATATCAGAAAGTATAGGTGTGAGTTGACTGTGTAGCGATACCAACGGAAAAATTGCAGAGTCCAGTGAATCCGCAGTAATAATCGTACGCATCTATCACGTCCGATTTGCAACGTTCGATTTATTCAGATTTATTTTCACGACGACCCTAGGCGCATTTCTCACGGATTTTCTCGAGTTCTCCGCGTGTGAAAATATTCTTCTCCAGTTACTACCGTCGTTGTAGCTGCGGATTTTATTTATCGATTTCGTTCGATTGCGCACGCGATTTCGCATCGTGACAAGCGTAATTTCCGGTTGAGTTAGAACTGGCGCGGCACACCGTTTGGTCAAATTTCAAACGAGAAATCGCGGCAATGTATTATTGAATAATAACATCCATAATTAATACTTTAGTTCCTCCGCGTCGACAATAGCTCGCGCACGTTGCTCTGATTTCATTAAACGTCGTGTAATTTATGCAGCTAGTTCCACCGTACGACCTGGAACAAATGAAATTCATTGTTGCGCAATGAAATGAGCTTTTTTTCGATAAAACGGTCATATTTTGCAAATTAAGTTTTGTAAAAGTACTGCAATAAAGAATCTCTTTCATTTGCCGAATATACTTTTATACAAAAAACTTCGCACAAAAGAATGCGTTATTAATGAAAATGAATAATTAACATGAAATAATATAACAAGAATTTTCAACGACATGAAAATTACGACAAATATTTGAATTGTGCTGTGTAATATTATTATTCAGAATTGTAATAAAACACTCAAGTAAAAAGTGCGTCTTTCCCCCAAGCAAAATGTAAATTGTAGGTATTAAAAAAGTAATGACGGTTTTTATACAGTTCCATTGTTTATCTATTTATACATTTGACAAATAAAGTTATATGTATAAAATATAGCATATTACGAAAATGATCGAATATTCAAATAGACATTTGAAAAATGAGTATCGGAATGTAAAGAAATATCGAAATCCGATATTCATATTTCGAAAATTATTGAGTACAGAGAGGATAAAGCTTCGATTCATTGCCAGATTTGTGGCATAGCAATTTTATTAATAATATAATAGGTAGTCATGTTAATAATATTATAAGTTCTATAGTTATAAGTTCTATAGTAAAAATAAATAATATCGATAAATAAAGCATAAATGTTTAATGTATTATTAAACTGTATTAGTTTTCATTAGTAAGTACACTTATTGTTATAAATAATAATTAATATTTAATATGTATTATGTGTATATAGGCTTTTAGGATTATTAATTATGTAAGTTCTATTTAAAAATATTAATTAGAATTAGACAATATTCAGTTAGGAATATCGAAAATACATTAAATAATCGAAGAATAAATACCGGATAACTCATTTTACTGCCAATTATTGTTAGCTTTCGGTTCCTCGGCTCAGCCTGCTGTGGGATTATTTACCGCTCCGGAAACTACCACCGTGCTCCATTGAGCTTTCGCAAGTGTAAGGGAATGAACTACATACGCCAGGCAGTATTTGTTTCATTACGATTCCGGCGCGCGAATATATAATGGCATTCCAAAGAATTGTTTACGCGACCAGGTGACAACGTATACCCAATGGCATGGATTTAAATGTTGCATGGTCGTTTTGTACGGCTTGTCGTTATAATTTATTCCGGTAACGAACAATTCCCTTATTATTTGCTGAACATTTTAGGATGTCGCATCCGTAACGTTAATGATTATTTTGAAAACGCGCCATTAAAGCATGTTTTGAAAAAATGTGTTCAAGCCAATTGATGTAGAGTATTCTAGTTATTCATCGAATCGCAGCTTTATTTTTCCGCTGCTAAATGCACTCGCATCAAATAGTGATTTTTGCAAACTTGATACGCAAAGCAATATGTACCACGCGTATTTTTCGTTTTTGCGAAACTGTTTTCGTGTATATTTTCTGGTATTATATTGAGTAAAATGTCGCATTTCACGTGTTGTTTTATTTATGCATGGGATTGCATGGGGCATATTACTCTCTTACTTTAAAAGTGACATAACTCTAAATATTTTTTCAGAAAAAAAGGAAGAAGTATTTTGAATTTGAGAAAAAATTATTAACTAATCAAACAATGTCGGCAAAAAATATATTTTTAATGATTAAATGTCATTTTCATTTTACAGCTCTTAAAAAATTATTTTTTGTGATTATTTTGAAGATTTTATAATTATATTTCATGTTGTTGACAACTTGATGATTTTTTATAAAATTAGATTATTTCAGTTTTGATAAAATGTTTTATTTATGACATTTGTGATAATAATTTGAAAATCACGTTTTTTTATTGGTTGTATTTCTTTTGAAATAAGGGAGCGATATAAAAAAAAACAATTTTAATTTCAATATTTTTTAATAATTTCTTCAATATTTTTCTGTAAGTAATTTATAATATAATATCTCGGATGTATTTGCAAAATTATTAATAAAATAAGTGAATATCTCAGAAATAAAACTTTCTTTTTAAATACACTATTGTTTGATAAATCGACTAGTTTTGGAGAGAAAAATCTAATTGAAAATTTCATATAAAAAATTTATCAGATAAATGCAATGTATTTTTATATATATTAAATATCTTACATTAAATCTATTTTATTAAAAAGAATTATAACTATGAATTTTTTAATAATTTTCTAATATTGTATTTAAATTAATGTACAATGAAATATTACAATATTTTTTACAGTTACTTCTTTGATAGATGACATTAAAAACAATATTTGATGGAGAGGAATTAGAAAAAACATCTACTTTTTCTAGTCTGATAAAAAGCATAATGTTTGCGATCATAACACATGCGAAGAGCACCATATTGAAGCTTGTTTAATAATATTTTTGTATGAACTTTTACAACTTTCAGTTGATGTAAACTGCGCACCGATATTTGTCGATCTCGAAACAGTCCTAAACTGAAGCTATAGAGTTACATAAGTATTTACTATAAGTAATTACAAAATAAGTTGACGGTTTAATAATATCTACTGATGCTAATAAGCATCTTAGAACATTGTAAAAACTTATGATCGTGTTTTAGCGCACGCACATAACGGGTTCTTTTTAATTTTAATTTTAATTTTAATTTTTTATGGAATTAAATAATTTGAATTCAGTACATCTAGAATAGACCTATGTTATTTAAATTTGTATAATTTAATTACTATAACATAGCAAGTTTTATTGTATATAGTATGTAATTTGTTAATGTTACGAAAAATTGTTACAACATTACAACAAACGAAAATATTGAGAAAGAAAAAAAGAAAGATTGAGAAAAAGAGAAAGAAGGGAAAAAAGAATAAAAGAAACCAAAAGAAAATTGTGTTTCTGGTGAAAATAGAAGAAAAAAATTTGTTAAAATTACTATTTATTTTAAACCAATTTTTTAATATTAATTACTACACAATATAGTTCTTCAAAGGATATCCTAAAGACATCCTCGGAGAACTGAGTAGCTCTGTTTAATTAATTTTTTTGGGTGTTATATATATTATACTATTGTATTTTATAATTCTTTCGATCTGACATTTTTTGACAAATACATATCTATAAATGAGTGTATCGTTATAAATACAACTTTTTACGTTCTTTCATAATTCTCAGTTAATAAAATGATCCTTTCGCGAAATTTCCAATGAATTTCAAATTCATCACGACTGTTTTAATTAGGTAATTGAATTCATTAGCAAAGTATATTTTAATGCATAATAAAAATATATTCTGATGTATTAAAGAGAGTTTTCAAACGTCGAAATTATTCGCATGACTTACGAGTTTCATTTTATTACGTTCAGCATTTTCCAATAAAAAAAGAAAAAAGAGGGACACGTACAGACAATCGCGGAAAATTGTAAAATCGTACGCTTAAAATACGCGCAATATCAATATACCGATAATTTCATTTCATGCGAATACAATTCGAAACAGAATTAATATTCCTAGCGTTTAATCGGAATAGAAAAAAACTGGAAGCTGACGCGATGGCACTCTTAATTGCCTTCTTCTAAAATTAACATTTAAAAAAGATGTAAAGACGCGGTAATAAAGAGAAGGCAGTCCACTTGTTTGTACATATGCGTGTTTCGTATAACAATACATGTATATACAATCCGTCCCTACGGACGTCAGTCCGTTTCCGCATAATAAAGTACATTATAAAACTGGATTATTCTGACAAGGCTTTCGCGCCATATTTACATTGTTCCTGCTTCGCATACGTTTATATAAGACTCTTCTTTCTGTCGAGATATTCCGTTCCGAAAAAGACTTTACGTTCAATGTAATATACCTATATATCTCTTTATATAATGTATAATACAAAGCATGCGTATCACATGTGTTTCACTGAAATATATTTTATTGCACAAATAAGTGATCATGCAAATATACAAGATAATTAATACCTTCTCTCATTTAAATTTAAATTACATTAAATTTCTGATCGCTTCTGAACTGCTTTTATTCGAAAATTTAAATCGACTGTCTTTTGTGATATTGTGTCCCTAAGATTTTCATTTACTATACTAATCATTTTATACATATTCAGAAATTACGAGTATAACGATGCAAATAGCTGATCGATCTTCATTTACAACTTTCTTACGGACGAAGACGTCACCTAGGGATGAATAATGCTCATGATTAACTGGGATTAAGAAAGCAAATAAGCGAGTCAAAAGCTATAGAAGAACGTCTAGAAGTTTTATTCTGAACGTCTAGAAGTTTTTTTAATAAAGATATTCCGCGCGAAGTATCATTAATTAAAGTCTTCATTCATATCTGTCAATAAAAGTAACAATGAAGTTTTTTTTTATTAAAACTGTATGTTCCGTGCATATTAAATTATTTGCTATTAACACGAGTTACTGTATAACAAGGCATTCAATATGCATATAATATTTTCGCTTCAGCATCGATAATATAAAGCGATTAGTGATCATGCGTAATGACGATAAATGACATAAGCGTTAAAAGCGTGTGTATCTACATACAGTTAGTATATATCCGTTAGTTTGTATAATATGTAAATACGATTGACAACCTCGCAATCTCCAACAATTTGTATCGTTCGATTGAAATAACAGTGCAACTTCATCATTTATAATTTATCGTTTCACCTACAAACGATGCGGAAAAAGTCCGTCGAAATGCATACGTCATTAATGAGGCACTCAGGAACTACATTTCCAATTAGGATGCATATATGCAGAGCATAAAGCCTGCAATTAGTGCGCCGCGATACACCATTCTGTATCTTGCTGGAAACCAGGCAGTCGGCGCGGGACATTTGTAATGCGGCTATACGTCATCCTCTTATTGCACGCTACTTATTAGACGTGCCGGCCGAATTTTGCCGCTTTGCAGCGTTAGGATACCAACAAAAACGCGCGCGCATCGCAGCTGGGCAAATAGCAAATGCAATTTCCGCGGCTAAGAACGTCGTTCGGTTCACGTTCTTAGGATGTCCATAGTACGAATATAGGAGTGCTGGACCGGCAATGAGATCATAAAACGTGCAACTATTCCACGTAAAAGCACGTGGTCACGTGTTATCATTTTATTAACGCGCGATAAACTCGAGAAAATTTCGCGCGGCCGCCCACACTTTTTGCGCTCTCACCTTTTTGTGATTGCGAACAGAGATATAGAGATTCGGTGCGGTTTTACTAATTTAAAAAAAAAACGGATGATAATGGTTTCAAAATTTAGTGTCCTTTTTTTTTATTGCCAATCATTATTTATTAAACAGAAGTAAAAAAAAATATGTAATGAATTTTTTAAAATTATTCATTTGTGATTATTGGGTACAACGATATAAACTGAGAAATGTCTGTTAAAGGTTCAGAACTGACAGTCGAAAGTTGAGACTTAAAAGTTAATAGTTTGGAATTTACATTTACATATGAATACGTATGAGTTTGTAAACTCTGAATTTATGTAACAAGTACCTACATATGAATATATGTGCACGGCTATAATCCAAACTATTGTATTTAAATAGCAGTATCTCGAAAATTGCATTTCATAAATAAAAAGAGCAACTGAATCACAATAAAGCTTTGCACGTATCACGCGTATAAAGTTTCACGACGCGCGCGCGAAGATTTAGCGCGTATTACGCGACGTCATGTATAGAAGATACTTTTATTCTCGTAAAGTACACTTTGCAAAAATACGCGGGTGCATGTGGGGGATCACAGTAGTAAGTAGACGTTGCTATGTACGGCGCAAGAGCTGCTGGATCTTCCAGTTAATGCATACGATGCATTTTCGCGAGTGCTTATGGACTAACATTAACTGACGATAATTGTTCCGTTCTATTTATACGATAGGAAAGTATTTTGAACAAGTTTTTAGGGAATTTTATCTCTTCTCTCGCACACAAAAAATCATTTCGACATGTTTCGGTCATAGCGAAGTTACGAGAGCTTTTATCAATAGAATATTCAATTCTTTGTTGCAAAAAATGATATCAAGAACGTTTCGTAAAAATATTTCTATAAATATGATATAATAAATACTGGGTTTAATAGAATAAAAAGCTAATGAGTTATTTTAACATACTGAAGGCCGATTACTTTTAATATTGTATCGAATTTATGCTTGCCATGAAAAATATAATGTTGAAATAACAGTAAAAATATTTGATAAAAATGAGTAATTTTTAAAAAAATTTTGCATTAAAAAATATATAATACAATACAATACAATTTTAAAATCTTTATCAAATCAACTTAAATTAATTAAAATATGAGTTTATTTTTTTCGCAAATTTATAATATTATTTTTCAGTGTTCAATCAAATTTATTATCCGCGTATATTTATCTATATACATTACATTGTTAGTATGATGATGGAATTTGTCTTCTGTTATTTTCGAGAGAAATATTTTTCCGAGAATTTCGTATATTCTCTGCGAATTTTATAATCCTCGATATGCTGTTTGTTTTGTCATCGAGATGGCTTTGCAATGTATCTCGAGTCACGATAAACCGAAGGCACAAGCTATGCCATACGCCTTGATCCTCATGCATATTCAAATCTAGATTGCCGTATACCGTGTATACACCGTCCATCCCCGAAATTCAACGTTTTCTGTCTGTGTCGCTTCATATAACGTTGCTTCCATCTCTCACCTTTATGCGCGACCTTTATCATTTAATGTGAAATAAAAGAGCCGAACAAGTGCAACATTTACTGTACATCATGTACAAGAAGTTAAACGCGAGTTTTAAATATTCATTCTTTAAAGGCTCTAGATGAGGTACAATGTACACCAACTTTGCGCACATTTGCTAAATATTGGCCTACATTCATGTGGATAATTAATTAATTATACATGTCTTGTGTATGTGTATAATATTTCCTAATGTTGACATATACATTCTCCGTATTGTCTAGAGCCGTCTTAATATTTTTCAATGATTTATAAAATATACAAAAATCTTTAATGTAACAATGTGTTATATAAATATGATTGTTGAATAAATAAAATCATAAATAATTGATTAAATTTACATTTTTTTCTGTAAAATTTTTAATTAAATGATACAAAAAATAAACATTTTTTTAAATTTGAAGAACTATCAAACTTGTAAATGAATAAAAAGACATTTTTTTATTATTTTCTTCATCATCTTTATATAAAAAAGGAATTATTTAGAATTAAAAAGGATTTGATAATATGTAGCGATATAATAAAAATTCGCGGAACCTCGACTTTTCTGTGAAAGTATCTGAGGTACAACTGGAGTCGAAAAGTGGTGTACAAAATACCGGATGTGACTACAAGGAACTTCTCTACAAACTCGAACAGTACCACGTTCGCACCATTTCGCCATTCTTCGACTAATGCCTAGCTTATAAAGTCTACGTGTTGCGAGAATATATTAAACCGAACATGGCATGTTGTACTGTTAGGAAGTTTTCTTGGTTTTCATTAATAAAGTTACTCTACCAGGAGTTAGAATATATATTCGTGGATTCTTGAATATTTAAATCTGTGGCTTCCAGAAAAGTTGAATTTACAGTTCCTTAGTATGAGTGTTAAACTTTAATTACCTTTAAATTTTTACATTCTGGGACACTAAAACTTTAAATTTGCTGTTAGTAAAATTTTTCAAGTGCGTAGATCTTAATGTGCTTAAATTGTTTAATGCCAAGTTCTGAATCCACTTTTTATCCAAAATATTTCATTCTGCCAATTTTCAGACTTTAAAATATTTTTAAAATTTTCATTTAAAGATTTAGTTTTTCAAATATGAATTTGAAGATTTCGAATTAATTATTGATTTTCAAAAGTTCTTTGAACTGCAAAAATAAAATTCTTCAAATTATTCGTAGAATTGTAATTTTTAAAATATAAAAATTATTAAAACGAAATTATTTAAACTATCATATTATTATTATTATTCCTTTTTAAATTAATCATTGAAAAGAATAAGAGTTGATTTAAAATATTCAGAATATTGTTAGTAATAATTTTAATAATACTAATGCAATACGTAATTTGCAATACTATTTTTAAAAATGTCCTTGATCTAATTATCAAAAATTATCTGATAGTTATACATTTTAATAGAACAGTGAATACTATAACTTAAATAATGTGAACAATTTTATTTTAGCTAATAACTTTTAAATATTTGCTGCGAATTCGATGCGAATGTGAACATAAAAGCGTACCGTGTAATTATCCTCCTATTTTCCACGTGCATTAGTTACACTAGCGCGCAGTGGTCGAATGTATGAATGTGTTTTATATGGATCTTGCTTTTAACGCGGTGACAGAAATGTGCAACTCCGTAGTAGACAGGTAAGGATTACGTAAATGCGCAGAATCCTGGAAATCCTGACGCTCTGTTCATCGCTACGCGTAAACAAAAAATCTTTACACACTCACACTGATGCGTGTGTGTAAAGCGAGAACTTGTTAGTCTGTAGTTGTTTTTTTTCATTAAAGCAAAAAAAAATAGTAAAAACGCGAAATTTGAAAACTTCTCGTTAGTTCTTCAAACTTTTATATTCATGGCAAATTTTGAAATTATTGTGCCGTTTACTAGTAAATTTTATACAAATTATATAATAATAAATTTTATACATATAAGGTAGAAAATATATAGTAAAAAAATGCACACACACACACACACACACACACACATATATATAAACGATAGAATTATATATAAAAACAATAAGATGAAGGGCTACGAGCCAGAGATAGAATTATAACTTTGAGCCACAATTGACAAACACAAACAGCAGAATGTATTAATGATTATTACTCTTAAAGCAGCAGAGAACAATCTTAGCAGCAGAGAACTACTAGAAGTGAGACCGTGCTTTTGAAATACTGGTTATTGCAAAAATTAGTCCTTCGTGTTTATATTAATCCTAAATCCCAACTTCAAATACCTTAGTTTTTTTTAAATTAATAAAAAATTTAATAATAAATATAAAAATTTTTATGTCATCGGGTCGATTAACTTATTGGGATAATAAATCTCAGGGAAAAAAGGAAAAAGGTTACAGTACATTACAATATTTCAGGATTAATCGATTTTTATTCGATATACACAGGTAGTAAGTACAGTTTGGATTAAATGGAAATCCAAGTTCTTATCTGCTGCATTGTCGTGATGAAAATGCATTAATTCCAATTGTATTTATATCATTTGTATATTGGAAAAAACTTTTTAATGTTTATTAATTAAAAAAAAAAGACAGAGAGAGAGAGAATGTGTGTGAGAGAGAGAGAGAGAGAGAGAGAGAGAGAGAGAGAGTGTGTGTGTGTGTGTGTGTGTGTGTGTGTGTGTAAAACTAGGATTTAGGATTCTTAATATGAGCACAAATGATCTTTTGCAACAAACCGCATTTCAAAAGTGCGCATTTGTAATAATTTACAGCGTTATTAATTTGTAGCATAATTAAATCTAACTGTGACATAGAACAAGGATTTTTCGAGATTAATACCCTCCTCCTGTATTGCTTTTTAATCCATTTAAAAAATAGTTATCACATATGTATCAATATATTTCACGTATACATCGTGCATGGCATTTATTGCCTCATTCATCATTTATGCAATATCACAGTTGTACTGTCAGATCTTGAATCGAAAGATATTTTTCCTCACAATAACGCCCAACATTGTCCTTTCCTTCATAGATCCTCAGGACCCTTCAATCCAACTATCGCTTCCTCTCAGTTCCCCCTCGGAAAGCATCGTGCATCATTTCGCATTCTTTTCTTCGTCATCCAAGCGGATCGTACGCAGAAAAGAAACGAGCTTCTTGAGAGAAGAGGGAGATGGATAGTGTAATCGCGAGAGATTCGCGAATGGAAACCGTTACGAATGTTTTCCGATGGCACAGTTGCTACGACCCCCCCATGAATATCTGCTACGAAAGAAAGTACTTATGCACGCTTTACTGCACGCGAGACGAGGCGCGTCCCGTTCTTATGCAAAATCCATTTGAAAATAGAAGAGGAGAGAAGAGACATCGCGCTGCACTGCATCGCATCGTGTCGTCATGAAACGTTAAACAAAAGGGACTTGTACGAAACGGAAAATAAAATAGGAAATCCTATAGCCGCGATGCGGCAATTTCGGCATTGTGACGGGGATTTAGTCGCGTTACGCGATGTTGTGTAGAAGCAATGTAGGCGATGCAGAGAAAACCAATAGACGAAAATTACCCATCACTACACTAGCGTAAAGCGAACAGACATTATTAACAAATAAATAAATTAATTAATGCAATACCGTAATAAATTAGAACATGATTTGAAAACAACGAATAATAAATTGAATTTTAATTGTGATTGTAAATGTTCACAAGCCGTGTGTGAGACAAATAGAAAAACATATTGCATATTCCATTTCTCGTAACGCGAAAACCATTAGGAAAAATAATAAAACTTCCATTTTATTAGTCACAACGTTTATGTCTCTTTTTCTGTTTAGTGCGAATGTATGATGACCTGGATAGACAGAAATTGTAAAATATTTCAATTTTTTATGTAACGATAGATAACGTAAATATAATTTTAGTAAACTTTAAATTTAGTATTCAACAAAGCTTGTCATTTTAACGTACATTGAGGTTTTTATTAAATTTCCGAGTAGTTCTACCAAATGCTTGTTCTAAGTTCCTTGTTCGTAGTAAGTTTTCTACTTTGTCCAATTTTTCATTTAAAATTGGTGCACCGCTTCGGCGTTGCGCCAGATGGACGGATCGATCGACATCGAGAGTCCGAGATGACTCAGTATGTACATGTAGGATCCCGTTTAAGCGCTTTTCTATTCTATTACGCGTCGCGAACGATTACATGGGAAAAAAAAAATAGTCCAAGTTCTCGTTAAAGCGTCAGGAAAACGCTGTCGTTACGATAGGACAAATGGTCGCGCAGAGATGGGAAGACGAGACGCGAGACGAATGATCCGTGTTTTCATAAAAATTTCATGCCTGCGCGGTCCTACGGGATGGTTTCCGGTGAAAGGAGCTTAGCGCACAAAGGCAAAGAGTTCATTAAAATTCTGTGCGCATCTCTGAACGGCGCCAATGTCGACTATTCGAGCGCTCGCTTCTACTCTGCTTACACCCTCATTTATCGCATCCTTGCATATTGCGACTAAATGACTGCACTTCTAATTAAGTATTAAAACGCACTCCTTGGATGTGTCTTTTTTAATGATATACTGAATATCCTATATACTGCAAAA
Source organism: Acromyrmex echinatior (assembly GCF_000204515.1). The sequence goes on along the minus strand of NW_011627330.1, from coordinate 1,221,858 downwards.
ATTTATTTTTCATACAATCTGGAGTTGATTTTTTCTTGATGCAAATGACATTTTAATACGAAGGATTTTCTACAATGATGGTATAATCCAGTTCAGTAAAAGCTTGAAATTTTCTTAATTTTTAAATTATGAATTAGATTAATTTAATTACTTGGATTAGATTAATGAATTAGATTAATCAGATTACTTTAATTATATTTTTATATAAAAATACTATATATATATATATATATATATATTTTTTTTTTACATATCAATTGCAAATAACAATGTTATGCAACAATTAGAGAAAGAGAGAGAAAGAGAGAGAGAGAGAGAGAGAGAGAGAGAGAGAGAGAGAGAATGGTTTATTTTAATTTATTATCTCACATAATATCGATAAGAATCAGTTTTTCTTGTTAAACAATTTGAAAAACTGTTTCCTTTCTTTGAGATGTGTCAATATTACTTTATGATATCCCAAGGTGAATGTATTTTCTCTTTTACGATCCCCAATAAGGAAGAATATGAAATACGCGATATAATAGCCATGATATTTTTCAAGATGTCGGAAAAATGATGAGATTGAAGATATCCGAAGATTCGGGAACAATGAAAACATAAAAAGGAACAACGATTCGTTAGGTTAGTAAATTCGCTATACAAGTTTAAGTTTTAAAATAAGCCTACAAAACTACTTAAACAGTTATTTAATAAATTATTCTACAGCGTCTCCTAATAACCAATAAATAGTTTACCATATAGCACAAAGATTGACAAGATATAACAATAAGTTACAAATTACTATAAAGAAAAGATTTAACAAAAACACTAACTTTTGTTTGTATTCACAGATGTAGATATGACAGTTTAATTTTTATACAATATGTGTTAACAAGTTTTGATTTGAAATATGCACTTCGAATCAGTTGCAAAAAATTCTTAATATTTTTTTTTAATATAAAGTAACTTCCTGCTAACTTAGAAAATTTTTAACAAAACGAAATGTAAATATAATAAACGTTAATATAATAAAGTATAAGCTCGTTTTAAATTTAGTATTTTACGTAATTTTATATTATCTTCCATCATTTTTTTTCACATTTCTCCTGGTATTCCGTAAATATGGCCTGATATTTTGTAAATAATCTGATCGGAACTATCGACAGACTTTCCTACAAAGAACTTTTATCCAATTTTTATTTAATGGATAATATTGAATAATCCATTTTAAAAGTATCAGTTTAATATCGAAAATTAAAACACGCGCCAACCGCATTCGCGCTACCCAATTTTATTTTATTGTATTGCAACAGGCTGCAGGATATAAATTGATGGAGATTGCGTGCCATCGGAAACGGAGCGTATAGAGTTCTAGCTTTACAACCGATCTGCAAAAGGGCGTTATGTCACAGGTTTGCCGATATATCGGAAATTCGTAGATGCATGCGATGGGAGAATCTACGACGTATCGGTCCACGTTGCTCTCGAAGGAAGTCGGTGACTGCGAGCCTTATAAATTATGCGGAAAGAGAATAAGTTATCGTTGCACGTGTAAACTGTCGCTCTGTCTATCTATGCGTTACGTCATCGCTGTAACATTCGCTCGTTAGAAAGGTCTCATGGGCGCAGACCGAAAGCAGCAAAACGTTTTGCGAAATGGCTTGCCGTTCTCCCAGTTAACTATCGCGAGTCAGTAATTCTAGGAACAGTTCATAGCGAGTGGATAAGTAGATAAATGGTGTACTACGTGCTGCGAGCATGCATAACGCAAGAGTTCATGCACTATAATGCCAGCCTTTGCTGTCCTATTAAATTAATTCGCGGACTAAACTGGTGATGAGACCTCGAATAATTTTGAATATTACGCCAAGAATAACATAGAAGCAAAATAAGCGCAAAATAAATCCTTTAAAAAGATTAAAAACATTAAAAAGATTAGAAAAAATTAAAAACATTTTAATAAAATTTATGTGTGAATATATAGAAATGTTGATTAGTCTATTTGTATGTATTATATACATTGTAAAAAAGCATGTAAAATTATTAAATATGTATAAAAATTGTACAATTATAGTGGAAATATATAAAATTGAGCGCTTCTTTTTACAAAATTAATACTTTTTTTACATAATTATGTAAATATATCTATTGAATAGAAAATTAATAATGTATATTTTATAATGTATATTTCCATAATAATATTTTCACATAAATGCTAGCCCCATGGCTTAGAACCCGCCTAGTATATCTACTAATGTGTAAATTTTTGTAATATTATATGACATAATGATAACACATATTGTATATTGCATTTTTGATATTTGTACTTATCAATAACGTAGCTCAAGAAAAATTGTGCATAATTCATTCATCACATCAATATTTCTATAAATTTAATTTCAGTTATATAAATTGACCTTTGCAAATTTTTTAATTACTATAAAGATGCAGAATTTAATCATTAAAATTATTGAATTAAAATCTTACATATTGCAATCAGAAATACTGCGCTAAATTAATCTGAATCAACAAATAAATAATCAAATAAATAATTTTATTTTGTTAATAAATCTTTTTAGAAATCGTTTTTTTAGAATAATTATATATATATTAGAAATGATGCAAGTTTAGCATTTACTCCAATTTTGAATGTTACACTGATATCATCGATATCTTCCGGTTAATTAAACGTATTGCAGTCGAAGCTGCAAATTGCTTTTAGCGATTTTGCCGTGGTTGAAACTTATTGCAGCGTAAATTATTGCCCGTATTATTGTTTCACACAACATTCAATATACACGTAATTTAAGATAGGTAGTTACAATTGATTACGCGCGCGCTATCATAGTGATAGCCAGATGATGGGAAACATGATTGAATAATTTGAATAATAATAATAATATAATCGAAATAATACATAATAGTAAATACTAAATAATCATGTGAAATGGAAATCATGACAAATATAATCGTATGTTACATCTGTAACATTTAATTTTTTACATTTGACGCTATTTTCAATAATTAAAAAAGATATATTGTTAAAAAATTTGATACACTTTGTAAAATGTATAATAAATTTATCGTTTGAATTCAATATTTTAAATCCATTTGATTGACAGAAATATTAAGCGATGACAAAGACAAAAGTATCACAATACATTTTGCCCTTGCATACATATATTTTATTGTGTATGAATTGACAATCTCTCTCTCTCTCTCTCTCTCTTTCTCTCTTCCTCTCTTTCTGGTAATTCTTATGGATGTCCAATGCAGTCTGAATAACATATGCGTAGAGTACAAAGCTTAGGAAAAACAAAACGGAAAAATAAACGCGTTCTATCCCTCGTGCGTGCGACGATCTCCATAATGAAAGAGAGGATTTTCCGAAAGCGAATGAGGGATTTGCGTCGGTTAACGAAATCTGCATCGTGGGATTAACAAATATTTTTCTAGGGCACGTATATACACACACAGTAATTCGGCGCAGCGCAGCGTAGCGCTATGTATTTTCACTATATTCCTGGCTGCATTTACCTTGCGCAATCCGACTCGGTTCTAGCTCTCGTATATTGTATACGCATGGCCATTGTAACTACACGTTTCGTGGCTCGCGTAAAAAAAACTCTCCAGCTACAGTTTAGAAACGCGGACAGTCCTACTTTTTCCTCGCTCTCCTTCTCAACAACACCTTCGTGTTGACTTTTGCTGGAGTTATATTCGTTGCTTTCAATTCTGCGACACAATGTTATTTTATAAAAATAAACGCGTAAGAAAAAGCGCATGTTTTATAATTTCCCGTGTAATCTACGGAAGAATTGACGCACACAATTAGCAATTTGAACACAGATTTCCACTGGGAAATTAAACTACCTGAAATAATCAAATTTCAACCGACAATCCATAAGATTACTATGACTTCGAAAATTCAAAAATTTTTATATACGTTCGACAGTATTAAACAGGAAAATCTTCTTTGCTTTAAATATAAAAGTCTATTTCGAATTAATTAAAAATTAAATGGGCTACGTGCAGAGAAAAAATTGAGTATTCCACATATGCTCAAAATGAGAAAAAACATGATAATCATTCGTTATGAAATTTGAATGAGATTACGTATATCCCGAGGGATGTTATAACTTGAAATCAGCGAGACTATTTTCCTACATTTTTGTGTGAAATCTGACCGCACATGGTAACATTTACTTTCATAGGATATTATAGAGGAACTGCAACACAAAAGGAAGAAACCGAGCGAAGCAAGGAGCGTGCCTTGGAATTTCGCAGAATATATTTCAACGCGTAATATATTTCGGAATTATATTCACAGCGTGACGCTTACGTAATGTTACCACAGACTACCGGTGTATATAGCTGTTGTATAACATCTCACAAAACTTATATTTAAAAAGAGATGAATGAGAGAGAGATATTTATACGTCTATTATGGTCGTTCTACTACCTATGCTAGATTCAACCTATTTTTTTGTGCTGCCTTTTTCCTTTGTTTAATTTATCTTATCCTATTATGGGCTACACAACAGTTACAATAGAGAAACTAAGAAATAACTGCTATAGAACAATTTTACTTTTACGTCTTTTATGTTTTTCATCTTTTGTTATAAGTTTAATAGCATATAAGCAACTTTTGCTGAAAAATAATGATCGATTTAACAATTGAATTTTTTTATAGAGTTTAATTTAATATTGTATATTCTGTACGTACATAGAGAAAAATTCTTTCTCTCTGTTTCTCCTCACGTTTTTTTGAAATGATATCATTTCAATCATGTGCTGCCGCCAAAATCGATTTGTGATTAATTAACATGATATATTTTGGAATAAGAAACGCATTTTAACAACAAAAGTAAATCAAATAATAAATCAAATAATAAATGGACAGGCTAGCTTATAAATTGAAAAAACTTTCGGAATTTATTTAAAAAATTTAATGTGTGTCACAATTGATGGGGAAGAAAGAGAGAGAGAGAGAGAGAGAGAGAGAGAGAGAGAGAGAGAGAGAAGTGAGAGGAAAGAGAGGCAGGGAGAGAGATAATATAAAAATGATATGAGAGATAATATAAAAAATTCGAAATGAATGATAGGTAGGCTCGTATATGCACTCAAAAACGCACGTACAGACACAACCAATTTAAATTTTTATATCTTCGTAATATGCATTTTCATAAATTTCATATTGACATGAGTATCTCATTATTATGTTACACGCTGTCCAGAACTACTTTTAATGTATTACAATATAAATTCTATTTCAATTCATCATTAATATAAATTATTAATAATTTATTTAAATTACAGTAACAATGTAACTAATGAAGTTTGAAATGATTTACATAAAAAAAATGTTCTCTTTCGTAATAAATTTTTTATTGGATCTTTTTATTGGATCATAACTTTAAAACTTTGTTGTAAATCATATTTGTAAGATAAATTACGAATAAATATGAATGGATTTTGGAAGATTAAAATTAAAATTTGTTACACAAGAACAAATGTAATTATTAGCATGTTTTTTTACTTTCAATTAATTAATATTGATAGTGAAATGTTTTCTTTTCTCATTTGATACATAATACAAAATTTTTTAATATTACTTTCTTGCACTAATTTAAATAGTAATATTTAACTTTAGAATAAAATGGTAAGACTAGAAAGACCTTTTTAAAAATTTAGAAAAGAGAAAAAGTAATGTGCATCTAAATATTAACAACGTTTTTCTACACATTATAGATATTAAATTTATTTTATGTCACATAAAATTATAAATAAAGAGGAAGAGTAAATATTTCATACCACGTTATTGTCATGATATAAAGTTATTTCAATAAAAGCTTTACATTTCAAATATGTCATTTTATATATATTTGTTACAGTTTTATTGGTTTTTTGTTTTACTTATTTCTCATTATTTATTTAATGAATAAAAAGGTCAGCAATAAATTTAGAAATATTATATTATTTAGAAATATTACTGTATATTAATTATTATGTATTTAATAAAATTATTAAATATTCTTAATTATAAATATTATTAATATATCTTATCTTCATTATCTTCTTATTTTTTGAAATTTTATTTCCTGAAAATTTAATCTATATGTTATAGAATATATACTTAGTAAAAAAATGTGAGGGATATTTTTAACAAATCCATCATGTTTCATTTTTAGAAAAATCAATTTACTTTAGCTACTTTATCTTATTTTATTAGATTTTATTTTACTTTATTTTATATTTTACATTTTTATTTTTGTAGTTTACACGCTTAAGTTTTCAAGAACTTTTACATAATTTACACATCTAAAATTGTTATTTTATTGCTTAATGTACCACTAAATTATATCAGTAAATAATTAAACTAATCGATAATATGTCAATTACAATAAGTTCTGGAAGCTTTATACATATGCATTTTAATATGCACATAGTAAATCAATCATCATTGATACATATTCTAAAATTAATCAATTATATTAATCTTTCCTAATCTATTCATTTCAAAGTAATTATTCTGAGAGACGTTGTATTTATGTATACTATTAATGGAATCATTACTTCAAATCAGAATAAATTATTATTTTATACATTAAATTTTTTATTCATATTACTTTTTACAAAAAGATATTTAACCCTCTGTCTGTAATTTGAGTCTTTTTTAGTACAAGTAAAATTATTCACTTTTAAATTTCTGAATAAAAGAATCTGGTTTCCCTTTTTAAAATTTGTTAAAAACTTGTCTGATAATGTAATAAAGATGTTAAAAGATACCTCTGAATTTTTCCATATTTTTTTAAAAGTTTAGGATAGTAAAAAACTTGAGCTTGCAATGAAGGGAATAAAAATATAATTGCAGACGGAGAGTTAATAAAATAGTTATAGTTTTTGGAAAAAAGTTGTTTTCAAGTTCAAACTTTTAACAAACATTTTGTAAATTTTATAAAATATTAATCTTTGTTCTAAAAATCACTCAACTGAACGACTCAAATAGCCGATTAATTTTACAAATAATGAATAATGTATACTCATCTCATGGCTTTTCCGTTGTCGGTCAACGATGTCTCTCCTAGGCTTCTTTCTCTTCTCAGGAATCTTCGAGACATAAATTCAACACGACACTAATGAAAATACTGTTAATCACAATTGCGCGCATATTAATTCAGAGTATAATAATCACGCGGCATTTGCATGACATTCTCAACGTAACCCGAACAACGTAACGCGATCCGCCAATCCCGCAAAATACGTGAAATATTATTAATGATATAACATGGCTTTCTGTTTGAATCATTCGACCCGATAGTTCGCTCTCAATTTGGAAATAGTATTAGAGAAATGATATTTAAATTGGCGAAAAATTCGGGACACGTCTGCCTCAATTTCTATTTTAAATGACTGAATCGCGCGAAACATGTCTGCTTCAATAAATCGACATTGTTAGCCGTGATGCCGTTATCGAGTTGCTAACCGTGAGAGTTAATCAATCGCGATGTTGGAGTTCGGTAATTGTTAATTGTTCATGAGGAACGATCGCGATTCGAAGGATAATACGCAACACGCGGAGCGGCTAGCCGTTCGCTCGAGTGTCGAAGGGCGAATGATAACGCGGCGACCTTGTGTACGCTACATCGCGCTTTGTATGTACGTTACAATGCAAACATCAAGGCTGCGTGCCAATCTATTTCTGTGAAGTATTTAACGTATTGGAAAGTAAATATACGCCGAAATATCGTGCTCTTTGTTTTTCAAATAGTGGAGCGCCAAATTTGTAGAATGTCAACGCTGGCAGAAAAAGGAGAATCGCATATATCAATTGATTCGTTTCATCACTATGAAATATTTAACAATAAAGATACGTTATATATTAAATGTACGCTGAACATTTTGATCTTTGTATTTAAAATTAATATCGTTGAACAGATTGCCATCGCTTATTTCTTGTGGATCCATTAGCGTCGTCGAAAATGATTAATTTTATTCGAGAAATTATTAGATTAAAATTGTTACTTAAATCTTAATTCAATTATGCTCTACAAGTGATTTTCATATAAGTGTTTATATATAACTGACTTTACTTTTTAATTTTTTGTTGTATAAATACATGTGTACCATATATTATCAACAATCAATTTAATTAATTAGTTACTGTATTTTAATATTACACACCAACTGAATTATCTGGTTAATGCAAATATAAATAGGTTATTAATTCCTTTAACTTAATTACCAGAAATTAATTTGTTAATATTAGTTGTGTTACATGTTATTTATAAGGAATCGAAGGATAATATGAACCGAAAATAGAGCATATCAATTATAAAAACTACGAAAATCAATAGTAAATGATGCAGTAATATAAGTACAAGTGCAATTACGAATACGCGAATTCTATATTAGCTACTTTCGATCGTATAAAATTGATTCTATCGATATTTTCTTGTTAACATTTTTTATTTTTTAAGAATGTAGTGTTATTCAGATTATGTAGTAATTACATATAAAATACATGAATGAATTTTATTGAATATTTGATTATACAATAGATATACAGATTTTTATTTTTTGATAATTTTAACAATCAATTTATTTAAAAAAAATGTTAAGATTATTATTTTTCATAATTCTTGAAAAATTTTAGATATTTCTAATAATTTTATTAAATTGCAAATAAAAATTTTGTTATAATAAAATATTTTTAAAAAAAGTAAATTTTTTCACAAATAAAACCAAATTTTTTAAATAATCAGAAAATGAAACAAGCCAATATCGTAATATTTTATCATTTTTACATATGTGTATGCGTATAAAAATAATAATAAATATATTTTAGGCCGGGAGTCGAACCTGGATCTCTTGCATTCCGTGCAAGCGTCCTAAGCCTTTGCTTAGTAATATTTTTAATTGGTATATGAATATGATATTACTATATATGATGTATGATATATATATATATATATATGATATGATATATATGTAAATTAATTCCTAAAGACTCCTTAATGATATAAAATTGTTGGATATAAAAGGGCAATAGGAGTCAAGCATGGTAATTTTTGTGCAAACTAATACGGTTAACAAAACAACTTTAATAATAATTAATCCGCTTACATGTTTCAGCTCACTTTTAATCCTCAGAGACAATATGATGTAATTACAAAAAATTTTTTTTACAAACTCATTCATTTCAGTGAGCCACTTCCATTTATTAACGGAAACTATAATATAAAAACGAACTCTAATAACAATCTAAAATGTATTAAAATTATTAAAAGATAAATTTGTTGAGAAAGAGAAAACAAAAACGATTTATTGTAAAATAATAGGAGATAGTAGACTAAAACAAAAATTCATCATATCGCAAACACTTAAATTCTAGCGATTTAGTCAAAAGCAGTCTTTGACCATTCAGCGAATAAGTGTCAATTATGTTGAAATTAATGAATAACTTTTAATACATTTAAAACGTTAATCGCAAAGAAAAAGAAAAAAAGAAGGGAAAAAAACTCTAATATTAATTATAGTCCAGATAGACATCCAAATCAAAATTGAATCTTTAATAATTTAAATGTAACAAAGAATATACATTGATTGATCAATCAATCTATAGCTTGTGTTGTAAAAAAGTTATGAGAACCATAGTATTCTGAAAGTGATCTATATGCAGGTTACCTTAGCGAGGATAATTGCTATATGGATGTTACATCCACGGCTGTTACATTTTTAGTTCCACTTAAGATCGGCAGTTTTTCTGCGAAAGATTTTACTATCCTGTCAGAAATCGATAATCAATATCGAAATTGCCAATACTAAGATTCCTGGTAGTGCATCTTCTAAACAAAAAAAAAAATCATCAAATTTAGCTCTCCTGGCGAAAATATTTTTCTAAAAACCGGAAGAAAGTTGACACGCGTATATAAAAAAGTTATTAAAATTTGAACTGTTAGTTGGAGAGTTTCCGTGTGCCGGAGATTTGGTCAAAAAGCCAGAGTTTCCAGTCGAAAGCCGGAGATGTGGTAAGCAGTGGTTATAACAGTAATGATTATTTCTAGGTCAGAGTTAAATCCTGCGCTTTGAAGCTAAAGCTCGCAAGATTAACCCCTTTCCATACACATTATAACGCGCGTTAAGCGCATATGTTTATAGAAACGTATTTGATTAGGATAGTCCATGTACAGACGTATATTTGACGCGCAGTAATGCATGCATTTAAATCAAGGATTATTCATAATTATTCACGATGTATTCGCAATAATATGCACAAAAAAATCACACACTATAATATACACTTTATTTTATATAAAAAATTCTTTGTGAATTGACAGTAATACTGCTGTTGTCTATTCTATTGTATATTGTTGCAATGAAATTGAACTCTTAGTACTGTGCCGTGCAACTGTATTATTCGAAAGGCAGCAATAAATCTTCAGTTAAGGCAACCATGTTTGAGAATATTCTAATCAGATGTTATTTATCGTGTAAGAATTACAGCTGTAAGAACTATTTATAGGGGCATATCTTAATAGCTATATATTTAATATAATATTAATGTAACGTGAATTCATATATATACATTTCTTTTTTATAAAGAATGTTGTTGTAACAACCAAAGCCAATATATTCTCAGTTTATACCAACCTAACCAATGTTTAATCAATGCATCGCCAATGAATTGTATTACTAATGTAAGATAGTATCTAATTTGATTAATGTTTCGTGATCTTATTCCTACAATTTCGCGTGCAATATTCCGGTGATGATGATCGCCTATCGTCGCTCAATTTTGCTCGTCCTTTCATTGCTTTCCTATCCTCGTAGGCAACGATGTTCCTCAATCATCGCTGATTTCGTGTCGGCAATCGGTGACACCGGGCGCGCCCGAAATACAATTCTCTTGTAAACGAGAACAGATATTCAGACCGAATACGAAGACTTGTGGTGTGCATTTTAATGAACTCGCTGTCCAATCTTGTTTTCCAGTGGCGTAAGTTCCTTCGGGAGGACAAAGAGAAGGAGAGGAGGAGACAGAGAGGAAGAGAGAGGGGGTTACAGGCAGCGGCGGTGGAGGCAACGACGGAAGGCACAGGGAGAGACGGCGGGGTGAACCGGAACCGGAAATGGCTGCGAGGTGGCTGCTACTGCTGGCGCTCCTCGCCGCCCACGCCGCGGCTCTTCCTGATTTCATTAGGATAGGTGAGTATCTTTCTCCTGGTGTGAAAGCCACGACCCTTTCGACCACATTCAATGGCGTCAGTAAAATTATTATCAATGTCTCGATCGATAATATCCACGAGTAAGGAAACGGTAGTACGAACTTAGCTTTTGAGATAATATTCGTAGAAGCTTTACGAATATTATAATCAGATAAAATCTTATTCCTTAGTTAATTTGAAGTGAAATTTAATTGTAGACTTAGTTATTGAGATAAATAATCGTAGTGATTAAAGCAAGTTTTTTTTTGACGTAAAAGCACTTGAAGTGATTTTCTCACACAAAATCTTGTTTTATTTATAAAAAAAAATTATAATATAATAGTTAAATTAACATTATTATTTTTTTATTCCTTTTTATTTATTATATCTCTTTTATGTTTCAATTTTTGTAATCATGATAAACTTTTAATTATATTTTTATTTAAATATATATGAAATACTATACTGTATATATCAAAAACCTATTTTTGGATAAATTATATCGCCTTATGTTTTCAATCTACAATTCTTGGTTTATATTCATACAGTTACGTATTAGGCAATTGCCAAATATTGTTAAACTATAACGACTCCGTGAAAATGTTTTGCTGGCCAGACAAATAATTGAAATTAATAGCGGCGATAAAAGGGTATGCTACTAACGGTGCTCTATTTAATTGGCATTGATGGTAGTGCAAGAGAAACACAGGCAACGTGACGCAGATAACATGCATTTTACCGTGTGCGACGACAATTACCGAAGTTCTGGCTGTTGCGCGTCAGAGAGAAAATCACTCTGATAGCAACCACGCGTGTACTGTTGCGCATGTAGCGGATATATAAACAAGAGGTATTTCACAGTTAAATGTCGCTAACCATCTGCCTGTGGATATATTGAAAGTAGCTGCCTCTGTGAACAGCAGATACTGATATAGCACATTCCGCTTACAAGTCACGAAAATCTGCAAAATCTCATGGTTGAAAATAACATATAAAAGAGATACATATTTTTAAAAGATTTTTCACACCCAACGACTGAACAATAATTTTACATATTTTAAATCGAAAAAAATGTTAAGAATTTTTATATGTTGTCTCGCAAAAATTTATATTAAAAAATTTTTACAATTTCTATTTATATTTTATAAAAATCAAAAGGATAAAATTAGCCTTTTATATAAATATTTAAAAAATTATTATAAATTAATAAGATAATTTTAATGCAATTTAGTAATAAATATAAAATCATGTTAAAATAATGTAATAATAAATAATTAATATAATAAAAAAATAAGATATAAATTTACAAATATTGACACTACTATGTTGTTTTATGATGCAAAATATTTTTATGCATTCTCTTTTTATGGAACCGGTTTTAAAAATATATTTTGTAATTTTGTCGCAAAATTTTTACTTGTTTTTACTTGAAAACCACAAACATATTTAAATTCGCGCGCAGGAAATTATGAGATCGAAAATTTTTATCGATATTTTCTAATAGAAAACAAAATCTCATTTACTTAATGGAAATTCTTTGTTATTGTACATGCTATCAATATCTAACAAAACAAAATAAAACAAAATTAATAATGTTATTGTTATCAGAATTTAATAGTAACAACATTATACTGACCACAAAGTTTCTATTTCGAAAATAATTGATTTACATATATCTGAAAAATAATTATAATTTATAACAGAAGTACTTTGCTTGCATATCAGCTTTTTGCAGTTTTGCAGTTTTATCTCTTAAAAATATGATGAAACAACAACAGCTCGTATATTTTACGCACATGCAAAACTGTCACGTCACTGTTTAATATTACGATTGTCATTTCTCGACGACGCGCGGATATACGCGTGGATGTACGTGATACCGAATGCCCGACTATACTCGGTGAACTTTTATCGAAACGTAAATTCAACGATGCACTCAATTTCCGAACGCTTTCTTTTCCAAGGTAGCGAGAGAGAAGCAAAAGCAGATCGATATACACGTCCGAGCTCAGGGAGATACGTGCTGTACTTGCTACGAGTTTTGATGCATTCGTTCGTACTACGTCCGTACGCTTGTTCCGTGTGGCATATCACCAATGCCGTGTATGGCCAATAGCTTTCTGTATCGGAAAACTGAAAAAGGAAAGAAATTTACGAAATAGTACAAAGAGAGACTAGAACGAGAGAGAGAAAACTAGAAATTCTTTTAGCTTACATTACGCCGATTGAATTTTAAGCGTTTCGCATTTCTTATTTTTCTAATTTTTCGCGGTATCTTTTTCGGTGCCAGTTCAATTCGTTCAACTTTCTTCTACTACTTCATTTTTATCTCCTTTTTCCATCGCTATTGTTAGTCGAACAATTACATCATAGTCTCTCTTTTTAAGGAAATTATGTTTGAAAATTGAATAGCTGATATGAGGAAAAATCTGAAAAGAATAAAAATCCGTTTTTGTTCTGATAAAAATATGTAACAGTACGATATACAAATCATTTTTTAATTTTGTTATACGGTTTAAACGTACACAAATGCCTATGCATAACAGATTATACATAAAATAGTTATACGGGAAAAATGTAATTAAGTTTGTAATGTACGCTCACAAAGCTGTCTTTTGCGCGCATGATATAACCAGGATTACAAACAATCTTTTGTTTTAGAACAGCGGCTCATTACGTGCTTTGAATTCAACGTTATTATAAACGGGAGCTGTCAAATTGACGCGAAAATTAAAAGCGGCGTGCGCCATAATCATGTATAGTTTTCGTGATTTATTTGAGTCAACCGGCCATGGCGGTGGAAAGTTCATTTAATCGCACGTATAATTAAATGGCGTGATTTTATATAAAACACTAAGAATGAACCTTAATATGTATTGTGGGAACAATTTAACATATTTATTGCGTTATAATGATTGTAACGGAAGCGACAGTTGTTGGCATTCTCAATCACTCTGTGCGAAATAATTTATTAGCGATCAATGAATATTTAAATTCATTTAATTTGATTGGGCAGCTGACCTGAAAAAAGGTAACGTTTAATTTATGTAAACGTTTATTTTCCAACGTTTGCGACGATTTTACGATCGATTGTCACATCTGAAATATTTATCGATATTTGCGACACAAATTCAGTTGATTGCTCAATAAGTCATTAACTACAAAATTATTATTTATCTCTCTCACTCCAGTTTTTCTCATATTTTGTAAATTGTTTTCTTTTTTTCAATTTTCCGATATAGAAAGTTATTGGCCATACATGGCATTGGTGAAATGCCACAGAATAAGGATATAAACGTAGTACGAACGAATGCATTAAAACTCGTAACAAGTATAGCATTATTGCGCGCTTTTATCACATTTGCTAGTTTCTGCTTTCTCTCCTTGACGAAAGTGTTACTGATGTACTAATTCAAAATTCCTATATATGAATCTGATAAAGAAATTGCAATGGATTTATTCTCCCACTGCGAGGACAATGTGTGTTCATCTTTCTTCATTTTGCGTTAAATTTTCAAACTATTCATATTTTCATTCTCATTTACATTATTAGGTTTATTATTGTCACAATGAGCGTAGCGAGTCGAGCGACGTACCTTATGAGGTATGCCAAAGAGAATCGATAGCAGGTCGCTAACGAGAGACGTAAATCTATTCCACAAATTCTATAAATCGCAGAGTCAAGCCGGTGCAGCTGCTCGTACAGTTACTTTATGACGTACACGAGATTAAAATCAATTTATGGCGCCAATTTCTCCTAACCGAATGAATTGGAAGGCGCAGAATTTTAGCGGACAATACGAAGAAACTGTCGCGAGTACTGATGTGACGCGAAATGATGGAAATGACAACGAATGGAACGAATGTGTACTCTCATATCTCTTTTCTCGATCAAAAAAAAAAAAAAATAAATAAATAAATGAATAAATAAAAATAATAAATCTGTGTTTACATATGGAAATTTTCGATCGGGATACAACTTTAAATACAAAGATATTTTACGAACTTTAATCCAATTTTGTTTCATAGCAGTCGAATTATGATTTAGCGCTGTTATTTCTTTTCTGATATTTTACTTTTTAAATCTTTTATTTTGTGATTTATTTGTACGATATTGTGCCGATACTAGATAAAATTTTTCAAGATTTTTGTTTTTATAAGAATCAATAAATTAATATATTTTTAAAATTTGTTAGAACTTATAAAAAGTATTTTTGTACTTAATATACCTTTTTCAGAATATTAATATAGTTTTTTGAAGTGCATTTATTAAATACATATGTTCAAACTTATATCAAAATATTCTTGCCAAAGACATTAGAATTATTTCGAAGACACTGAACATGTAAAAATGTAACATGTAAACACATGCGCATAAAATACATTGTACAGTGAAGTTACACGGAACACGGTTCTAGTCGGGATCATCTCACGTAGGTGTAAATAGACCATAAATCTTTATCCTGCTCTAGTGAACAGAAAACCGGGTAAATAGACGGTTGGATAAAGATATTCTGTAATGGTGCTCGTAGACAGAAAATAAGTAGTGCACGTGTGGATCTCGTCAAAGTAGCACCCTTTAATATGGATGCGTGATTTCCCAGGCGGGCTGTTTCATCCGTCGGACGACAAGCAGGAAGTGGCCTTTCGCTACGCCGCGGAGAAGATCAACGCCAACCGGGACATCCTGCCCAAGTCTCGCCTCAGCGCTCAGGTCGAGGTGATACAGCCGCAAGATAGTTTCCACGCCTCGAAACGAGGTGAGTTTCATAATTGAATCGGAAATACTTGTCGGATTATATCAGATTCTGTCACGCTTTGGGTGTTTCAAAAATTTTCTCGTGAAAATCGACTATTTTCATCGTCGCTCAGTGTCAATCAGTGTGATGTATTTTTTACCTCTATTTTGTTTAACATGGAAAATTGAAATTTACGTTGCCAGTTAGTATCTATCTTTAATTTTTTATTTCTTTATTGTACCGCACACCTAAGTAAAATATTTTTTAAATATATTTGAAATTAAAAAAAAAAGATATTTACATATGCATGTACAGACGTTTAGAATAGAAAAATATGAATCTTATGACTTTGCTTAGCTTTTTAAAATTTTGATTTAAATATTGTGCTGTTAAAGAATCCAAAAAAGATGCTTCTATTACAAAATTTTCTCTCACTTTAATTAAAGAAATGAGAAAAAGTGCATTAAAAAAATTCTTCTTTTATTAATAATGTATAGTTTAAAACTAAAAAAGTTATCAAAAAAACTGGATAGAATTACTTTAGTTAGCGATATCGATAAAAGTTAATCGATATTGACGAGTTAAGAACAACTTATGCTGTGCGAGCAAAGGACTACTATTTTGTCGAGAAACTTCGCGTTAATGTATAGGTGTGGTATACCGAATCGCACAAACTGCCTTGAGAGTTTGTGTGACTTGCTTGATGCGCGAAATAAATTCTATTTACACGATTAAGGATTCGAGAGATTGTCGCGTAAAGCTTCACTCTCGCCAATACTAGAACAGAGCTCTACCATCTGATTCCTGGTGTGACGATCCCATTCTCCAATACTAGCACAGCTTCCTAACATCCTTATCTCAGGCGAAGCGAAGCCTCTCTAACGCTAAATCTTGTTACTTGCAGTTTCGGCATGTCTAGTGCACCGCGTTCGTGAATCGAAGTTAGTTTTAACGTGCTAAAAATTTTACTTTACTCGAATATGTACTTTGCAACGTAATAGCGATAGCTCGTGCAAATCGACCACTTTTTAAATATTACATTTAAAAGTGGTACTTTTTCTTTATAAACTTTTTACTTGAATTTTTACATAGTTATATACATGTGAATTAGTATTTAAGTCGATAATGTAGATTATATAACAATTAAAAAGGATTACTTTTTTATAAAACCAATATTAAATTTCTTTTTATAATACAATATTACAGATGTGTATAGTTATATACATAAAATGTTCTATTACTGTCGTACCGTTATAATAGTAAAATATAATGTAAATAGTATGATTTGTAAATATTTTGAATTTTACACATGTGTTGAGATATTTCTTCCAAAGTGACAAGCAATTAAGATACAAACAGTGACAAATATTAAGATATAAGCAGTAATAATAAATTAAAGAAAATACTTCAGTATATCTAAATATTTGAATTTTTTCTTAAATATTATATGATTAATTTTTTTATTACTATTTTATATCATGTTTTTTTCATAACTGTCTGTCTCTCATATATTATTTGAAAGGCAACATGTGGTGATGTATGTACGTACATGAAGAATTGTCTCTTGATTCAGAAAATAGGTCACGAATTTCATTTCTGTGTTGGGAAAGTCATGGGGGAAAGTTCAATATGAAAATAATTCTACATGATATACATATACATATAATACAAGCCTGCGGTTAGTCGCTTAACTATACATATATGCAGCAGAAAATTAATAACGTCCAGCACAAAATAATAACTCGGTGGATATTTGCGCATGGAATTAACTAGGGCCAACGTAATTACCATGTCGAGTTACTAAATGATTAAAGCGAACGGCGCATTCTAAATATGCACACTAGAGTCGCATGCAGGCGCATCGGTCAAGCCGCGAATGTGTGCGAGCGTGTGAACCGCCGCAAAGCGCGCGCATAGGGGCCAGATAGCCGAATTTGGCTGTGCTCCAGCACGGTATTACACCGTGAAAGCAATTTTATTGATAAACTTCTGTTTGCCAGAAGTTAACAAATCTCCTTGGGACACGCCGATCGCTACGGCCGAGCTGGCCGAGCACAATCGCGTCGTGCATTCGGCGACGTTCGAATTCGTTGTCGTGGGTGATTCAAAAAATTTATCTCTCTCTGTAAATCAGCGGTGAAACAGCACAGTGTGGAATAACGAGCATTCTGTCGGACATGTAACTCAAACTTCGTTAACAATAGAGTATACTACGTTATAATAGCGAACATGAGATTCCAGCTTTGTTAACAATGGCGTATAATGGGAATATAATGCGATTTATGCAAGATTTAAGCTTTATGGATATACAGTAGGATTAGGAATATGATCTCGAATTCCAGATATTAATATTTTATCTAGATATTAATGTAGTAGACGTTATATATATATCGCAAGTCGAATAAGAAATTTGAATATTTTTAATAATTTAAGATGTAAATAAAACAGACAATCAATTTACGTATAATTAGAATATTTTGTTTAGAATATTAAATTTGATTGTTTTAAATTAAAAATCTTGGTCAATTTTATTAAAATATGTGAGTAGGAGAGACCGGGATCAATTGATTATAGGGGTAAGTAGAATAATCGAGGCTATATTAAAAACAAAATACGCGAGACATGCGTAAACGTGTCTGAATATGCAGCAGCGACTGCCTCTAAGTCTGTCGTAACATCTTGTTGCGAACACTATTGATAAAAGTTACACCACAATTTTAAAAAATCGTACACTAAAGTACAATAAATATTTTTATTCTTAAGATTTTTGTTTTACAATCGTATATGATTGACTGAGATATTTGATTTCTTAGATAGTAAGTGTAGTTCTTACTTAATAAAGTCCAACAGATTTTTTTTGTTTATGTGTCTTTGTTATCGTATATTGTTAATATTTTTAAAAAACGGATGGGGGATAGTAGACTAACCATAGAACTGTATCTTACTCACCATAGAACTCATTTAGTGACGACTCTTATAGTACTTACTCAAAATTTTATTTCTTTAAAGAGATTTTTCTCAGTGGTAAATGTTTAGTTCCCTCATATGCAATCTTGAAAACTAGGCTCATTCGATGTATTTTTGCACGAAATAAACAAATTTTGCAAAAAGCATTGTTTTGCCCTGTGAAGCGAATGTTTATGTTTAAAATATATTTTTAAAAAATTTATTTTTATAAAAGTTTTATTATGTATCCAAAGATGTAGCTTAAAATACATTAATCTTTATTTTATAATAATCTTAGTCGAATTATCCCAGTTCCGGGGCTAATTAAATCAGATGGAATGCATTAGAAAAATACATTTTTTCATATTAGTTATCAGTTTCCCCTTATTATTAAAATATTATTAGGTATTCAAATGTATATATAAATTCGAAATTGAAAAATGAGTCTATTAGCTCCGATCTCCCCTATTTAAAAATAAGGAATTACATATTTATCAATATGTAGAGAAAAGAAAGATGATATGAAGATATAAATGAAACTGTAAATAAGATAATAAATAGTTTTATGTCGTTTTGAACAAAATATAAAAAGTATGGAGATATTCAAAATTAAATCTACTCTATGCATAAACTGTATTATTTAAATATTGATAATAAATTTATTTCTAATATTGTACATATTATATATTTTACATATATATATATATATATATATATACATATATAAACCGACGTTATTCATTTATTTGGTTAGCGAAGTAATTATGCCACAGTCTCGCTCGAGACAAAGAAAGAGGAGAAAAGAAGTAGTACTGATAAACGGTTGTCTGCGACGTCGGACGCAATAGCGGGATAAATTAAATGCTGGAAATTCACGTCAGGTCTCGTGTTCTTCTCGTCGTTTAGGTTTCGTTCGCTCCAGGGCGATGAACCTCTTCGTTCGACAAACAGAAAGAGCGGATAGCCATTTGGACGGTCTCGCTTCGCGTCTTTTTATGATACGACGGAAAAACATTGGTGAATGCGGTTTGCCTTTGTTTATTTCCTACCTTTGCCATCGCATAGTTGTTGGTAATACAGTTTTACGATTTTGCCTAGCTGTGTCTCGAAATTTTTGGTAATACAGCCTGTCGTTCTCCATTGTGAAATCCCAGTTAGAACGGGAGTTAACGAGGACGCGCGCATTCGATTATGCGCGTCGTTCCACCGAGCCACGTAGAAAAAAAGCATACGGAACGACAGCGGCAAACAGTAGCACGGCAGTTCCAACAGAGACAGTTGTTGAGTTCGTTCCATATGCATTGCGCGATAATCTTTGCGAATAGAGATTTTCTCCAGTTCTTTCCATATATTTTTGTTAAAGCAAAGAAAATACTTTGCCAAGTAAATGAAAATAATATTCTTTTAACTATGAAAATGTTTACGGTTTTTACAAAAACTTTAAAAGCACAATAGCAAAAATTTTAATCTTTGTTTATATTTATGTAAAGAATATTTACACTTTAGTTTTAAAAATACTTATTAATTTACATTTATATGAAAGTATTAAATAATATTTAGAACCTTAAAGGAATTAAGAGTTCAGTAAAATATAATACTTTACTTAAATTTACAGTAAATATATTTAAAAGTTTGTATGTTAAAAGTTTTATGAAATTAGTATCAGTAAACAAATTTATTCATAATTGTAAGACAATACATACTATACACGGAGAGAATTTTAAATTTACCCTGAAAATATAATAGTTCTGATACAATATTTTAAAAATTTTTACTATGCACTTCAATAAAATTAATCAAAACTTATTTTATATTTTATTGTAGTTTTATTAATAAATGAGAGAGATTTACATTAAAATTTTTCGAAATACAATGTTATTCCACGACTATCATATTTTCAGGATAAACTCTAAGAAAAAATTTTCTCCGTGTACATACTATATTTATATTAACTTAGGAATTATAAGGATAATTTTTTCAGGAATAAAAATATGGTAAATAAATTAATATTTTTAAAGCAAAATTTAAGATATCGTGTTCACACGTAATATAATCTATATTATATTACATGCGGCACATACTTCGTATATATTATTAATCGATTATCGTGTAACTTGCGTGAAGGAAAGGAATCTTGTTGAACGACCCTCGGCACTAACGCGAAAATGAGAATATACCGAAATACCCTTGCGAAAGTATAAGAGACGTCTCGTGATATTTTACGCTTACGGCAATGGCGTGGCGGCGGCGTATGTCCGAAGGAGGTTTTCGTATAACTACCCACCCGAGGGTGAAGTAACTCGTCGCGCAAGCGGTAGCGTTGTCCTGCTCGTTTCGCTTTCGCTAAGCCAATTTCCTAAAAATCACCCAGATGAAACGAAAAGTTCCGCGCCGGAGCCGTGGGAGTAACCACAAGCTGCGCTACAGCGATGCCGAGATAGAACAGTCCGCTCTAATTTTGCCGTAACTTTAAAGGTTTCTTCTTTCACATTGTTGTGCCAACTTTCGAGAAAGTATTGGTACGCGAGAAGCGTTTGTGAGACTATCTCGAAAAATGCCATGTGATTTCAGAAGTTCGAAACGAGAGAAATCACGAGATACTCGGGCGTTTTTAACTCTTCATCATCTCAGTAGTCCTTGAAGTGGCGTGCGTGCATTTTATTCGTTGCTTCAGTTGCGTCTAACATAAAAAAATAAAAATAAAAAAAGTCCTTATAAGTAAGACGACATTTTTATGGAAAAATTCTATGGGTACATAAGTAATAAGATTGGATAAAATATAAAGGTTGAGTTAAAAAAAAAATGCTGTCCCAGAAATAAATTTTAATAATAAAAATGACATCTCTATTACCGAGAGGCAAAAGAGGATTGTAATATTCTATGCTGTGTTTTCACAAATATAAATATAAGGAATTTTTCAAATATAAATAAATAATGTAATCTTTTGAGATTCTCTCTATCTTATGATATGACGAGATATTGTAGTTGTTAGAAGAACTAAAAAAATTTGATATAAAAAATTATTATAATACATTGATTAATATACCAGTTAAAGTCTTATTTAACTAGTATATTAATCAGTGCTAGTTCCTTTTTATCTTCTTTGCATAAGACATATTAAAATTTATGTGTAATAAAGTGTACAAAGGAAACGTAATTTTAAAAGTGTATAAAATTCAGGGTTAGTAAAAAACATGTTTTAAACGTGTTTTAAACAGCTTGAAACATGCTTAATTGATGTTTTTAATATGTTTTAAATATGTTTTTTTTTATTGTACCGTTTAAAGCATATTTGAAGCATTAAAAACACATTTAAGAAAAAACACAATATGTTTTATTCTTAAAAAAAAAAAAACATTAGTCTTTATTAACCCTGATAAAATTATTAAATGTTATCTCGAAACCTAGATTCAAAATAAATAGTCTGTTATATCGTTCACGACAGTGACAACACGCATCGATCCAATTTTTTCTTGGGCGTTGATCAAACGTAATTTCTTCGTTAGCAGTGGTGTCTTTTAGCCTGAAATAGGAGAAATGTCTTTCCTGCATTCTCGGTTATCAGATTCTCAATTCATTATGAACGATATTAAACTAATTTGTCTCCATTATTTTATCAAGACTTTTCATTTATGTTTTGTCATATTTAAATTTTGTGTACCTTATTATGTTTAACTTAATTAGTTATACTTTCAGTTATATAAACTTGTCAGTTATATTATATAAACTTAGTCTGTAGAGTCAAATTTTGTCACAAATATTTATAAACAGAATGTGATCTTTAAGCTAGAAGAGAAATAAGAAAAAGAAAACTAGTTAAATAAAAAAGATATAATATTAATTAAATTTAATGCTAGCTCGATTAAAATACGTAAAAAATTCAAAAGACTAAAAATTATCCTGATAATGTTACAGAAATATAAATTTATTTAAATTAATAGAAAACGATAAATATTTTTTAAAAATGTTTTGAGGTTTGGCTGCTCTCTCTTTGACGTATTGAAATAATAAAAGCGATGTTCTACCTACCATCAAAATCTCTTGATTTATTAACGCTAATTTCCCGATAATTCTGAATATCGGCTAATAGTTATCGGTAGATTACACCAGCCTTCATAAACAGGTCGTCGATTTACGGATGACGATTAAACACGACCAATCCCGTGAGTAATTATACGCGATAACCAGATGGCACGCGCTCATTAGCAGTCGTACAAACAATGTAGGTGCAAACCGCGCTCTCACTAAATGTGGTTCGAACGTAACGATGTGTTGTCTTTCCATGACGTGATTTCCGATCACGTTTCTGTATGTCAACAGATGCTACATGACGGCGAACAGAAGTGAGATCATCAGCGGCTAGAGTTAGAAGGATGCAGGAATAAAGAAAGTAATGGAATTGCGAATTGTGCAGCAACAGTGAATCATGAATAATGTAATCGCTTCTCGCGTTGACAAGACACCTTTTATTTTTCTGGACCTAGAATAGCTGTTTCGCACACGTTTGTGAGAAATAATACGGTCACAATAAGGATGCGCAGGACAACATTGTGAGAATCAAGTCCCTACATAGGAATATGAGCATTACACATTTTTTTTCCTAAAAACAGGATCTCATTTTTTATATCTGATATTTTATTAAAAGCATGTTTTAAAATGTTTCTCAGATTACAGAATATTTGTATTCAAAATTATTTTCTGTTTTAATGTCAAATCGATAATAAAATACTACCTAGACATTCTAGGATATTGATATTGAGTGATACAGTATTACTATTAATTTAAATTATATAAAAAAATAATTTGTGTTTTGATTAAAGCAGAAAATATGTATTTAATTTTTAGATAAATTACAACATTAATAAGCATGCGCAAAAAATAAACAGACCACTTAATGAATATGCGTAATAAATTATCATTAAATTATCCTCTAACTTACCATAAAAAATTTTTGAAATTTAAAAAAATGGGACTTGAACAAAGATTTTTCTTTTTGGAATATATTTTGATGCATGAAAATACACAAATTTATAGGAAAATCGAAGGAGAGTACATTATAGTACATATTTATGTATCGATAGTATTTTAGGGTTATTAACTTATGTCATAAAAATAATATAATTTTTGTATTATGTAATTTACAATAGTATATCTTCAAAGTATCACAAATAAACTAAAATATACTAAAATAGATTATGTAAAAAAACAAGATTCCTTGTGCACATATCAATACTCAACCGAAGTTTTAAAAAAGTTTTATAAGCACATGAAATGATCCGAAATGGCGTTACATCAGAATAAATATATTGTGATACTTTATTCTATAAAATATACGTATTTTTCTATTTCTTGCAAAAGTAGATAGTACGTACAAAAATTCATTTATAAGTTCTCAAAATGATTTAGAATTTCTTCTTTTATATATTCTTCTCTTATAATCACATAATTTTTATAAAAAAAAATCTTTTAATATATAAAAGTGAAGAACTTATATTATATTATAGCGAAAGATACTAATATTTTAAATCTTATAATTTTTAATCTTATAATTACAATTTGACGTGAATACATTTGTGAATCAATGAATCTGTGACGATTTGCGCCAGATGTTAGGTTTGCAAGTATCCGCGGTGAACCTTCTACGTATGCATTAAATGTCACACTGTGCAAATGTCGCAGCCGATTTAATCAGAACACGTAGCGCGTCTTGTTAAGGCCAGCTTAGAATGTTGGCCCTCTCTTCTTCTCGGTCAGCTTGCGAAATGTTGGCGAGGAACTACTCGCTCGGACCACAGTAGGAGTGCGTTAGCTTTTCATGTAATTACGCGCATAAGGGCACTGCCTCGAAAGCGCGCCGTCGTAATTATGGTTTTGAGCTTTTCAATTATAACAACGTTGCTACTACCGTAGTGCGCTCATAAATGTTCCCTCTCGCCTGTATAATTCGTAAAATAATTAGCCTTACTTTTTAAAAAACGTATTATACATGTCCTATTTGGATATTTTAGTCTATTCTTTACAATTTTTTCTAGAATGGCAATAGTTATGAAATCAGTTTGAGATGTCAATTTGAGATTATATGATTTTATTTCGGATAAGCAAAGAAATCGGGTAACAAAATAGAGAATTGATTATTATTATTCTAGAATTAATTAACAAAAGTTTATAAAAGATTGAATATCTTTAATAACACCAATAAATTTAAACTGTTTTTCTAGATTATGAACGGGAAAGTGAATTTTACGATTTTTTTATCGCTGAAAATGAATCCATAAATGAAATTGCTCTATCAAGTGTTTGAGAACATTAAACTTAAAAATGCCGAAAATGACATTTTTTGATATTTTTGAACTAAAGTATCTGAAAAACGTGACGTGAGCAATTTTATTTACGAACTCATTTTTAACGACAAAAAATCTGTAAGAATTACTTTATCTCTTCGTGATTTAAAATCTGTTTTTAGTGTAATTAATGAGAAAATATTCTGGAAAATAAAATATCAGTGAATATATATTTATTATTGCATTTTATATAATATTTTATATAATATTTTACATAGAATTTATTCTTATTTATATATCTTCCTTTTCGTATATAATCTCTTCGCATATAATATTTTGCGAGGAAAACTGGACAATTATTTCATAATATTTGAATTTTAAAAAACGAAGGTAATCATGTCCAATACCTAAATCATGATATGTCTAGTAAAATGCGTATATAACGGTATGCACAAAAAGCCAGGCGAACGTTATGAATACTTACGAGTCGCTGCAATTTCCGCCATTCCTTTCATCGCACGTTTTTCTGTCTGCGGGGCTCTCGCGACGAGATGAATCGGATTGTGTTTTGTGCGGGCTTATGTGCGTACAATTAAACATACCTATTTCGCAAACGCGAAAAAATACGAATGTAAATAATAACGGAGATATTTTGTGAAAGAGATGGAGCGGTTTTATAAAATATTATTTCAATACTATTTCAAATCCATCAACATTTATCATACATATAATATTTTTATGATAGTCAAAATTAAAGAAAGTATCGCCTTTTGTGTCGAGATATCGATAATTAAAAAAAAATTAAATTTTAAGAAAAATATTTCGTTAATTCCTATTTTTATATTTTATTAGTTCGATCTTTAAAATTTAACAATTAAGAATTGTAACATGTAATAATTATAAAGCTTTTATTTTATATACATAGTTTGCAATACAAACGCATATACCAATGTATATTTCCTAAAACATTCAAGATTGAATGTCGGAAGATGGAAACATGAGAGATCAAGATCATGTTTCCATATTATAAAGTTGTTTGACTCAACGAACTGTCTGTTCAGATAGGACGATTTAATAAAGGAACCCCCTCGATGACCCTTGTGGCATTTTCTTTCATTCCTTATTTAACTTAGTCCCCTTGTTCCTTTCTCGTCTCTTACGCAAGTCCAGAATAGCTGACTATTCTCTTGGTAACTTCCACTATTTTTCTCTTCTACAAAGTACGCGCCGTTTTGCCGTCCTTAAAATTAAAATAAATTTACGAGCTGGTAAAGTTCGTTAAGAAGGAGATTCTCGTTATTTAGTAAATCTACTTGAAATTCTCGGATATGGCCCTCGCTGGTACAATATAACTAAGAAAAAGTCGGAAATAGTTTATATTGCGTTTGCGGTATAGAACGACTCGGTTAAACTTGCATTACGAATATTTCTTCGTTAAGGAAATCGAATGTCGTAGAAAGATTCCCATCAAAATTCATAGCATACAAAGTTATCTTCTTAATTTTGCTTAATATTATTTCGATTGTACTGCAAAAATTGATGTACAGAATGTTTCATATATTTTGCATTTTTTCATAATTTTTATAATAAGAATATTTAGTTATGCACATGTAAAAAGAATAAGCACATCAATTTTGAACATTATATACAATCACAAATGTATAAAATTAATATTTTCACGAATTATATATATTACATATTTTTTTGCTTTATCTCTTCAGTTAGAATGCGTTGTATTCTTAATGATATAAAGGATGACGTATTTAAATGAAAAATTCATTTAAAAATTCATTTAAACATCATTCTTGGACAAACAGATTTAGAATTTTTTTTAGATAGAGGAAAAAGATAGAAAGAAAGAGAGAGAGAGAGAGAGAGAGAGAGAGGAAGAGGAGGAGCGAAGAGGAGAGGACAACATCGTGTTTGTTTATAATGTATTATAACAAATATTTCATTATATGAAATATTTAAAAAGCAATAAAAAACTGGTCACAACGAAGGCTAAATTTGCAATGTACTAGCGGCGGAGATTCTCTTACAAAGCCGCTTAAGAGAATCCGCCTAAGTCGAGACACCAAACTACAGTCTAAGATACTCATAGGGAAGCACTTAAGTTTCGAACGATGTTATCATTCGCATTATATCGTATTATATCGGTACAACCCCTCGTTCCCCCTAATTATGTACGCGCTCCGACATGCTGTTTAATCGCTGGCAGACTTAGGACGCTGCTCTAAATTATGCAGAATTAATTATCACAAGCAAATGAAGCTATCAAACGTTTGTACTCGTGCGTTGATAGCACGCTCTCCAAATGCCTCGACCGCCTCAGGAGAAACAAATTACAATGAGTAACTACCATTATTTTGCAATATCAAATACCATGAATATAGAATTGATATGTATGATTGGAACGTTTTTAATGTTCATGGAAATTATATTGTCTTAAATAGACTACAGATTTTATTAAAATAGAATGAGTTTTTATTTTTTAAAAATAATCCTTGGAAAAAAAATGATAACACATATGACAAAAATATCGTAATCATTTGCAATTTTTTAAATCACATTATTGTCTTAAATAAACTACAGATTTTGTTATAGAAACGGATGAGTTTTTATTTTTTAAAAATTCTTTACAATTCTTTACAATTTCGAAAAATGGTAACACATGCGTCAAAAATATTGCAACTATTAAACATCTCTTGCTAATAAATCCTTGTTTGAAACATTTTTTTTAAAACGAAACTACTGATATCAATTTGCCACTATTTAAGTGTCTCGTTATTCTATTTAACATCTATAATTTTAGTTACAACGAATTATAATGTAGGAAGTGGAGAACGCGCATCTTTAAATTTAATATCTCATTTTAGCTCGGTTAATTTTGAATTTCACAAAGCACCTACGAGAGGCTGGTTCAATGAAACCGCCACTTTTGGTTGATAGAAAGTTTTCCCGGTATGGCAAATCGATCGCACCGGCTGACTCCAGCTATGGGCGGTGTCGCGCGTTTATAGAACTCGCTGCGGCGCGATCCAAACTTTTTCCTCAATTAAGGAAGCGAGTTTCGAAGCTATAATTTCGTACTCTGTGTTTTACTACTTTTAATAAAATTAGCGACACACCGTCGCGAAAATTCTCTCGTGATTATTTCTTCTCCTCTTTTTTTTTGTTTTTTTTTTACTTAAGCCTTTTCATCATCTTTTCTTCTAATAAAATTGAGTACAATAATATGAATAAAAATATTGTAGTCATGCTATTGTTCTCCGCCTCAGTTCGTATATGGAAAACTCGAAGCGAGGGGAATAGTATAGAAATAATTGCGTAAACCTCAAACTGCATAGACTTACGATACCAAGTTAATTAATATCGTTATTTATCGTATAATATTTAATATATCATATATCAGTACAAGAGAGAGTTCTATTTTTCACAAAATAAATAAATGTGTAAGTATGACAAAACTAATAAAAGTGTGTAACAGTATAAAATTTAAATATATAAAATACCTATATGAGTCTTTACAGTCGTTAATGCGTAAATAATATTTATCGTTGTTTGTATTTGTTTTTCGCATTGAAGAGGACTTAGAGTTGAAACATTTGCAGTTAATTTTGTTGATAAGTATATTTTAATTGTTTGCTAGTTGTATCGCAATATAAATATATTATTTATGCATATTATTATGTAAATAAGCAAGAAGTCTCATATATATAATACTTTATTTATATTTGATTTGTTCTCAGTAACAGAAAATTAATTTTGTTTTTACTTTAATTGATATGAAAATCTTGTAATGATATGTATATCATAAAATTTTTAATTTTACAAAATTTATAAAAAGTGTCGCAGTTCAAATAGTAATAATAATATAGTATATTAGCCTAATTTATAAACTTATAATATATAATAATATATGTATATATATATATATGTATGTAAAAAATATATATGTATAAAATAAATCTTTCCTGAATTATTTTTAAATTACATTCTAAATTACGTTTAATTTAACTAAATAAATTGCAATATAATATACTATAAATATTATACATGAAAAAATTACTTAAGCGGACGAAAATTTGAAAACTGTCACGACTATTTTGTTACACAAGGATTCAAGATTTTCTATGCTTTTATTATCTAGTCACTTAGTATAAAACGTTTGAATTCAATATCTCGTATTGTTTTCAGCTAGTTGTCAACGAAACTATATACGCATGTGTTTCTCTCATTTATCTGCGACAAGTGTCGCAACAGAAATATCGAGGAGTATTGATAAACAAATGTGCTCGAATATCGTTAGTTGCACGAATCGATACGTTTGATTCAATTTCAACTTGACCCGCATCAAACGATTTAAACTCTTTTAAAGTGAAAATAGTAATCGAGCACGGTATATACATTTTTTGACAAATCTCACGAGCAAGTTACGTTTTATTACAGTTTTTAAATTATTGCAATTTCCAGATTATTTCAAAATAAATATATTGAACATTCTTCCATCAATAAATAAAAACATAATAATTTGTATAAGTATTACTGAAAGAATTTTTGTTATGATTTTTGTAAACTTATAGAAAAGGTAATCCCTTATCAATAATGTCGAGACATTTTTATGTAATTTTTTATATCTAAATATTTTTTTACTACTTTATATTTATATTTTTACTTGGAGAATGAAGATAAATTAATAAATACAATAATAATGTATAAAAGCGCGTAAGCTTTTTTGTGTTGTTAAATTTATTATTTGATTTTTGTAAACTAATAAAAGAACTAAAATAAAAATATTACATCGATTGGTTGATTGGTTAATGGATTTATGGGATCGAATAACCGGAAAAGAAATGTTTACATCGTTTTATTAATAGGTAATAACAGATTACAAATTGAAGTACGGCTATTGGAATATCGGAACGTTTTGTCAAAGCGTGTGAAATGTTCGACAGAATGACACATTGCGGGATTACATAGGACTGCATCATTCTCGGCATTACAGGAATTCTATTAACTCCCACTATCTTCTCGAGAATTCTTGTCAAACCAGGAATTTTCTATTTTTCTCTGATAGCTGGTATACTCGTGAATATTTTCAATAAAAGGCGATCCTGAAAATCGTTATTAAACGCTTTTGACATGAGAATACTTATTCTTTTGTAAAAAGTCGGTCAATTAGTATTCTAAAAAATATATAGAGCTTTAAATATTGCATCTTTACATTTTGCATATAAAGATAATTATAGAAATAATATTATGATGTTTATTCTAAAATTATGGGAAATTTTTTTAAACGTGTATAAATGTACATCAATGTAACGTATTGTTTCAATAAACTTTTGAAAGTAAAAGAATTACTCATAAAATATTAACAATTTAAAATATTTAAAAGTAATTAAATAAATTTTATTGATTATTGCAAAATGGATATTAAAAATTATTTCCTTGCATAAAAATTATTGTATAAATTTATATAACAAATTTTCATGATAACAATACAAATTGCTCAATACTCTTATCGATTATAACAAATATAATAATAATACAAATTATTCGTGTCCCTGAGAAATTAATATATGAAAGAAATCAATTATTACTTTATTGAACAGTGTTATATATGATCAAAATGCCAACAATATTCAAAAAAGTACAGTTAAATTTTTTAACTAATAATCTTTGTTTTTTTAATGGTGTGACTAAGAAACGCTACCAGAAAAAGAAGAATGCATAACTTTTGAAGTAACTTCGCGGAACAATCCTCCGAATACGTTCATCTGCATACCAAAATACATGGCTATTTAACTTAAATTGAAATTTCAGATCGCGACAGGGACGATAAAAATAACGGAATTTTTTCAGAAAACACCTTTATAAATTTATTCTCATCGTTCTGCTTCGTCTTAGAATAATCACGGAATTATATTCGTTCTTCCGAATGTAATTTAATATGACTGATTCGTATCTTCCACCATTCAAGGAAGACTTATAAGGGACAAGATCGTACCTCATGCTCGAGCTTTCATACGACAAGTATGATTAATTTTGCGTAATTCCATTAGACATAGTGGTGAAGATTTTTGTCTCTAAAACAGTAGAAAGAAAGTTTCATCGTAGTCGGTTCTTGCTCCGTGTAGCATTTGTAGAGAACAATAAATTACACTTGCATAAGAGCGTTGGAGGGAGAAT
Organism: Acromyrmex echinatior; assembly: GCF_000204515.1. The sequence continues at coordinate 1,190,514 of NW_011627330.1, read as the reverse complement.
GTGAAAGGGGACGTTAATCGGATTGTTAGCGAAGAAGAGAAAATCTTACAATACAACTTTGCGAATGAATATTCGTGACAAGCGGTTGACGACACGACTAGTCGCCGCTCATTAATAAATGTCTCTAGACGCCATCGTGTTGTTTTCTTGTAAATAAAGTGCTATTTGTTGCGCACCGGATAATAGCCGCAAATAAATGTTATTTCGTTGCATTCTGGTAATAAACGTCATCAAAATAGACGAACTTGTAGCAAAAAGATATAATTTAGCTGTAGAATATTAACATTTCGTACTGCGCTGAGTACATCAATCAATTCAATAGTTAATGTTATCAGCCCATGAACTTAAAGTAAATTATAGAAAAAATTACACGGAATTATTTTTCTTTTGAAAAAGAATTTTTTTATTTATTATAAGATTAGATTTAAAAATTTCTATTCTGTTTTTTAAAATACTTACTATTTAAAATCTATTTTATTTAGCATTATTTTCATTCACATTCGATTTAAATTTATATTTCTACGCACAATTATAAGTATATAATTAAAAATAAAACACTCGAAATAAACAAACAACTTCAAAAGCGTTTACAGAATATAAAAATTTAATGATTCGTGATAATTCTGACTTTTTTTTAACTCTCTCATTAGACATGAGGATTCATTGGGACATTGAATTCGCGAGCGTTCCACTGAAGCATGCGACCGCACAACGGAGCGGAATATAAAAGCGAGTTCCATGCCACGTTCTTCCGACGACGACGCGGTCCCAGTCGTGTTAATCCTACGCGGGATTTCAGCGCCAAGGAATTTGCATAGTCGTGGGATTTTTATCTGCGCGAAGGACTATCCACTTTGCTGGTTGGCTATGAGGTCGCGGCACCGCCCGCGATCTCTTACACCAGGTGGTCTCATATCCGTTGGTCCGCGCCCGTTCTCTCTCGGATAACGGTCGGTGCTCCGGAAACAGGGCGCATCGATTTTTCATTAAGCTTCAGCTCCGCGGACCGCGTCGCCTGCTTTGCATACGCGCTTACCGTCACATCGCGAATTCCCGGGTCCTCCCTTCCGAAATCCCACGGTCCATTTCCGCATCGGCCGTTCCACCGGAAACGACGAATGATCCGGGCATCATCTGCACGCGTATTCGAGGCCGATCGAACGATCGAACTTGACGCGCGTCACCGCTGTGCCAGAAATCATCGCCCACAACGCGGCAATGGTCCTCGATATCGTTCTAAATAATGAAATCAACATCAATTTTTTTTTCATTGGATCATGCAATTTTCGTATATTGTGCTAGAGATTGTTCTCGTATAGAAATAATAGTAATATAACACTACTTTTTTGAATGCAATTCATTTGCGTGACGTAATCTGATTAGTTTAGAAGTATACAAAATAATCCTCTCAAGATGATACTTCTAAAGCTGTATATGCGATAAGAGGATTATATAAAGCTAGTAAAGGGGGACTGTTTGATCTCTGAAGGATATCAAGAGATTAAGAAAAAAAAAAGAAGAATCCCTGGATTTGCTGCGAAATCATTTATGTTGTATATAGATGTGCGTCGTTCGTGTTTCCACGCATGTTTGTGCCAGCTAGCGCGCAAACTAAAACGGATGGGCGAGGTTACGTGACACGAGGCAAATTTTGGGAAGTGAAATTTCCACTGCCGCGATGTTCTCGCGTTTCCCGGATTTTCGATTTGATCTGCGATCGAGCGACGTGTCGAAAGTCGTTCGTGGATCTCATTGCGGATGGAACCATAAAGGTTGCTCGCGAAGTTGTAAAACTTTTCCATTCCGAGCGAATTTAACACTCAACCAACTCAGATTCGGCATCTCGAACTTTCTTATGATTGCGTGATGAAATTTCGATTCCGAATGACGTGGCATCAAAACAACTATCACGACACTTAATGCGAACGATTGTTAGAAGAGATATATCGATGTATTTCGATAGGAGAGGAATCTTGTTTCCCATTTTATCTTTTTTTAAATGTCAATACGCTTCTTAATCCTCCGCTGGCCAAGTTGAACTTTGAAGGTACAATTAATATTTTAATTAGAAATTTTAGCAAATACTCAGAAAATAATTTGGACAAAAGTTCAAATTTGAAACATATAATTAAAGATGTCTTATAAGACATCTTTCTCAGAATTCATGTTGTTGGGGTAAACATACATAAATCTATAAAAAGTATTATAAGTACAATACAACTTCTATGATCGTAAAAAACTCGTTATTAATTTTTACAAGTATGCAAGAATTTTTTCAGATTTTACAATTTGGAACAATATAAAAATCTGAAGCTTAAAAATTCAGGTTGCTGACAAAAAGTGCAAAATTTCACATGCCTGAGAATAGAAGATTAAAATACAAATACAACTGTGGCAAAAAAATATTAGACACATTATTAATCATTATTTAAAGTTTTAATTTGACTAAAAATTTATAGCATTTGTCGTGAATTATTCATTGTTTCAAGAATTCTTTAAACTTATATGTAATGCTAGTATAATTAAATGATCACAATGTAGGTAAATGAAAAAACTACGAAAAACTTTAAAAAAATTAGGTACCTAATATTTTTGTCTAAAGTTATATTAGGTGTTGGAATTAATTCGTAGCGTTTTTTAATGAAAGAATGTTATTTATTTCACATGAGCATTAAAAAATACATTAATGAAAGTACTTTTAAAACTTATAAATACTTTGTAAAACGCTACGAATTAATTCCAACACCTAATACAAAATATATATGTACGCAAAAGGTACATTAGAACGAAAAAAAAGCATAATTATCCTGTAAACATATTTCTAAGTACTATAAACAAATCTTTCTATTTAGATAATATGCGCACATGTATAAAAGAAATAAAAGTTTTTCCCCATGTTAACATGTTCTTCTTGCTTGATTATAATCCTGCTACGTGTCGTCGAGAATTATTGGCTTAATGCCGTAGTAGAAGTCACAATGTACCCTTACTAATCGCCGTCAAATATCTCAGAGTAACCAAGGACACTTACATGGTCTAGTATATCAGAATAAACTCAGCTATAAATGCTGTGCGAAGTTTCTGCACAATTTCTCTCAGTTTGGTTATACAGACTTGTTCTCAATCGCACGACCCGTCCCAGTACTGTACACGACCCCTAGACACGCCCGGTAATAGTCCCTTGTCACAAAGTCGTAGATAGGTTTACGCTATGTCGCTGAAATTACGACACTGACCCAGCTCGTAGTAGGTAACAATAAGACGAAGCCAAGTACACGTAACGTGCAGTCAAAATACCATTACAAACTATGGCTTATGTACCATGAATACATCTTATTACAAGATAATTTGTGATAAATTAATATTGTATAAATAATTATATGTTTTATATATAATTCAAAAAATTATTTCTGTCAATTTGTTACGCAAAACATTAAACATGTTTCATCTATCCGCTTCAAAGTTTTAGTGATTATGGTTTAAAAATAGTTTTAAAGAAATCTATTAGATCATTCAAAAAATCATTGCCTAGTATGAGAATAATTATTACAAATTATTAATATCTAAAAAGAAATATAAATGTTATAAAAAAATTTTTTAAATCTTAATTTGAAAATAAATATCTCGGCAATATATATGGCGTGTTGTAGAAAGAAATATATGAAAGCTTACAGATTTTTCATTTGATCTCCGGAATACTCTATATATTAGAGATATATATGTATGTATATTGTATACATATGTAATTTTTTACTTTTCATCTGTATTGAGTGTACGTAATGGAGAGTTGGTATTATACAACATATAAAACTGATTTGATATTTTATACGTTATCGTATTAAATTTAATCAATTTTATTTGCGTTCCATTTTGGAATATCTTTAAATCTCCCAGATGATTTGTTTTTTATTATATGGCACTGCAGATATTGCAGGTCTGTTATATATATCGAATGCTTAGTACTTGTGCGGCGGATTCGCGAATGAGTTTGCGGAATTGCGGAGATACTCGACAGAGAGATACACGAGACATCGTCGTAGATTGTCAACGTCGCTTAGTATTGTGCGGTGTAAAACGCGTATAAGTACATAGGATATCTGTTGCCAGCTTTGTATCCAATACGAGGTCGTCGTCCTATTTCCTCAGGAAGGGACGGTTATCGGTTAGTCGTGAATGGGGCCAAGCTTGTGGACACCAATTTTACGATAACGAACCACTGAATATAGATAGGAAATTGGAGCGATCCTCGACAGGCACGAAGAACAATCACACACATAAACACACGCGCTCACGCAAAACACACACACACACACACACACACACACACACGCACACATGCACGAATATATTCACAGCTTTAATAATCTCTTTAATGATTTAAGGAATATTTAAAGTTAACAAATTTACCAAATTTGTTAAATATAATAAGTTAGAGAGTTTCTGAATTACAAAAGGTCAAGAATTTTGTGTTACAATACAAAAAGAAAAATTTTTATTTTATATTTTATTAGCAAATTAAATTAGAATAAATGTTTTTAAATTTTTTATGAAAATTCGCTGTTAGATATTGCAATATTATAAATAACTTGATAAATCAAGAAATAGCAGTTAACACATGCAACAAAGCACCTTGCAAGTTCGATAAATATGGATTTTCAGTGCATTTCATAAATGCGAATGAAGGGATAATACCGATATAGAAGCATACCTGCAAGTGCATACAAACCAGAGTATTATATTCTTGAAGCGGTGAATACGATAAATATGATCAAGTTGCAATAAAAGGGGATTGTGATATAGGTAGCTAACGCACAAGGCCAGACGCTTCATCGAACGACAACGTTAATCAACGCTGACTGGAAAGCTTGCAAAGTAGCAAGTAAAGATCCTCCTTTCGATAATAGTGTTCAAGTAGAGCCGGTTTATGTTAACCTAATCTGAGATTAATATATCAAAATGAATACTCAGAGCCTTCTCGATATAATTAGGTTACATATAGAAATAATTGATTTTCTAAGTTAAATTAGAATTTCTCGCGTGTTGAGTGTTAATTTATTGTACAGATTATTTAATTTTAACTATAATTTAACTATATATTATTTAACTGTAAGAACTACGTAAAAACTGTAATACGTAGTACTGTGATATTAAAACTGCTAATTAAATATTAATACTAATACGTAGAATTATATATTTAAAAATTTCATTAATATAACATACAAAATTTGTTATTCATTTCATCCAATTAAATTTAAAATATCAACATATTAAATTTAAAATGTATTTCTCTTAAGATTTCTATTTCCCATAAAGTAAGATTGCACTATGGATGAAAATTATATTTCTGCAGTTATATCAAATGACGAATTATCTGTGTGGTTTTGTTATTGTAAACTATTCTCCACCTTCGCGTTCTCATAACTCCTTCTTATATGAATGGCGTTATGCTCTTTTACACATTGAGCAGCATTTAACTTTATTATCAAGCTTCAACGATCGTTAGCTTTGTCAAACTTTACACCGCCTATCTCCTTTATTAAGCGTTCTCGGAGTTATATAAAGTTGCTTTTCCATCGCGCTATTCCCTTACGATATCAGACCCTTCAGCTACTTGCACGCCGTTAAGCTTTATAACATTTCAATCAATCAACAATATTTTACTCTCTCAAAGAGTATTTGTATCATTAAATTAACAATATAAGCATACAATAATAATAATAATATCCAATAATAATAATAATAATAATAATCTTTAGTATTATAATACAACATTGCTAAAATATAGAAGAAATTAAAAGACGAAAAGATAACGAAATAAATGTAACAATTGTATAAAATTTGAACAATAAAGAATGTTATCATAATGGCAAGTATTAGATTTTCAATGATAATTTTTAGTTTAAAAATTTTGATATTAGCTTTTCCTGGCTTTGCTATTAGTCCGCTGCTTTGCAATATTTGAATAATCAATATTTCAATATTAGTTTATATGATATTTTTGCTTTTCCAGGATATCTATGTATATACACAATAGAATTTGAAGTAGAGCACGGTTATTTAGCAATAAAACATTTATTTTTTATTTTAAATATAACATTTGCACAAATTATTTAGTTTAATAAACAAAGGCGAATGATAAACATATTTCAAATGTTTCAAAAAATATGTTTCAAATAATTTAAAAGATATGTACCTACAATTTTTCAAATTCCGACAAGTATACGTGATTAAAAAAAATTTGTCTACCTACAAAAACAAAGTTATTAGTTGCAAATTTAATAGATGCGCGCAAAAAATACATTTCATAAAATCACAATCTTTAGGAAATTTGAATTTCGATAGAATGTCGCAATCTCGTGGCATTTCTCATTCGCGATCGTGCGATCAAGCGGACAATTCGTATCAATTCTTATGCGAGATACCAAAAATATGTATTTCTACGATGGCATTTTACGTACGTACTTACCTACCCACCTACCTATCTACCAAGGAAAAGCGGTTGCTTGTGGTAATGCAATTCCACGTCACAGTACGAGAGAGGAGTTCTGCTTCCTAGATATATGCATTCCTGTTCACTCTGCTTCCATGGTACGGCACCGCGGTGCCGCACGCTGGCATCAAGCGACCGGATAATGCCGTATGAGAAGCGTCTCTCGTTTGGAAATGTAATATAACAGGAGACATACCGGAGTAGGAATGCGTCTCTATGTGCGAATACGCGAGATAGAGACATCGTCGTCCCTAAAGCAAATGAAAATTGAATTCGCGACGTAGACTTCGCGCAGTCTTGCATAGTCTTAGTTCCGTTTACCGCCTGCGGTATCTCGAATACTCGTTTCTTCTCCGTTATGGATGTATACGAAGCGGAATGCACATTTGCGCGTTTCCAAATCGGCGATTTCACAAGTAGAATGCGACTTCAAGTAAATTTGTCCAAACATTTCTTAAAATGTTTTTTGATGCTCAAGAAGAAATATGTATCCGAAATAATATTAATTTTTTAATACTTATATAATAGAAAATAATCGTTTATTATGAGTTTTAGTTTGTTATGCTTCAATTTACTCCTATTTTTGCCGATAAGAATTAAAGTTTAAGAATTAAAAGTTAGTTCTGCATTATATAAAAATCGTTTCTTTTTTTCTATTATTCTATTGTTATATTGCACACATAATACAACGCAATTGCAATTGTAAATTGTAACTAATGAATTTAAATAATCGATAGCGCTAAAAGTAACCGGAAGATAAGTTCGCAAGAATATTAAAATGCTAATAATTTTATTAACAGAAAAACGCTTTTATAAAAATTGTTAAAAGATTTTTCATGATTATTTAGCATAAATAATGCAAAAACAATGTGTTTCATAATGTTTTAGATTGACGCAATTTGATATAATAACATTCATATTTCTGTGCAAATTCACTCTTTTGTGGATGAATTTGAGGATGTTGTCACGCTTGTATAGTAATTGGCGCTTAATTTGATTTGGTTTGTTTGGGTTAGAGAATTGAAGAGCTCTATAATAACGAAATGACTGACGACTAAGCTCATGTATTGTTGGGGACCGTTGCAAAGGGAGACCTCGGACGTGATTGACGGCAATTGGAAGCATGGCAGCGTGTTAATTTGAGGAATGACCACATCTACAGGAGTTCCAAATCGAATTATAGTTGATACATCCTGTCCACAACAACTGTATTTCCGGTATTTTCGGATTACTTAATTTTCATTGTGCATCAATTTTTCTCAGAAGATATATATAATCGCGTCACCGATTATATCACCATACATTCTGCTTTGTTCATGAAATCTCTTTTTCTCTCTTTCTTTTTCGTTCACTTGCAGTTATAAAAAAAAAATCGAACGATTCAGCAGAATAATCAACCTTTCATTTTTGTGGATCGCTCGCGGCTTTGCCGAATCAAATTGCGGTTAAAGCAATTTTCACGTTAACCGATAAGATTTCAGATATTGTATTTGCAGTACTGTAACATATAAAATTGCAAACAAGAGATTATTTCAGATATATAAATGTATGAACAAATAGTCCTCAATCTGTAAAAATTTCATTTAGTAATAAATAAAACGTCTAGCATTTAAAATTAAGTTTCTTTAAATATCTTCATAAAATACATATCTAATCAATACCTCGGGGTTTTTATTGTCTTGCGTTGCTTTTAATTTTAAACATTACATACAAAAGTAATTATCATGATAATCATAATGACAATTAAGATAAGCTGTTACTTTGAAGTAAACAATTTTAGGAAATTTTTCGCACGGAGAAATTTCGCATACACAGAAATTTCGTATACACGAAGCGAAGAAAATGTTCCGGACGATGTTCTAAACACAACAAGTGGTCACTACCAACATTGTATTATTGGTAGCATGGCGTTCCGCGTGCCACGTATAGCAGGTACTATCAGGATGGTACATAATAATCCACGGTACTGGCAGTGGACCGCGCACGCTACTAACCGACTATACATACATTGTACCTATAGACTCTGGCTTAATTACAATGTCGGCTACATGTAGATCGACCGTCTTCTCCTCACATCTTCAATATTCGCCGATGACCCCTGTGCACGCTCGTTTGAGTAAACTTTAAAGTAACCATTGCCGAAATTGCGCGAGAAATGAGATTTTATGAAATTTTCTAGATTTTCTTGTGATTAATTCTACCGGGCTATCTCGCTAATTCTTCGCGTTACAGCTCTATTAACTAAACTGACATTAAACGATTGTGGAAAGAGGGCAACTTATAACTCTCTTACACTTATTATGATTTTTCACATTGAAGAGGATTTTACGGAAAGATATTAATTATTAATAAAGATTTACGTTAACCATAGATATTTTATCGTAAAGATATTCTATTTTTTACGAAATTGTGCGAAATCAAATAAAAAAGTTAACTTAAATTTTTTTATGCTCATGTCATGAGCGTAAGAAAATATGTAAGGTACAAAGTCGGCCAATCAATATTCTTTCTTTTATGTAAATTATTAATTTAAAAAATTTGCTAAATTTCGCAACTTTAATATTCATTAAGTAAAATTCCTGAAAGTGTTTCTATTTCTGTGTGTATGTGATCTACTTTAATCAATTTAAATTGTTCTTCCTTAACAATGCATTGATTTCTCACCTAATTATTTAAATATTCTTGAAATTTTTGATGTTTATTTAAAATTAATTAAAACTTTAACGTTATATCTATTTGTAACAAAGCAATATTTAATTTATAGAAGTCATTATTCATCAAAGAATTAATAAAAAATGAATTAAATCTTCTTTTAAATGTATTTATTTCTCTTATTGCAACAATTATTTCTCCTCAATTTTATTATAGAACACGAATTTGGATACGATAATTATTTGCCGATGCAGCAATGGTTTACTTGGAAGTTATACAGATGATCAACAGAGAGTTAATAGATTGGACAGACAACTACGTTGCCTAGCGATTTGATGTAATTTTGTCCCGATTCTCGACGAATAGCCCAGGTGGCTTATTGCCAGATTAGTGCTAGCAAACTGTAATTTATTACGTAATACAATGACCCTCCTATCGATCTATTGATTTCGTATATGTTTCTGTATACCTGCATTTGACGATCGATATATTTCGCGTTAGTTAGTGAGTACATGGTCTTTTTGTAACAGATTAACGACGTGCTCATTTTGACGATTAATTAATGTCACGTTTGCGTGAAATTATTGAATATTCTTGTAAGATGAAAACGAACGAACAATTTTTAATTGCGATATTGCATGAGTGTAATCTTTGTAGAAATATAAGAATGCTAGACACACACACACACACACACACGTGCGCGCGCGCAATGGTTCTTTTTAAATCTTTTTTATCGTTTACGTTACTGCATGTGAAATAAAAATTGTGCGTTTTATAAGTTTTCGTCAAAATAAACGAATTACTATTAGACACCGCAATTACAAAAACGGTGCAAGTGAATCAAAGGAATGACAAACAAAGCTTAATGTATTAATTTAAAAAATCCGAGTTTCATGTGATAGTATGGTAACGAATATTATATTTGCAAATTTTGTGTAAATTTTTAAAAGATAGAGTATTGCATGAATAACAGATTTTATTTTGAATGTATAAGTATTTAATAAGTTAATAATTCAATTCGTTGAAACGAGATGCTTGAATTAGAAAAGTTCTTTATTGATTGCTTTGACTATTTTAATACACAATCTAATATTATCGGATATTACAAAATCGTATTAATGATTTTTCAACGTGTAAGAATTTTTATAAGCTTTAACAATTCTTTATCACTTACAATTAATTCCAAGTGTACTTCAATAAAATTTTAAATTGTTTTTAATAAGTAATTCAAAAGTATCTAAAGCAATGTGTTAAAAAGCAGTGAGATTTGTTCAAGCGCAATTAAAATCTTTTAATTTGGCGCTTAACAAGCTTACGATTTTCTGTCTTTAATTATACGGATCTCCGATCGACTGCACTTTGGCCAAAACAGAGAGCTTTGCAGTCGGTGTAATTTACGCGCAATATAATCGTGTCATTCGCGTATTTCGATCAAGCATGATATTATACAATTTATACGCGTGCGACAGCGGAATGCATGGTGCGTTACAGGAATATGCGGCCGTGTGTGACCGCACAACTCACGTACAACCTTTCAGCATCCCCAAATACAGCTACGCGCAGTTGCATTTGCATACCACGGATTCCGCCAGAAAATCGTCCTCTGATCAGAATCGTTCAAAAACAGGCCAGATATTTTGAATACGTAATCCTGGGTTAGCCCTTTACATTTACATGCGCCAGTTCTCCTCCGACCGCGCGCTTATTCCTTGTCGCGCTTGCGGATTATAGTTTTCGTGATTTTTTTTCAGAAAATACACATATGCGTGTTTCTTGCGTAATGTGTCACTTGTTATCACTGGACACTTGTTATTTTTTTCTCTTTGACACTTTTCATTTTCCGACGAAATATTTATTCTGCGAAAAAGTTTTACTTTGCATTTTTTGAATCAATCTCTATGTCTCTTTTTAATGCTATTATTTATACAGTTTTTTAAAATATTTTATATTTTTTTATATCTTCAGCATTTCCTTCAATCATTATAACTTATTTTTATACTTATTTAATACGTACAAAAATAATAATATAAAAATGCATCTAAATTTTTATACTGTTGATATGCGTTCAAAAAATTGTAATAAACAAAATTTCTCAGTTTTTTATATTCCAACGCCTTCTTCAATAAGCGTAAACTGATTTCATTTTTATCAACTAAGTAATAAGCGTATACTTTGGAATATCGGAGCGATTTCAGCAGGCGTTACGTCGTAACGCATTACTTGTGTTGTAAAGACATTTCAATCCTTCATTCTTCCAAGTTACAGGACCTTACATTACGCTGTCGTGGATAAAGTGATGTATCACTTTCCTTTACAATACACTCTAAAGGAAGTAATACTTCAAAGGAGAAAGGGGAGAGAGGTACCAATCAATTATAGATACGGTTACGTCTTTTGAGTGCATTTTATCACGCTCACACGGAAAAGTTCCATTATCCAATGATCCAAAAACAATTATGTGCAAGAAGATTGAATCCCTATCATGTTCTTTACCAGCGGAAGGACCGATAAAAGAATAATACTCTATCTTTGCGTCAGTAAGCATTGTAATCGGAATGCAGCGGATGCTCCCGATTGCGAGCGAATCGTATCAATCTCACGTTATCAACGAAAAGCCTGGCTCGAGAACCGATATCAATAATCGGCGATTGAATTAATACGGAAGGAATGCTTTCGCGGACATGACGTGTTCGGCATCATCGCCCAACAGGAAGAGCTAGTTTCATCTGCAACGCTCGTTAACGAGGAAATTCCGACAAAACGTGATAAATCGTTCTCTGTCCCATCGTGTAATTGTCTCGTACCGACGAAACACTGCGTGTGAACTGGAAATTAATATATTTAAATCCAACGACCACATTCCCCCTCCATCATGTTCTCATGCTCCTATTTGAGCGAATGTACCATTTCCGGCTTTCTCTCTTCCACCTCTCTTCCTCTTTTCTACATTTCGTTCCAACATAATCTACGGTTTCGGAGTTTCCTCAATGGATTTTTGGATTACTGCGAGACAAATGACTACTGTTCCCCACGGGGAAAGTATAGAATACTGTGGAACTGCGATTATCTGGCCAATCCCGACAGAGAATTAGCTCGACGTCAGTGAGAATTTCTCCTCCATTACCGAAGTCCACCTTAGAAATTGATGGAAAGAGATATTACGAAGTAATCTTTAATAATCTCAAATGTTTGTAATGTAAATTCATCAAGTTAAATTGGAAAGTGACTTAAGTTAACATTATGAGGACGTTTCGAATTATCATAATTTTAATTAACAAACTGAACGCTCAAGTTATACATTACAGTTATAGGAACAAAGTAGGTATGAACATTAATTAAAAGGAGCATATGTAATAAAATAAGAAGTAGAAAAAAATGCAAGTTTTTTTTGTTAATGAAATCCGATGTCCAATATCAAATATTTAATTTTCTCAAGAATTTAACGTATCAGTAACTCTCATTTCAAATTGTACTTACAAGTTAAATCTGACTTTTTTTGCGATATTGAAATATTACAAGTTTTCATCGTAAATTGTCCATAAATGTACGAAACTGTCGTAAAACTTCGTGTTGAATGCGATTTAAATTCAGTCGTTACCTCACCTATTCGATATATATATATATGCGAAAGCGATCGGATAGAAGGCGAATAAACACTTTGTCTTCTTTATATCTGCGCCGTAACCTTTACGAGCACGACTGAAAATGAGAATAAAAACAAAATACACGTTGCTATCTGCGCCTACTTCGCAAATTACGTTATTTCCCTTACGTGTTTAAAGCTATATCTTAAAGGAATTATAGGGCCTTCGTGCACGAAAAAAAATACTTTCAATAAAATGCTTACTATTAATTGAAAACTAAAGATACATAAAAATTTGTATAAACATAATTTTTACAGATTTTATGAGAAAATGACACATAAAAAGTTGTAAAAAAAAGTTCTAAATAATTTAAATACACCAACTTTTTGTTTTGTGCAAGTAAACAATCTTATCTATCTTTTTTCCTATATGATTAAAACTTCACAGTTAATTCGTTTGATTTTTATTTTAAAAGTATGTCACTCAAATAATCATACAAAAATATAACGAGAAGAGAAGAATTTAATTGCTTTAGTTGCGTAATGCGAACAATACCTCATCTTTGCACAAGAACATTATCTATGTCTTTCTTTTATATGATTCAGCTAGTAGTGATTATCAAAAATGAACCAAATACGCTCTAAAACGATATGATCATCCTCATTCGGCATCTATCCAGGTTCTGGTAATGTGCTTTACTTGACCGAGAATTAACGAACCGAGGTGTAAATAAGCACTCTGCTTGCAATTCACGAAGGCCAGTGTTATATGAGCCCTCGCCTCGTAAAATCTGTAAACCGCGCAGAGCGTAAGGGAACGAACGTATCCGTGAAAATTTCGTCGTCCGATCCACTTTTCGAAACTACCTCGCCAGTTTGTAGACTCCTCATATGTGCACAAGGTCTCCAGATATATGTATAGTTTATATATATATATATATATACATATACACTATACGACTATACGACTATATAGATACATATATCTATGTATAATATGTAGACTATTTCACTACTAACATATTTGTGTTCACTCAGCTTATGAATTGCTTGACCAACTTGGAGGCAATTTTTTTTCAGTAAAAATCCGTTAAAACATTTATCTTGTCACTACAGTTTGTTATAAAAAAAAATCAACATTTTAGTAATCGAATGAAAGTTTGAACAAAATTGAAATACAATCTACATAGGATTAAAAAAAAGTAAGATTTTGTACAAAATTTGTAAAGAATTCAAAGATTTAAAAAATTAAAATATCTTATAAGTATTTGAGCAGAACAACAGAATACAGTAACGTCAAAATGACGTTAAAATGAACCGTGATTAATCGAAAAGTGATTTGTAATAACTATTTTGAAGTTTTAACGTCATTTCAACGTCATTTTGATGTCATTATGATTTGCAATGTTTTATAGTATTCTACACTTTCTTATATATAGGATAGTAATCATTTGTTTTGCTTGAACAAATATCAGTATGAGAGATATATAGGCTGAAGCTGAAAAATAACAAATTTATTAAAAATTATTAAATCATTATGTAAATCGTTATCACACGCAATTTCTTTATTCGAAATCATTAGATTGAATGAAAAAACGAAATAAACAAAAGATAGATAAAACAGTTTTATTTCACGAGAAAATTTCTATACACTTAATGATATTTAAATATATATTTATTACAATAAAATCTGAGAGAAAATTAAGAAAGTTTATTAGAAATTTATGGGATATTCTATGTCGACAATAAAGCGAATTATATGAGATATATAGAACCGGGGTAATCCTCATGCCAGGAGACTCTTGAAAAATGGATCGGTCCTACGTTACGCGTATAATATTGCCCGTAGTAGTAACGTCCGTAATGGCAACTAAGGCGATCATAAAATGGTCACTATGTTACAAACATAACAGTAAATCATGATTTCGTCGTCGCAACTACGGTGTCCAGTTTAACGCTACAATCGAGAAAGCAGATTTATTTTTTAAAAAGTTTCAACTTTTCTTTATTGATTCTAAAAACACTTTATTATTTAAATTTTTCGTATAGTTTAAAAAGCATAGAAAAGTTTAGAAACGTTTTCATTAAAAATTAAATATTAACTGATGCAAGATTAAATAAAAAATATTGTACTAATAAATATAATATTTATATATTATTTTTATTTATACTTATATTGTATATTATATTGTATATTATATTACTAGTTATGCCATAACTGATGAATTTTATAGCTCGAATAGATAATTTGTGAGAAACATATTATTGATTTATATTATAAAAAATAATATAGTATTATATAATAACAATGTTTCTAACAATTGCACGAAAGTATAAAAGTGATAGCTTATAGCGACATTATTCTTGACGTTTAGTATAGCTGTTATAAAATCACCTCGCTTATCGATACATCATACATATCTTCCAAACGATCAAACGAAAGATTTTATTGCGATAACGATATCGCAAGGAGAATGATTGTGTTCGTAGTATCAAGTTGCCAATATCGAATATATCATGTTACCTGACACACCGTTTTTCATGGTATAATCCTCAAATTAAACTTTGTCCTCCGGCACAGTTTGGTCCCAGAATCTCGGTTTTCACTGAACGTTTTCGAATTTGCCATTTTTGAATTATTGGTACAGAAAACAATGTCATTATAACTTGTTTTACTATGATTATACTGGCAATAAGTAACCAGTTCCATAATTCTGCGACTATCGACGTTCTTATCGATAATATTGTAGTATTGTTTAATTCTCCTTGGAATAAACAATTGAGAAACATAACTACAACATCTTTGGCTCTATTCCATGTATCTCTCTCTTGTATAGCAAAATAAGTATTATTGTTTTTATGTGATATAGTAATTCATAGAATAATGGCAAATATAATAGTAAAAATATTTTTTGAAAATATTAAATTTGCTTACCAATAGTATGATTTATTAAGCAGAACAATATATAAAACAATACTAATTTTTATATGAATTATCTATTTTTCTCGTATACCAAAAAAATTAAAACTTGTCTCTGAATTCAATAAAACAAATCTGATAACTTTGTAAGATTTAAACGAAAGAAATTGTATACCTATTGTAAATTAAATCTTGTTATTATTAAAGTCATGTAACACGTATTTGATATCCTCCTCCATAAATTCCAATTTAAAAATATACTTTGTTTGTACTAAATATCATTCTTTTTTCATTTTTGAGCAAAGAGCAAATAACTAACTAAAACAACCGATATTAATACAGCATATATTTTTACAGTAGATCAGTCGAAGAATAAAAATATGAATACACACACACACACACACACACACACACACACACACACACACATCATATTTGTAATTTCGAAAGTTAATTTTATTTATTATTTCAATCGTTTCACTGTAATTTGCTTTTCGTCATCGAAAACGTCTTCGAAGCAAAAGAAATTTCAGTTAGCTCAACCGATAGACTCCTCTCCAGAAGAGGGTAGTTAGCTGATAGGTAGTTAACTCCGAAAGCGTGCCGTAGGGAGCTGACTAATACGACCTTCCGTGCTAATGCATTAAGCTAATCTTCAAAGTTTGCGCAAAAACTGCTTTGAACAAGAAGAACTCGAGAGTTTAAAGACCATCGAAAATGAACTTCTCAACAGCGCGTCGGAAAATTGGTTGTGATTGTGATTAACATAAGTACTATCATTTAACGTTCTAATCGTGTCGGTTTTGGTCTTATTTATCTGCACACTTAATCTGAATTTATCATTATCTTTTTTACATTCTGTTCGATTATATTTTTACTTGCCATAATTTTTACATAATTTTTTACACTCTTCTCAGATTATTTTACAAATTTATATCTATCTTACCTTTTTTTCTAATTTCTTTGCGATATTGAGATTTATTAAAACTTTTGCATCCAATATTCTATAATATACCTTATGAATAATCTTTCTTTTTTATATTTGTATAACAAAAAATAATCTGCAGCTAATACATACCTATTTTTTAACATACTTTTTATTATATTTAATATTTTAGATTTTATTTTATTAGTCTGTTTTATTTTATTATTTTAGTCTGTTATACATAAATATACTAATTAATTTTCTTCGTCAATCGCAAATTATTATGAACTGTTCGCAGTTCGACTACAGTTAAACATAATTCGCATTTCGGATATATTTTTCTTTAAATTTGATAAGATCATCCTAAATGTAAAAAATCTTGCAAGATAGAACGAAAAAAGCGTTCGTGGTTTTATTTTATATTCTCATTTTATTATTCTATTTATCGCATATAAATCTCTCTCTCTCTCTCTCTCTCTCAAAACATGATTGGAACAGTAAAGCTCATTCCTATTCCTTGATTTAATTCTTTCAATGAATATACATATACAATATAATATATATGTATATTATTTAATTTCTTAAACTCAAAATCCTAAAATATGCAATGTTTGCGCCTGTTAATTTAATAATTTTATTTTTCTTAATAAATACTTAATATAAATGTTTGACAAATCATATTTATATTAATATTAAATACATTAATAAAAAGAGCACAGACATATTAAAAGAAAAAATTCTCATTTTATTAAATGTGTTATTAAAATTATATTAGAATTTAACTTTACTGTCTTCATTCATAGCATTCGTGTCAGCGACGAAAGGGTTAAAGTTACCATGGAAACGTTAAACGAGACGAAATGAAGAAGCAGCCAAGAACGGGCTGCTCAATATCGAGTTACTGAAAGTCAGGAGAACTGCCGAAGTCGTCGCTAAGAATTGCATGAACGACAGCACCATGAGAATAAACCGAGCCCTTTGTAATGTAATTGCATGATAAGGACGAACTTATTCGCAATAACAGAAGAAGGCACGAAAGAGCTAAAGCTTGAATTACCGATAGATTACAATGATCTTGAAATAAGAGATAGAGGAATAAAGAATTACCACTTTTAGATTCTAACAGTATAGCTACGTTATTTGAAAACTCTGCAGATTCTTAATTACATCTTAATTATGGTAACGAAATTCCGCAATATTACACCCTCTCAAAGTCTTATTAATATCATTTAATAGTGTAAGATGGAATATTCTAATCGAAATAATTTAAATTACGTATTGCATCCTTTGACATTGAATTAATGATTTCTCTTACTTCAAAAGTGACACAATTTAAAAAATATAATTTTCGACTTATTACCATGAATGAGTTAATAAAGATTATTTTATTAATCATCAAAAGTAAACTAAACTTAACTTTACAATCCGTTTAAAAACCGATGTACTTGTATTGTTTTCAAGGTTTTCAAGAGAAGTTAAAGCATCACCGATCTCGTAACGCTGACATCTTCCATTCTCATTCTCTACGACTAGTCGCTTTTATCTTCACATCGAAATCGCGCGGCGACGTGATAAAGCGCGTTTCGCACGAGGAAGGGTTCTTTGTTCGATGAGCAATGCATTATTTGTGCGTCTATCGAACTTCATGAGGAGATCTTCTTTCGCATACCGCTTCGACTCGTTCGACGAATCGGTGATAAACGTAAATTCTCTTGCCAAAGTCGGTCCAACCCCAGCGAAGGAAAACCGTGTATTTAATCTTCGGCGGTAATATTATAAATCTGCTCAGAATCTTAAATTAACATAAAATTTTTAGTATATTGGACATCTTGACAAGAACATTTTTTGTGTTTTTACGATAAAGTTAAAAAAAACATGTTTTACAACATTTGATATACACACAATATCAATATCGACAATATCTAGAAAAAGTGTATTAAAATATAAATTAAGCTTTTAAACGATTTAAATAAGAATAAAGATGTATAGGTATTCATGCAGTGCTTTAAGTCATTGTGTCCATGGGCTGAAATATTTCAAGCATTTGGATAAAAAAAATTTTTAGGAATTATTGGAACAACTTAACAATTTTATTTTTCTTAAGATCTTAGGAAATGCATTTATTCAATTCTTTTTAAAATTTCCCGTTCTTAAAATTTTTCGCCCTGGGCTATACCCAACCCATGCCTTAAACATTGTAATCTATGTGCAATAACACGGTTTGCAAAGCAGAAACAGTAATTATAACTCTAACAAGAGTTCTGTTTACTTGTATTTTGGTTGGAAAGGATACAAGTAAGAGTTGAAACTTTCTGTTATTAGTAACTTGACTACTATTGTGAATATGTATGTTTATAATATAAATATATTGCAGATATTTTAAGTAAATATCCACAGTATTTAGTTTATTTAAAATATGAATTACCTTTATCTAAAATTTGAATTATTCTTTTTTCTCTAATTATTATTTTTTTCATAATCATCTTTATAATGCAGATTTAATATATGTGATACACATATATATTTTCAAACACACGTATTTGCAATTTTATCATCATAAGTAGATGTATTAAAAACTTATAACTTATTATTTTATATTCTAATATTTATCACAGATGTATTGTATTTACGATGGCATTGAACAGTTTTGCTTGAGTGCGACAGGAATCGAAACAATCTTATTTATTGTAGTAAAACAGGAATCGGAGACTTTTCAGTTTCACAGTAAAGTAAAATCACGATTTTGCACGTGACGAATTTCAATCGGACAGTTAGATTCCACGTAAGAAAATATTCCTTCAACGATTTCACCCGCATTTCACCCGCTTCTGAATGTAGCAGTTAGTTTCCCGAGAACGGCATTAGGAAGATTAAAGGACAATTCGGTCCTCATTGCGAAGGGATTAAAATCACTCTCGAAGCTCTGCAAGTTTCCTACCTCGTATCTGTACCCTGCCGGTTCTTCTCTTCACCTATCTTGTAGATGTGGTGGATGCAGCATCTAGTAGCATTCGCAATCGCGCGCCGCTGACGAACGAATTAACATAATCCTGCCGCTTTCTCGCTCGCAGAATCGATGAGTACGAATCGGTACGCATCGAATTTCGAGATATGAGCAAAAAGACGATTAATTGGCTCATCGATTTGCTTAGTCTGATTTAATGACCATTTTGGATTAACTACTTTCAAATGATCCGTAAGAGATAGGATTACTTTTACATGATCTATATATGAGGAACAGAATAAAGCGACTGATTAGGAAACGAGTTTTCGATTGTTAAAAAACATGATTTAAATTCGCTTAATTTCCTCGAATAATTCAAGTCAAAAGAATTCGAGTCTGCTAAATGGCTCTTGACTTCTGCGTACAGAAATAGTTTGAAAATTAATTGTTATGCAGACAAAATAAAAAAAAATTTTATTATTGTCTAAAAATACGTAGTTATAAGAATAATTATATTGAGAAAAATTTCTAGTTGAAAATTAACGAACCAGTAGATTCCGTGATCATATCAATTAGAATTCCGGTCATTATTATTGGACATCTGATTATTTCAATTAAAATTAAATAGATTTAACTATAAAATTCTAATTTGTTCATTTTTCATTAGAATTCTTATTAATGTACCAGACTCTTTTTTCAGTATTTAAGTAATATTATAAGAATTAAGAAGAGAGAGAGAGGAATGATAGTTATAACAAGTAAGACTATTTCTAAGATTAAAAGTAGAAACGTGTTGCGAATATACGTCTCAGAATTAACAACACCGAAAGAAACATGAACAAGATATATATATATATATATATATAAGACCACGCGATATTACCGATATCTTATTCTGATACTGTCTCGAAGTAATGCGGATCGAGGCCGATCGGTTTCGATATCACGTCTCGTGAAAATGTCGAGCTGGACTTTTCGTCCTCAACAAGTCGACAAGAATTCAATAGAACTCAATAGAATTCAATAGAAGCTATAAATGTCTCAGGTGCCGGAAGTATCAAGTCGTAAAACAAAATATCTTATTAACCGCATTGATATCCGGGAACGATTTTTCTCGTGATCTTTATCGTTGATCGTTAAGCTGTGCAATCCAATAAATTTATGAAGAGAGAAAGTAGATTTCGGGAATCTCCCAAGACATTGGGCTTATGTGATCGCATTAACTCAATCTGTTTCATATTTTGCCAGCTCATCCGTAGACTTGCGGATGCATCCGTAGACTTGGAGAAGTTGCGTCAAAGCTAAGTTTCAACTCGCAAATCAAACTTGTCACCCGAAAAATAAGAATTGAAGGATATGTGCCCGCAAGTCAGATTGAGAATATAAATCTAGGAATAAAAAGGAAGTAGAGAAAAGGCATGCAATGTAGATATTGCTATCGAATGCCCTAATCTTGAATAAGGAAGAAGCAAGAGAGAGAGAGAGAGAGAGAGAGAGAGAGAGAAAGAGAGAGAGAGAGAGAATTTCATTCCAAAGAAGGAGAAAAGAGTACGAAATTATGGCTTGTGGCCACCAAACGTATTGAAATATTTGAATGAAACTGACGAGGAAAAGCCCCAAGAGAATAGAAACATATCACTTTCCTAAGGACAGATAGTAAGAATGTCGACTGTGCAACATCAAGGAAATAGCAAGAAAAACGAGAGAATTGCATATATAAGATATTTTAGGAGTCATACATTAATAATACTAGACAAAGAAATCTTACACTTTGATTATGTTATAAATTTAAGTCCAAATTAAAATATGAAGTAAATAAAAATATGAAGTTTTTTATGTAATCATTTTTTATATCTTTTTATTATTTTCGTAAGGATTATTTTTCACATAAAACTTTTAAAATATTTTAAAATTTGGCTATTTAGATTTTTAATCTTTTTTAAGAATTAAATATATTTATTTGTTATTCGTGTTAAAGATTTATTATTTAAAAGTGTATGATACATTAATATTCCGAAGTCGTATTTTATTTATTTCACATTAAGAGAGAACACATTAAAATTAATGCTATTATGTTATTATTATTTATAAAACAGTTATAACAAAAAATTTAAACTTAGGTTTTTTCATTATTATTTTTTATCTAAATGAACATATATAAGAGTTTGATACAATTTTATATACGTTTCTATCGCTTTAATAAAAAGGAAGTAAAATGTCATTAATACATATAAAGTGTCATTATCACGACACCAGTTAGTGGTTTGGAGGTGAAGGATGAAATTACAGTCGACAATGAACAGGCACGATCAAGGTTCGTATAGAAGGACCCGAGAAGGGAGGAAGAGAGAATCGCAGGATTAGATATTACTCGGTGCCGGGGTCGCTCACCAACTGGCTTTGATATATTACCGAGTGATAATCCTATCTGTGCACAAAGCCAGGACACAATGATACAACCAAAGCAACTGGATGCCATGTCAACTCCATTGCACTTACAATATGTATCCAGCTGCCTGCCAGTGAGAGCACGAGTTGTGTCTAAGATGCTTATAGAGCATAGAAGTAAACACTGTACTACACACTCTAACGTCTGACAAGAACCGAAGATGGAAATCCATGTTACCGAAGAATGGTCAGCAACTTTGTCAGGAATGATTGCAATGCGACGCAATATTATCTCTAGCAATGCGTAAATACGATAAAAATGTAATAATGTGAATACAGTAATATAACATAAAAAGTAACCCTAGACCTTCAGTATTGTGTACGTTCTAAAATGAAGAAAACTATCGTTATACTTTTTTTGGTTCTTGTTTTATTTTTTAAATAATTATTAGTAATTGTATGCAACAGTGCAAGTTAATAAACAAATAATATATAAAATTTTACGTTTTGTTGACCAAAATAAAATGTTTTTAAAAACATTAAAATACAAATTAACCGTATATATTTTTCTAGTACTTATAATATTACTCTATTAATCATTTATTATGATTTTCCATTTCTAATTAATTGTGGATTGGCTTGAGAAAGAAAATTAATGATATAAAATATAAAGTTTTATAAAAAACATTTTATATTATATTTTATGCTATATATTATTATTTACATGCACACATATTGTAAAATTATAATATTTTCTGAACAACATTTTTGAGAGTCAAAAACATCCACTTAAACGATAATATGATGTATTTTATGATACAGAAATAAAATTTAAATATATACGGGGAAAAAAACAAAAACACGCTTCAATTTACATTTTATCTCTTCACTTTTTGATAATTTTATTACAATTTGTAATCATATTTAAATTGAAAAAACTGAAAAAAATTTTAAATTTTGTTTTTGATGAACTTGTTTTCTCCGAATGCATATTGTGTGATAGAATTTTAAACATACATAAAAACAGAACGTACATAAAAAATTAGTTTTTTAAGCATTAAAAAAAATTAGTTTTTTAAACATTAAAAATCTAAGACACAAAAAACATATATCAGAAAGAAAATTTAAAAAATGTCGTAATTTAAGTAAGTTACATTCGCTAATAAACTTATTATAACACAATTTAAATTATTATATTAATTTAATTCTGTTATTATTATAAATTTATGTTGTCATTTATTCTCAAATTATATACGACGTTAGATCTTAAATATAGATTCGAAATATGTGATGCAAAAGGATGATTATACAAAAATAATAGAATAAATCTATACATCTCGAGAAAAATAGCTTGGAAAAGTAATGAAGTTTATATGCTTAATTAAAATTTCACCTTTAACAATTAAATTTTGCTATAAATCATTATAAATTAATTATGAATCTATATATGCTTGTATAGTATGATTCAGTTTTCCAATTCCTTTACGTTTATTTTGTTGAATTGACAGCACGATCGATATGCAAAGTTCTCTCAATTCATTTCCATCGCACAACCTGCATCTCAAAGCGATCAAAAGACGAACGCGCGTATTGCTCGTGGGCAACAATGTAGCTCGAATTGATTCTGGGCCCACCTCGAGAAAGAGATTGTCGAGACCTCAAGCGTGCTGTGACCAACTGGAGGAAAAAAAAAAGAAAAAGAGAAAAAAACCGGAGTTCTCGATATACGTACCGATGTATATGGTTGTTCGCGAAGCGCCCCGAGGCCACCCGACGAAATTGCATTCGGAATTTCAATATAGCGCATATCATATTTCAACCTTAAAACGCCGCCAGCGCTGTCCGGGTATTACTTTGAGGTTCCTATATCCGTAGAAACCGACTTTGTCCACCGATTATAGAGATTCTGACTGCGGTAAGGTATACGGATTTGAAATACGAGGGGAAAAAAACCGAGAGATGCGCAACCATCCCCAAGTTCTCTCTCTCTTTCTCTCTCCCCCTCCCCCCCTCTCTCTCTCATTCCTTCTCTAACACGATCTTTTCGTCAGAGTGGAGCCAGCCTGTAAGAGACATTAGATGGTTTTCGCTTGGAATAAATAATCAAAAGGTAATTCCGAATTAAAGCTGGCCTGGTGACTTACTGGTGCTTGTATGCTCAATTGCGATTCAGATGTTGCTCTTTTTCAAAGCGATTTAATCAAATTTTCAGAAAAGTCGATGCTATTAATATATATTCGCCGGAAGGCGCGTGAGTTTCTCTCAGTTCCAAATTCTTTCTCAGATTTGGAGATGATTCTGGCTTAGTGAAACATTAATAAGAAGATCGAATTATCTTTGAACTTAAAGTTTGTTTACAGGAAATGGAAATTTATATTCTGTTTAGTAAGTTTTAAATTGTTTATTATACAAACTCTGAAAACTTTATTAGTTACTATTTAACGTTGCTAACAATGAGTTTTGTTATCTTTGAATTTTATATGTTATCTCTATAATATTAAGCCTCTTTCCTAAAAGAATAGATATTTCATTATATAATTTACTATCATTAAAAATATTGTAGAAAAAAGTATTTAATGTTAAAAATTAAAAAGAATTATATGTTAATAATGAGAATAATAATACTGCAAATTTTTATTACAAATTGATTCTAAACTTATTAAGTTCTAATGAAATGTATTATTTTTTATATTATTTTTAATATTATTTTATATCTCACATTACATTACTTTATATCGATTTACAAATTACAATAAATTATTATTATTAAATGCATTTTTGGTTCCTTTTTCATATATACACATATATATAATAAATAATTATAAAAATCTTATGAAAAAAATAGTACAATTTTTAGGTATAACCGATAATTAATGAGATATATTGGAGAAAAAGATTCTTTTAAATAAAATACTATTCTCAGTTATGTAAAAAATATAATTATTAGTAGCAATGACATGCTGGATTATGAACCGATTATACTTTTAAAGCGTGGTCTTCTTTTTCTTTCGTCGTATATGTTGGAGAAAAGGAATAATTATCTCGCGGTTCAAATCAGAGGAGAGAAAGACGAGAAAAATTAATGTCAGTTCGTTAGAATGGTTTGTACTCACATCACAGAATTTAATTATCAGTATGAGTAAAAGTAAATGGCAGCTACAAGAAAAATGTCGATTTAACGAAGGCACAATCGTATCACTATCGTAACGATGTTCGTCGTTAGATGAGACCTTTTAAGCAACTTTCACGTATACGACGATCTGTAGAAACGACGATAATGGTCAAAAAATATATTTTATTGATATTTGTTTTGTAGATATTTGTTTTGTTTTTATTCTTTTTTTATTAATGAAAGGTATCATAAACGAGTTCCAAAGCAATCTTCCGCCAAGTACTCGGCGGAGCGCCGAGACAATTTTCTTCTAAAGTTTACCCGCTTGCGCTTATCGAGAGAGGAGTTTGCACGAGCAAAAAATTCTTATTATGACTTATCCACGATCGTCTACTCTGATCTGAGATACTTTGGATAAACCAAGATGAGCTAGAATCGACGATGACGAAATTGGATAACTGCGATGTTGTAATTGAAGGAAATGCAACTTGAGAACGCGGATTTCCTGCAAAACAGCAATGCTGTTCTTTTTATACTATAAAGATTATGTATATATAAAAGAATGGAAACGAATTTGATATGCTAGCTCGAGAGAAACAAGAAACTCGCGATATTCGATAGATGTTTGGCATGGTGATTTATCGTCATTGTCATCGGAAAAGAAGAGAAGGGCATTGTATTGAAATGGCATTTGATCAATCTGAACGAAACCATGTCATAGGTAATAAAAACATTTATTCGCTAAATGAAATTGGGAGTGAATGGGAGAGATTGACAGGGGTTTATGCATCGAGCCAGTGCAAGATCCCGGCGGATTGCGAGATCCTGGCTCAGAACGTTTCGCTAATACCAAGTCGTTTATCACAACTGGCGAATGGAGAGCTCGTGAGATCGCGAGATCGTCCGACAAGCTGCACGCGGTGTTACGCTACTAAGTTTACCTGAGTTACGGTGATTAATCGATAATAGGTTCCATATGATACGGACGGTACGTTGTCGATGTGCGAAACGACCTTAATCACATTAGTTAATGGTGACATGATCGATATATTATGATGGGACAGGTCATTCCGTTTCGTTCAGCTTAACATTACAGTACACGGCCCCTGGCGTTCACGTCATGCTTATCTTGCTCGCATATCTGCTATTACGCTCGCATCTACATATACATTATCATAATAGAAGCGAGCTGACTAATTAATCGATCCATGTGCCACCTCCCAATTTCAACTTGCGCAGACAAACTGACACTGTGCGTTTCATATTTATGGTCGTAGGATGAGTTACAAAACGAATTATTCTAATACCTACACAGATAAATGTCAATATATTTATATTTACACTTTGCTAAAAAAATCTGTCTGCTTTATGCAGTAAACACAATGATACTGTAAAACATAAAATATAAGATTTACAAAAATGAATGCATATTTGTCACATTTGATCGAATAAATAAATTTGAAAATAGGAGATGAAAGTTATATATGGAAAAATATTATATATAATCTTATCGGAAATAATTATGTTTCGCTATTTATATAGCTTTTTTTGTCCTTTTATTGAGAAAATTGCTAAATGACTTGGATGACTAAAAATAGAATGCCGATGATATATTTTTTGATATAAGAAATTCTATATTTTCGCATTTTAACAACAATTCTTACTGATCGCATTTATACCTTGACGTTTGTTACAGTGTGCCATCTACTGCGAGGCGGCGTGGCAGCGATTTTTGGACCGCAGAGCGCACATACGGCATCTCATGTGCAGAGCATTTGCGACACCATGGAAATTCCGCATTTGGAGACACGTTGGGACTATCGGCTTAGACGGCAGAGCTGCCTCGTCAACCTCTATCCTCATCCCACTACTTTGTCCAAGGTACGTATACACAAACTTTAGCCAGAATAATAGCCTCATTAAAGCTGGTACTCATCGCGCAAAATCTGCCTTCGTGACCTTTCTCTTCACGGATTTCTTGCCTCTCATAGCTGTTTTACCTCTACCTTCATCGACGAGCAAACATGGCCCTTTTAGATTGTGGGATTAACGGTTGTCGCTCTAATCAAGGTAATTTCAACATTTCGTGCTTCTCATTTTACATTGCACTGTAATTATAATTGGAGTAGCGAAAAAAATGAATGAAGTCTAGAAAAACATAAAATTTTTAATAGAAAAAGAACGTACTATTAAAAAATTATTTATTAGTAATACTATATTGTAGGCGTTTTTTAGGATTTCTTTTTTCTTATTTTAATTTATTTACAAAATTTAGAAAAAAAGAATATGATTAAGATTATTGATTAGTTTTTACATTCAGTCAAAAGATTATATCGATTTCGCATTTTATGTTACATTTTATGTAATTATAATTAGAGGAGTAAAAAAAAAAGAAATATCAAAGTCTAGAAAAATATTATATTTTTAGTAGAAGTAAAAGATACAATAAATATATATCACAATATCATAAAATTGTATTTCAGAAAATTATAAAGCTGTATTTTAGAAGTTTGAAGTTTTCTTTTCTTGTTAATTAATTAAAAATGTAATTGAAACCATTGAGAAACTCAAGTAATTTTCAGCTGAAAGATTATATTGGTTTCACATTTTCATCACGATATAGTACAGAAGATCGCTTTCGCGACCAAGGTGCATTTGCTGTTACATTCAGTTGTATCTGTATGCATCGGGTGCTATACCCACAGTGCGGTAGTTCTGAACTTAACGCAAAAGAACTAAAACTTTTTGAATTTCTCTTAATAAGCGCGAAGTTTCGTGAAGGGGGTGCGGCTGAAAGCTCCGGTCGCGAGATTGTATAGCTCTCGGGCTTTTTGGGTTAACGAGAGTTCTCGCTCTTTCTCTTCGTTTCCTCTCCTTTTTTCCATCTTCCCTGTCTCTCTTCTTCTCCCTCCCCCCTCTCTCTCTCTTTCTCTCTCTCTCTCTCAGTCTATCTGTCTATCCGTCTCTTTGCTTGTTGTTTCATGAATTCTTGCAACTCTTTCGCTTTTTCAATATTTGTCATTCGCGAACACCTGCACCTTGCGACACTACGCTCTTTCTTTTTTACTCGTTTCACATCCTCTCAATATTTGCCGCTAGATTTGTTCTCTATTCTCGAAAACGTTTTGTTTATTCTCTGTATAGGATGTGGTGAAATCTTGCTCATCGCCCATCACCGAGTTTTCTTTTATTTTCGAAAGGGTTCACGAAAATAAACAGAAAATAAATATCCGCGACTACGAAGCGTTTTACGCTTCAAACGAGAGAACATTCGTGAGAAAGTCAATAAATCCGTCGCTGCGGGCGAACAAAACGCACAAGCATGTCGCAAAGAAAAGTATAAAAGCTAGCGAAAATGAAATTTTCTTTTGACGTACACATCAGAAAACAATTGCACTTTATTTGTATCTTAAATATATATCTAATGTAATGTAGATGTATCTACAAAAGGATGATTTCTACGTAAATATTATACTAAATGTGGCATTAAAATTTTATTGACTGTATTAGAAACCTAGCGTTTAACAATTTTTAGAGATTCATAGAAAATGAAACATAATCAATAGATAGAATTATTTCTACGTGATGGATTTCCTGAAGTTCTTTACGGATTTCGTGAAATATTAATGACTAGATAATAATTTACGGTCGCGTAGGTTGACTTTGACATTCTCGATCAAAGGGCTTTCAGCAATGGCACAGAGGACACAATTTAAAAGCCACTGCATACCTAAAGCTATTTGCTCTTTCCTCTTGCTTTCTCTCTCTCTCTCTCTCTCTCTCTCTCTCTCTCTCTCTCTGTCTCTCTCTCTCTCTCTCTCTCGTCAGAGTAAGAATTTCAATTAGAATCTTCAGAATCTATTTGTCGCGTGTGTGTCGCATCATCAAGCTTTGATTTGATAAAATCACCAACTTCAATATTGCTATTCTATAATAGTACTTTAAAATATTCTGATAAACTTATAATCACTATAACAATTTTAATTAACACATCTATTCATATAAATCTGGCACATGTTTTTGCTTTAATAGATTTCGTGATATATCTGGTTTACGTATATATTTGGTAAAATGTTTGAATGTAAGATTGTTATAAACAAATATATAAATGTTACGTAAGGAAATAAAAATAATATTCTAATATACTCCAATAAAAAAATAATGAAAGGAATTTCTAGAAAAATTTTTTATCTACGTGTAAGAAATCAATTTACTATACAAACATTCAGAACTTTTTTTTTTTTTTTGATTTAAAATAATTATCTAAACGCAATTTGAAGTCTAAACTAGTACAACGATGATTGAAAAAGACGCACGTTTTTTATTAAAATGTTTATTAAAATTTGTTCTAGAGTTTAATTTCTTAATTTATAAAATCCGTTGTTTACACAACAAGATGTGTACATACAAGAGAGATTGAAAACATAAAGAGAGAGGAGGAACATTTAATAAGTTTTCGCATTGTGAAAGTGATAAACATCAGGTTTTCTCAGTCTCAGATTTCCATTGTGAGTCTAGTAAACCGGAGGGAAGTAGCTTACGTCGTCAGTTATTTCACGGTGTTAGAGCAGGGTTGGTTTTCTCTCGCCCGAGTTCTTTCCTCGGCGGAGTCCTGCCATTTCCAACGGCGAAAATGCAAAATTCACTAGGAGAGCAGCGGCGTCCTGATTAGAGTACTCGACGAAGGAAAAGGAAAATCCAAAAAAGACAGCGGAGGTAGGTGAACGTTGGCGTCGATTCCGTCAAACGAGCGACAGCCTCATTCAGTCAACCCAACGACGGAAATATTTTACTTTCCGGTACCATCTTATGCGTAGTTCAAAGGAACCGAAGGCGATTGCAAGGAGTAGAAAAATGAAATAAAAAGGAGCACAACCAGTGAGTCTCTTTGATTCGCATTGGTTGAACTGTGGAGATAACTAATACTCTTCGCACCGTGATTTTCCGCAAAATGGCAACAAATTACTGTCGCAAAATGCATATTATTTCAGATGATAAAATAAAAAGAAGCAATTCTTATTTATAAAAAGTATCAATTGCAAGAAAATTACGTCAATTACTTTTACGTAAACCATAACTTATTTATTAATTAAATTTTTTAAATTATTGGAATATTATAATTGCATTATATAACATAAAATAAACATTTATTTAAATGAAAAATATTATTTTTATATGGATTATCTTTAGAACATAGAAAAAAAAACCAATTACTATTTTATTTGAAATAATTAATAGAAATAATTATTATCAATTTCATTTATTTACGGCGCCTGAAAAATAACGTTCTTCCTACATGTATTATTGTAATTAATATCATCATATGCCTTGAATTGGTGATCGAATTGCTAAGATGTTCATGGAATTTGGAAAATCTAGACTGAGGTAATATTTTTCAATAAATTATTTATTTATTGCTTTAAAGACGCTTAACATCAATAATATTAAATTGCTTGTCAATTTAATTTGTGATATTACATACTCCAATTTTAGTCTAAGACTGTAGGTCTGTTTATTATTTCTGTACTTCTGAACTGGTGCACACGGTGCAATAAATTGAAATGAAACAAATATTTATTTCATTTTAATTTATTGTGTTCAAAGAGAGCAGGAATAAAAGACAGACCTTGTGTTTCAAGAGCGATAAATAATCAGTGCACAGTTTGAACTGGAAATTGTAAAACACACATATACGTATATTATTAGACACTAAGATTCGCCTTGATCGAATATGGTACTCTCCGCCTTCTTCATTTATTTTTGTTGAACAATTATTGTCACTGCAATTTTGTGATAAAAATTGCAAAATATGGTCTAAATAATATAACTTTTAACCTTTTTTTGTATTTTATAAATATACTAAATCCCTCATCAGTAAAAATTATGTTGATAAAGCGACATTACTTCAATATACAATACACACATAAGAAACACTTTTAATAGTTTTCTATGAAAATAATGCTACATTAAAAGTTGCTCTATCATTTTCGCATTTGAAATGTCTCTGGACGAGATGCTTTAATTATTACAGTCAAACGCGAAGACGAATCTATCCAATCTCGCTTTGAACTTTCAGACAGTTCGTATTCACGGACGTAGACTGTTCCTTCTAGCGTGCTATTTTCTTCTATTCTAGCAAAATGAAAGAATCCTTGGTAAGCCATCAGAAGCACACACATACACATAAACATTTTACAAATTCATATAAAATTATCGTTCTCTTAATAACAAAATTTTAATTAGAGAAAGAGAGAGAAAAACTATATATTCTTTATTTGTAATTTCAATAAATAAGTAAATAAAATCATTTAAATGTTGTTACATATTATATGTATACATATATAAATAAATATATAACATTTATACAATGATTACTTCTCAGCAAATGAATCCTTAATTATCAATTAATTATCAAGGATCTCACTACTGATTAGTGATTATGTGCCTATTGTTGGATATTATAAGTACATAATCATTGATGCAGCTTCTCTATATAATCATGATTATATTCTAATCGAAAAATTTTCTATAAATAAAATTATTCTGTATACTGAAAGAGAATATATATCTACATACTGTTTACTTCTGAACTTGAAATGATGAAATAGCATTGGTCATTCCGTTCTCAAGCTAATCGACGTTATGATGATATAGTGGGCGATATGTTGGTGTTAATGAACCGCGAGGGGCGCAATTGCCATTACCACAGCAATGATTTAACGATCTTCCTCGTGGCCGATAATGGACCGGCTTCTATGCTGTTATAGTCGTCGAACCAGCAGCCGGTGTGGATGGATCAGTTGAATCAGCCGCTATGTTGCTGTTGGAATTCAATTTATACTGTTTCCTAATCGAGCCTTTGCTCATTAAGCTTTACTGTGCCTCTTTGTCTCGTCAATGCTGGCACCGCCATCAGGACTTAAAAAAAGTTATACGGAACCTTAAATGAAACATTTAACATTCGTTTTAATTTAACTGCATCTTTTCTTAGATATTATTAAGTCACGAATATAAAAAAAGTTTTAATTTGATGAAAAAATTAAGTATTTTGGATTTAAATCAATTTAAATGATAAAATTTTAATTTTTAATAAAAATATTATTTGATAGACGTAAGAAAGTTTATTTTCTATCCAGAAAAAAATTTAAGATAATTCATTTTTAATCAAATATTTAATGTACAACATTAGACATATTATTAACTTACAATGAAACTTTTAACAATTAAATTGAATTAGTACTTGAACATTTTATGTTTCATGTATGAATATATTATACTATGTATACTAATTATTAAGAACAATTATGTAAAAATTAGAAATTAAAAATTAAAAATTGTGAAAAGAGATGAAAATTATCTCTTATGACGTAGTTTTGCACGAAGACAAGTATAATGTGTAATAAGCACAAGAAGCAAGATAATAGATTATTCTTTTTTGATTAAGTTTTTATATGTTTATATCTTATATCATCTTTTTACGTAATTCAAACAAAGGACGCAATATCACAGCTTCTTACTTTATCCTAAAACGACTGTCATCTTACTCAATGCACAAGCTATTCCTGATCTAAACAATCGTCGGTAAGTGCCCACTTGATTCTGCTCGTGCGGCATTCAATGACTGAACGCGCACTCTCCTCCAGCAACAATGTATAGCTATACCGCTTCTCTTCCTCTCTCGCTTTCACTGTTCGCCCTTTAGGCGCTACAGACGAGTCAAGAATTCGCCCAGCCAGCGTGATGCACTCCGAATGAACGTTTATTTCTGGGGTTGGATTACCAGTCATTCAACGAAACCACGTACATCCACGCGATTGAAAGCCGATTGCATTCTTTTTCCCATCTTTCGTATCTCGCCGATTAGCTATTTACTTCCGTTTCCTCTTTCGCAGAGTTTCTTTGTGCTCGTTTAGCAATCGTTCGTAACGCCGACCGCATCTTTCCTTTCGTTTCCGCTGCCTTTTCTCATCTACTACAGTGGAAAGCATGTGAGGTGGTGAATGGATTGCATTCTCGAACATTCGTCTCTGACACGATGATGAGCGTTCCACTCGTCGGGGCTGATACGTGATAACGATCAAGCCCGCAAGTTCCGACTAATCAACTCAATCACGCGATGTACGCTGGCTGCTCTTAACTTCTTTCAAAATCTAGAATTCCTGCAATTCATTGTGCAACAATTGATGTATCATAAATAGAAAAAAAAAAGATTAATTCTTTAACTAAAAAAAAAAGTTAAAAAATTAATTTTTCTTGTTGCACAGAAAAATGAATACTTAATGACAAGTTAATTATTAGAGTTTAATATTTCTATGTTTCATTATGCATTAAATCGATTGTCTTCCATTACCAGCAACTTTTTGCAATTGTTAGATGATCTAAATTATTGCAATCCAAATTAAAATGGGCTATCATCTCTGAATCAAGATCTAAGAAATTCGGTATCTTATCAGAATCACTTACGCAGATTCTCTGTGAAATTATCTTGACAGGATCACTCTTCAACGAAACTCATTCGCAGTATATTGCGAGCATTATTTCTGGAGTAGCGGGCGCACGGAACGATGCGCTTTATTGAAGGTATGGACCGAAGACGGAGGAAAGGCGATCGTCAAGAAATGTAGACGCAATATCGTACACGGCGAAGCGCGGACGTGGAATATGGTACCGTCGAATAAAGCGGTTGTATTACGTCGGAAGTGAATAACTCCGTTGCATCTAGCACGTCAGACGTAATCTCGTTTCATGTTCGAGAAGAGAACGAACGTAATCGAGAGGGAGGAAGAGGGAGGCAAGAACGTTTGGGGATTATCTGTTGTTCGCGGCGGACTAAGCTGCTTGTTGCCGCAAGTTTCACCGTTCGTAATCGACGTCTCACCTTCACAATTCGCTACCATTACGCTATTCTGGAGGCAATTTTAATGTCGACGGTGACATTTGAAATACGTCGGTGAACTGAACCGAGATGACATACTTTGAACGCGACGATGCACCCGAGAATGCATTATTTACGAATGCATTAAGGAGAATTATATTATAGAAGAATTAAGAGCGCCGATTTCTCGCTCACTTCTCTCTCCTAATGCATTTCGAAAACTTTGCTGTCGAGTAGGAGGTGATGTGCGGAGAAAAGAAGCATTGCAGAAAATGCAAAGTGCATTTATCGCAAATAGGGTTCGAAAAACGGATAAAAGAATATTTCTTGAGTATCATTGTCTTCGACAGAAATTCATGCTTACGTTGCAGACACAAGTATTTAATTCATGTTTTGATTTATAAAACATGATTTTTCTATCTCGTTCAATTATTTTCTTCATTTTTACAATTAGTGTACAATCAATAGTCACTTATATCAACCTATATTAAATATTTAATTTATATACACAAGTAAAAATCGATATTTTGAAGTGAATTCAAAATTTAAAATTATATAAAATTGTTGATTTTGCAACGCAATCATAAACTGAAATAATAATTTCATAAATCAAATTGAACATTAATTTAGATGATAATGCTAATAGCAACTTAATATCTGTAAAAAAATAACTTATTGCGAAAAATATTACCTCAAGTGGGATTTGAATTCGAATCTTCTAAATTCCAGGTGTCATCCTAATTCAACCATTGCGGCATGTGATAATATTAATCGCAATAATTAATGTATACAGAGTGGCTACTAAATATTCTAAAGAATTTTAAGGCGGATTTTTTAAAAAATTCAAGATAAAAACTTCATAACCATATGTCCGAAACGACTTAACTTCAAAAATATAATGTCATCAAAGTTGAAGGAAAAATTTTGTGTTTTTTCCAAAAATTTGGAAACCATTCGAGTTATTTTGATTAAATTTTAAACATATACAAAGTTTCATCAAAATAATTCGAGTAGTTTTCGAAATTTTTGGAAAAAACAAAATTTTCAATTTTACTCTGTGTCTTTGAATCTAAGCCATTTCGGACATACGGTTATATGAAGTTTTCATCTTAAAATTTGTTTGAGGAATCAATCTTTAGGTAAAATCTTTTAACGTACTTAGTAACTATTCTATACAAGAAAAAATAGAAGGAC
The DNA here is from genome assembly GCF_000204515.1 of Acromyrmex echinatior. The sequence continues at coordinate 1,155,431 of NW_011627330.1, read as the reverse complement.
AACAAACAATTTGAGAGAAATTTATGGAATTATTCAGTTTGTAATTTGTGTTACAAATCCGACAATGAGCGATGCGCAGTTTAAAGAACTGAAAAAATGTATGTAAAATGTAGTATATAAAAATGTTATTAGATATTAAGACTTAGCCGCAACCGTTTATAGGCTTTTCCCTTAATTGTTTGATTTAATGATTAATTAATTTATTGGTTGATCGAAACTGCTGTCAAAAATATCTTCGATATTAATTTTTTCAATGAGAATTATTATACAGCGTAAGTAGTAGTTTTATTTATTATTACTGTGCACGATAAGCTGCACACGAAATGAAATCGAGCCAACGAAATTTCAGCGGAACAACATTGCGCAGCGAACAAAAAGCCCGATGTGGCGATCGCCCTAGATTTTGTGTACGTACATGGTAAGCGAAATTTAATAGAAATTCGTTTGAAGCACCACCGAGTACAATTAACTATAATACTGACAATGCAAGAGAAAATTCGCGTTAGTACCTAGATAATTTTATTTCTGATACGTGTATTCCCTTTTCATCGTTACATTATAAATAATACTAGAATTCGCAATCTCACAATATAATATAACACATTCAAATATTAGCAACGGTGTCGAGATTGCTATGTTACTCTACACACATATTCAATGTGATAATAATACGGCATAAAATTAAAATTTATTTTAAAATAAAAAATTAACAATTACTGTAACAATTATTATTAACAATTATTGTAACAATTACGCGTATCATGTTTTCTTTTTTTATGGTTACATATTTTATTCCAAAAATAACTTTTTATGAATAATGTAGTTAACATTATATTTCGTAAAAATTTTGTGTTTTCCACTGATACGTATAATATTGTGTACAAACGTTGAAATACAAAATAATGGCTGGAAAAAACCAAAAATTTTATTTTTCTCTTGTTAGAGTTAAACTTTTAAAATAATTGTTGCTTTTTAGATTTGTAGTTAGAAATAAAAAATGATAATCGACAGTCACTGATTTTATTAACATATTTCTGGAAAGTTAACGAAACTTAAACTTTTGGTGCGCAGAAGATGCGATAAGAATTATATGACAGAGATATTGAAGAAAATTTTAATTTCTTCTATTTGAATTTAATCGTGCTAGTTAATCTTTCGACTCATAAATCACAACTACCTATTTTTATTCATTTTATTCTGAAAAATATATATGTTCTTTATATTTCACATCATAAGGAAAATACGAACAAAATTTTAAATATTGAACAATAGAATGCTAAATTCCTATATCATGAATGTAATTATGCAAAAATTTTTACTCTTATTATGTCTACATATTACAAAATTTAAATTAATTAAATTTTTTTTTAAATACATGGTAAATAATCACTTAATCTCTGACACACAACGTTAATTAAAAATTTATTTTTTAAAGATTAATTTAAAGCTTAGTCTGCGTACAAAAAGCTATATTTTAATTGTGTTTTAATATATAACATAATTATATAATATAATTATATATAATATAATTGTGTTATAATATATTTTAATGATAATATCTAATAAAAATATTAAAATAAATAATTGAGATCAATAAAAAATTAAAATTTAGTATATGTTCTATATCAGAAGCATAAGTATTAATATAGCATGGTAGTAAGAAATAGGTACAGATATCATGAGATGTTATTAGAAGATGGATATATCCGAAGGAAATAGTAGAAAATTGAAATCTACTATGATAAAATAACTGAGAGCATGATGTAGATCTAGTACTAATTTTATTAAATTACAATTTGCAATATTCGAAAGAGAAATCAAATTTTTTTTCTTCTGATACTTGTAATTAACAAATTATAATCGCATAATGAAACGACGCTGTACGAATTGGAGAGGCGTCAATTGATTACACATTTATCGTCTAAAAAGCATTAAAAAATCATCAATAAGCGGTTAGAATATAATGTAAAATTTAAATTGGAGCGGTTTCTCACACTCGGGATTAACGCCAATTGTATATTCTATATATGTAAATTTTGCCATCAACTATTATAATATGTTATGGTAATCGACTGTATCAAAATTTGATTGATAGTCATAATAGCATGATTTAATACGTAACTTATTCGTCAATTGTACAATATCATAATAGTATATCGCAACATTATATATATATACATATATATAGAATGCATTCATATACATTTGATATATAGTCACATACATATAACTATAGAATATCATTTACAATAGATTTCAATAAATTTATAATTATATACGTCATCTTAGCAAAAAAATTGATTCGCATTTAAATATTTTCCTCTAAATAATAATTCTTCAATTGAATTGTGCTAGTTTACTTTATTTAAGATAATAAAATTTTCTTAAGTTTTTATATTTGTGTGTGTGTGTGTGTGTGTGTGTGTGTGTGTGTGAAATTTTTACTATGGAAAAGAAAAAAAAACGAAAAAGAAAAACTGTGGAAAAGAAAAAAACCTATGGGAAAGAAAATCTTACAATGGAAGAATAACAATCTGTTTATAACAGAAAATCTCTCTTTTATAAAACTATAGGGCACATTTAGGCTCCCCTTTTACCTTTGTAATTTAAAATGCGGTATTTTCATAAATACATTAAGCGCTTTACAGCGTCTGAATGTAATCCTACATTGGAATGAATTGGGATTTATTCTACAATGAGAGCGAGAGGAACTTTATGTAGGTAGAAAACATCTTGAGGAGAAAAGGAGCAAAAGGAAGATTTTCGTGCACTGTTCGGTCTAGCTGGCTAGAAAAATCATACGAGCTTAGAACACAGACGAATGTTCTTCCTTTTGAGATCTTATTACAAGGAGTATGTCCGCAAGTGGTTCGTTAGTCGCATTACCACAGGTAACTATTACTTTACATAGATCTTACGCGCGTAAGAACTCAATGAGAGAACAAGGCTCTTTACGCGCGTAAGAACTGAATGTGAAAGCATAGTACATATAGTATATTTAAAAACTTTTGATTTTAAATGTGCGCGTATAAAAATTATGAATTGAATCGTATAATTATAAATTAAATTAAAGTACATAATAAATTAAAAAATTTGAAATATGAATATTTGAGTCACAATAATTATTATGTTAGAAAGATATATTATTATTTGATCTAGATGGCTCAATTATACGAGCTCCGGAACGTATAGATATGGATATTTTTTCCTCTGAGATCTTATTATAAGGAATATGTTTGCAAATAGTATGTTAGTTGCGCTACTACAAATAACTTACTTTATATAGATCTTATCATAAGAACTTAATAATAGAGCAAGAGGCTCCTTATACGGGTATGAATCCAATTCAAAAGTGTAGCACGTTTAAAAACTTTTAATTGGATGCATACATAAAAAAATTGTAAAGCGCGAATGAGCGGATATATAACAAATTAAAAACTTGAAATATAAACGTTTTACATGCAGTAAAAATAATGTTAGAAAGATTTTGTCGTGTGCGCTACTCGTTTGAGCTATTTAGAAAAGTCATACGAGCTGAATAGATGTTCCTTCTTTTGATTTTATTATTCAGGAGTATACATTCGCAAGCAGTTTGTTAGTCACGCTATGAATAACTACTATACCTTACGTAGATCTTACACATATAAAAAGTCAGTAATAAGTGTGCAGTATTCTTTACACACGTATAAGAATCTAATGTAAGAGTGTCGGAACATTTAAAAATTTTTTATTGAACACATATGCAAAAAAAAATTATAGATAAACCGTACAAATGTAACAAATGTATAACATATAAAATTTGAATTAAACGCAGTGAAAACTATATTATAATGTTATATTTCATTTTTTCAATTATTTCTAAGTTCTTATGAATTTATTGTTAGGTGCTTCATAAGTTGTTGAATTTTATAAAAATATGAGAACTAGAAATAGGTTTTTATGAAAGAGTTATTTTAGTAGAGACATAAAATAATTGATTAGTTAAAGAAGTTGTACTTTATATAAAGATATTTTATAAAAATTCAGTATTCGGGACGTAATATTCTACAAGCAACGCTCGCGAAGCAATGTAAAATAAATTATGTTAGTCACACAGAGAATCGAGCGACGTGCGAATGCATCTTGAATTGCGCTTAATCCGAATAAATTGAGAACGCCGCGAATCGCGCTTCTCAGAATTCGGCATAAAAATCCGTCTGAAAAATGCAACATGGAGAACTTGTTCCATGCTACACCCGGAGAAAGAATGCATCTGCGAACTCGCAGACTGACGCGCCGCGTTCATTATGGAAAGCAGCACAGCATCGACCGTGGGATGCGGCGGTGAGATAAAAGCATATGCACTCACGCCTTATGTACCATCTGCGCGCGCAAGGATGCCCCAAATTCACGGCTGTTCCTTCCTAACGAGATGGATTCTTTGATAAATTTCGAGTTGGTAGTTTCATCGAAACCGTCTGACTATTATTAGTCGAATCTCTTTTTAATTTTCGATACCGAGAAACTTGCTAATTCCTTAAAAGTAATTAACAACATATAATTCCATCCGCATTACACGCAAAACGTTAATCTATATTCTTAATTCTCGATAAAAAATATTCTTATAATTAATGCACACTAATCGAAACATTGTCAAATTAAAATACTTAATATCAATTGCGTAATAATTTTTTTTTTCTTATACATTTATATTCTTAAAATTTATTCATGAAAATTCTTGAGAACACTATATATTACCTGCGATTTTAATATCTGTAGTAAAGTACAATTTATTCTAAATTAGGTAAAAGAGAATGCATAAGAGAGAAGACACGGATCAACCTGCATTACGGTCACTGTCGTGTAAAGCGTAACGTACTCGACCGCAGACGTGCTCGAAATGGCAATGTAACGAGCGTAATAAATCTCATGTCACGCGCGAACTCCGATACTATGATAAGAGCCACCGCGGCGACGCGTAAGGCGACTTAAATATTTCACCGCTGAAATATTTCCGCCCAATTTGCATCGGCCACGAGGTCCGCGCGCTCTTACATGTCTGCGTCGCGCTTTGTGAATACGTAATTTCGGCGACACGACGCCTTTCCCACAGAGTGGGAACTCTACCTCTTGATAGCTTCCCAAAACTCTTGCTATAGCATATCTCTACGCGAATCGATTCCTCGCAATGAAAAATGGTGTGGAACAAAGGGAACTTTGAAAGATTGACAGGATTAATTGGTACAACAACTAGAAAATTGATTCAGTTGGATGTCATGAGTGAAAAATTACTTTTTTTGAAGGCTATCACTCTTTTAATTATTTCACAAATGAATCTACAATTGTCGTTATAAATGCAAAATTGTTTTTACAAAAACTTGTACGATTCAAGAATAAATACTAATGTAAACAAGTACAGACACATAATAAATATTTATATTATAATATATTATAATGTATAAATCAATACTAATATAATGATAATTAAATGATTAATACATAATTAGATAATGTATGTATGTATTTATACCAAAGAGATAATTTATTAATATGCTGTGGCTTTCAATATATGATTGTGAACTAACTTGATTTACCACATTATGCGTTTCACTATTTTGATGAAAACATCTTAAATAAATTCCTTAAACATCTAAATATTTTTATCGACTTGAACAAATGTCTTATCTTTGATATTAAAATCTTTAGCTACTTTAAGTTTTTAGAAATCAACATATAAATAGTTTGCTCCTTTTTTTATTCATTTCTATAAAATATATCATTTTGTATTTAATAATAACGATATTTGGAACAATACCTTAAATAAGTTTTTAAGAATGCTTAAAAGAGGAAAGATAATAAATAGATTATAACAAGAAACCGATTATTAAAATTATCAAACAAATCAATTCTATATTTCTTTTGTTTTTTTAAATGAAGTATTATATGTTCATATCAATCATTATATTAATAAAATGAAAGAAAGAAAATTAATACATAATAATACTTTATATTGTAATATTATTAATACAATAGTATAATACATAATACTTCTATAGCAATATTGATTCATAGAAAATGTGTCGCTGCACTTTGCGCTGAGCTTGCAGATATTAATTTGAACAATGCATTACTCAATAAAAATGTTGAAATATATCTTCGGAAGATCCAGCTATTTTCGAACCGACTGCGACAGCAGTTTCAATCGCAGTCGTCGATTATCGTCGGAAGCTGGTGAAATTATCGGGCACGCAAACCTCGCCACGAAACGTTCAGATATTTTACAAGCATCGCAGACTGTAATTTACGTCGTGCCCTACACCGGATGTAATTTAAACATCGATCCGACCGCGATACATTACCGCGCACAAAATACACAAGCGAACGAGATTTTGGCGTTTGCAGTAGCGGCGAGCGTAGTGCGTTATTCATAGGTACCGGTTGGGGTTGGTTCGGCACGTGCGAATACACGACGGACACGTCGGGCATAGTTGTCGCGATCGAAGTCACGAAGTCCCGCGATTATGGGAGATGCATGGGTATACAGTACCCGGCTAGTATTCCGCGCGAACACCGACCGATTTATTCCCTTTCCTGGGAACTGGGCGGAGAATAGAGAGGGTTATAGAAATTGGATCGTTGTGTAAATTGCATCGGTCTTATTAAACAGATAATAATTTCACATTACGCGGAGAATATTTAAAAAATGTTGTTTTGCCCAGTTAGTGCCTCCAACTTCATTACGAAGCTATCAATTTGTAATAAAATCTGTAAAATACAGAGAACTAGGGTTTATAAAGCTATCACTTCATTTCCGATGTCTATCTATAAATAAATTTTCAATTATGACTGTTTTAATTATATTTTCACATATAATTTATTTTTAATGTATAAATGTGAATAAAATAATTACGCTGTATCGCAGTTGTTTTTCTAAAATATTATTTTAATGTAATTTAATTTTAAAATATATATATATATATTTTATTAAGTACAGGTTGTATACAGAGATTTTAATTTTTAAAATTTGATAAATTTGACAAAATATTGTATATGAGGAAAGAATATAATGACCGATGTGTCCATTTGGCATACATCTACCAAACTTGCAGACATTTTAGAAAGTCAATCTACAAGTTACATTTTGTCATTACATATCATATTACAGCGCGAGTTGAACAAACAACGTTTGAATAAACAAACGTTGTTTGCTCAACCTAATTTAACTCGATATTACATTTTTGCGAATCGCGAAAAGGAAATTCGTCTCTGAAATATATGTATAATATATATTGAAATTAGTGTATCCTGGAAATACGTTATCTCTAATCCATTTTTCATCAAGTATGTAAACAGACGATTCATCAAAATTTTTATCCCGTTATTTTTTTACAAAATTACAGAAGAAGCAGTGCATTCCCACATCACTGATTTGTTAAACAATTAAGAGTGTAACTTGTTAAATTCAGTAAATCCCGATTCGGCAAAAACTTACAGTATATAATCACCATATTATTAATGAATGCAACTTGGCAATTCGCCAGCAACCGTTGTCCGTGACAGTACGAGACTGTTAGCATCGCAAATGGACAAGTAACGGACGGGGTCGATAACCGCACCATCTCTGTTAACAGGTAAAAAAAAAAGGTCAAAAATGATACACAATGGTATCGTTGAAAAATCTACATGTTACTTTTTTATATGAATACGTATCGCGTAAAATAACGAGCAATAGTATGAATAAAACTGTGGAGCGATCCGACGTTCTAAATTGTAAGTTACTATACCTGCAAAATCGCAGTTTCGCACGCAGCATAGCACTTGTCATAAATTTCATGGACGAGTTGATTTTGGGGAGTGGAATAAGATAAGTTTGGAATATCTTCCTTACTAAAGTAGGTACATTGCATTAATTTCTACTTGCATCCTACTTAACTGTGTTTCCAAGTTACAACACTTTGAGAATAATCAGCTCATATTAATTCGATTTTAGCGTTGCTAAATTCAGGCTATATAAATATTATATATAAACATAAATAAGACAGCAAAAATAGTTAAATCATAAATATACATATATAGAATACAAATCTAAAATGCATAAGAATGGAAAATTACACAAACTTCATACAAGTGTCCGTTTTTTTATTTATACTTAGAAATTCTTCATATAAAAAGATATTAACTGCAATTATAAAAATATCAAAAATAGTAATGAGTAATATTGTTTGCCATATTTTGAATTGATCTGAAAATTTGATTTTTTATTTTTGGGCTATTTTCACATGACATTTTGAGATGTATAATATATTGTATATTAAATACATATAAATATTAATCCTGGAATGTCATAGTATCCGTTTTATAAAGGCTACATTTAGTATGACACACCTAAATCAACTTTATCTTTTCATATGGAGAAAACGATTTTGCTGAAATATCTAAAAATTTAGTTAGATACATATCTAAAAATAATTTTATTAGGCCAAAATAATTATATAGAACGCTTAAGTGTTGCTGACAATGCTGTAAAAAATTTTAATATTCTAAAAACCAATTTAAGCGTCCTACATAATTACTTTGATGGTCCAAACAAAATTATTTTTAGATCTGTATCTAGCTAAATTTTTAAATACTTCAGCAAAATCGTTCATTCCCTATAACTTCTATAAAAATTAATATTTATTGCATTTTTTTATTTAACGCAACAAACATTCAGTACAATTATAGTAAAAACAAATTTAATATTAATTATTAATGAAAACAGTTATAAATAATAAAGTAAACAAAAGACATGAAAAAGTTTCAAAATAGACCTTGTGTTTAAAACAACCAGATACACTATATTCAGAAAGGCTTTATAAAGATGTATAGTTATAAAATAATAATATGCAGGGTGTTTCAAGATTCATGATAAACATCAAAGGAAAGATAACAGATCTCACCAAAAGACTTTTATTAAAGAGCATACTTATACAATCGATTGCGTGGCAGCATAGACGTTGTGGCGTAATGTTTAACAAGGACTAGTTTCCATGATAAAAAAACATATCTATTTTTTTATCATTTTGCAAAAACAATATTGTCAGATAACACATGCAATCAGATATGTAGTTCCTTGTAAAATGCATCAGAAAATGCAGATTCTTTAACAAAAGTTGATTCTTTTAATGAGATCACATTCTGAAGTTTATTTTATGGGTGAAAAATTTTATACATATATATTTTTTTAAATAAGAAAGATTATGATTTAACCTGCCGATTTATATTCTTTTAATAAGAAATTTAGTAGAAACATTATTTTTATTTTGTAAAAGATAAAGAATAAAACAAAATTTTCTGTTAAATTATTTTCTAAGAAATTAAAAAAAGAGAATATGAATGGCAAGATGTTCATAATTTAAAATAAATTTCGTAATAAAAAAGTAATTTTAAGAAATTAAATGTGCAGAACTCAACTAACTCAACTAACAAAATTCACGAAATGACTTTATCTGTGTTGCCAAAATAAAAATTAAGGCGACAGTCTAGAACATGTAATATAACGTATTGTAATTTCAACGGCTTAAAATCATTTTGAGTATTATGCAGTTAAATATTTGGTTGTATCATAAAAAATGCAGCGAAGGAAATCTTCAAAAAGGCCAGTAATATAAAGTCTTGAAAAAGTCTTGAAATTAGCGTATTTAAAAAAGAATGAAGTAAAATGGGATACAGTATGCGGGACTATAACGGAGGTTTCTTCTTGGAAAATATGCATTCACTTTTTCATGGTGAATTTAGATTATCGGAAAAAGTGCGGCTGCGAAGTGAATTCTCGCGAAAGTATCTCCAGCCCGTCTTTAATTCGTTCATTGAAGACCGTCGTGACTGTGTGATACTTGTTTTCCCAGTTAAAAGCTTGGACTATAGACGAGCTACTCGCTGCAAAACTAGTCTCTTACGAGCTACTCTCACAAGAGCTATTCCGTCGCATCATAATACAATATAATGTAGAAAGTGCGCAGCACAAAATGTTTATTTTAACGGAAATATAGTTATGCTTTATGAACTTTAATCAAGTAAATGTAATACACGATAAAAAGTTTTTCTTAAAAAATACATTAAAATCATTAAAATATTTTACAAATAAATTGTATTGTTAAAGGCACTTAAATAAGATTTCTTTAGCTGGATGATAGTAACACAAACAATTATTTTTAATAAGTCAATATTAATTGATGAATTATAAATTTGGCACTCTCAGAATAATTGAAGGAATAATTGAAGGAAAGGTTGATAGAGAACCTATAATAATATGTGAAAGTGATTTTAGAGATCATCATTGGGGCAAATAACTGTGCACATATTATATTTTGAGAATATAATATGATCTCTAACGAACAATTTACTCTGATATACAATTTTTCTCTGCAGAAAAACGATAGAAAATGTAACGGCGGATAACTGTAGTATTTTACGATATTCTATGTCCGTGATAATAAGTAATGTCTATGGAGTTTGCGTCCGACTCAGTTGTGATTTACAAACAATTCACCAGCGATGTCATCGGCAACATATTGTCAACACTCAAATACTGTCAGAATTCGAAATTCTAACGGAATTCGAAACACAAAACATGAATGTCCGTTCACGAATTTTTTGCAGCGTCCCGTTGTATTTCGTTCCAGTATGCAATTTATTGCTAACAGTGAATCACAACACGCACAATTTCCACATTTACAAATCTACATTTTTTTTTTCGTGCTGCCGCTTCGTAAATGCACATATATCGACACTTTACACATTTAATAAATACCGATGGTATAAAAATTTTTGGTACAACAATGTCAGTTAATCTTCTTAATGTTACAGAAGCACACTTAAACTTTTAAAAATTTGATAATATTCCGACTTTTAATCTCTTTTATAAAATTTTGTTTTATATTTTAAGCTTCCTCTTATGTTATGACAACAGATGTTGAATATTTGATCAGCACGAACGCAATAAATTCTAGAACACGAATACAATAAACTCTTTTTTAAATAATTTATACAATGACAATAGTCATATAACAATTAATTTGCACGATAATTAATTAGTAATATATATCGCGATAGAATTATTTTTTGTATTATATAATCTTTCCATTTGTTTATATGTTTAATCACTTAAGTAGTGTTATTATATCAAGAAATAAAGAAATTTATATTAATGATCTATATGTATATGTATTGCACGAGATAAAAATCACAAGTAATTGCTAACGTTCAGGTTCTACAAAATTTTTTTAAATTTTCATTTCAACAATAACTAATAGCATAATACCTATACAATTACATTATATGTATACGTTCCTATATAATATAACTTGAGATATTTTACATTTTACATAAATGATACTCACTACATTATACGTGTTATACTCTTTAATGAAAGATTAATTCGTTGCACTTGTTGCCTTCGTGTGATGGCATATTATCACAATCGACTTAGAGAGTCCAAGAGTTAAATTACATCGTATAGGAAAGACGTGTAAAAGCGTTACGGCAGCTGTTAACCCGACTGTAATAATAACATAGCTTGTGATTGATTATCCGTGTTCCAGGCGTACGTCGATCTGGTGAAGGCCTGGGGCTGGAAGAGTTTCACCATTATCTACGAGAACAACGAGGGGCTTGTGCGATTGCAGGAACTTCTGAAAGCGCACGGACCTAGCGAATTTCCCATTACGGTTAGACAGCTGAGCGAAGGATCGGAGTATCGGTGAGTCTCAGCTCCACTCTTATTCTTTCCCGTTTCCTTTCCAAGGCTGCAAGAATGCTATGGCGAAAAATTAAGCCTCCATGGTCCCATATTGATATTCCATTTCTCGTTCGTTATATGACGACTTACTGACTTGTGTCTTACTTGATATAATCTGTGATGCTCTCAAAGAAATTTATTCAATTTCACAGACATATCATTATTTTTGCTTTTTATTTATTTATTTTTTTTTATTGTACTTTCAAAGACAGATTCACGTTGAAACGGAAGCAACGATATTACAAATAAATATAACAATAAAATTCCACGTTTTAAGCTGACTCTCGTCTTGCTAGTAGGATTTATTTTGTGGGTTGAAGTCAGAAGCGATTTATATTAGAGTATGAATTTTGGAATCCGCAAATATCCGGGATTCTTTTGCTTCATCAAAATTTATGTATTAAATTTAAAGAAATGGAATGCAGAAATGGATTTGTAAGCCACAAGCTTCCCAAGAAGTAGAAATTATTATATATTTATAAGATGTTTAACATTATAGCGAAAAGAGAAGATATATCGAAAAGCTCTTAAGCATCAATCTTTGTAGAGTTATTCTATTCCACATGAGAACATTTTTAAAGAAATTTAAGAGTCACATTTTTCTCAATTGTTATCAATTTATTCCGTACAACAGAAATGATCCCGATCGATCGCTCTCGTTTGCAACAGCGCGTAGATCTCTGCCAGAGTCGAGACAGTCTCTCAGAAGAGCTTCCCGTTATTCACAATCGATATTATCATCACATTAACGATGAGTCCAAACATCAATCGTGTAGCACGTGGTGCACCGAGAATATGACTGCGCACCGAGAATGGCCTATTAAGATTGAAACATCGTGTTGGCGTGTACCGCTTACTGCGGTGATCTTAGGCGAAGTCGCGACGTGGACGTGTTGGTATCGATCGGCAAACTGTACCGCCGTTAGGAAACTGTGTCAACTATGGGATACATCCGATGGGTGAATCTTCCCTCTTGCGTCCTATTTTCCGCTGATAACCCGTTTGCTTCGCTTATCCTTCCGGCGATGAGAGCGCCGAAACTGTCCCAAGAAGTATCTCGCGATTACGGTGCTCTTCGCTAAATCTTTAATTAAAATTCTGTTAAAGTACAATTAGAATAAAGTAAGAAGTAAGATTTATATTCTTATCTATTTGCATTTATAGAGTTTAGTGAAAATGTACAGATTTGAATCACTTATGATTGAAAAACTATTATAACAGTCTTCAAAAAGGAAAATCCAGCATGATTAAATAATTTGTACATATAGATGAAAAAGTTGTAAAAAATTTTGAAAAATTCTCTTACAAAATATATTTTAAATGGTAGTTAAAAATGAAATAAAACATATTATTTTTGCTGCTCTTCTTTCAAGAGCATATTTACGTACATATTTAAAGTATTATTTTCAACTTGACATATGAAAGGGTTGATGAAATATATTTATGCTTGTCCTCTGCATCGCGCTATATTATTCGTTCTGCGGAAAAAGTTTCTCGTAAATTGCATTATTCATAGAAACGATCTGCGACGGTGACTTATTGCTGCCGCCCTACGGCTAGAAGGGTGAAACGATAGGGATTTGAATAAATTCGGTTAGATTTGCCTCTGGACGTGCAACGTATCCTATCTTAAAATTCATCGCTTGCGCTACATTCTCCTTGTTTCAGCAAAGCGACCAATTTACAAAACTTCTGCTGGATCGCATCACATGCGGTGCAATGTGTGTCGCACGAGCGGCGTGTTGGTTAGGTACTTTTTCCTCTCAGTAAAATAAAACAATTTCGGAATTTCTGTATAAAAAAGGATTCATAATTTGTTAAAAATTTTACTTTGATTTGTTTTGAACCTGAAATTATAAATATCTTAAAGATCTTAAAGTATTCATGAAATGTTATAATAATTTTCCAGACATCCTGTATATTAAATATTTCTAACGATATATCATGAACAATAAATGTCAAAAGAATAACCAAAAATGATTTTAATAATACAATAATACTTCAACCGCAATACTCTTGTTGACGCGCTTGGGGAACTCGATATCGCGTCTTCTCTCAAGATGTTGAAAGATTAACTTCGATGCGCCCTGACATCGTACAGTTATTCCCCGACGTGAACGAAGGAAATGAACGATGCTCGCAGAGCGTAACGTGGCCGCGAGGCGGAAATGAAGTCGTATCTTATCTTGGTTCCACTCCCTACAACCACTCACCGAGATTCGTAAAGTGAATAATTCCCCAACCATTTATTTCGGCGTTCCGCTTTAGTGCGAGCGTTCGCGGTATGGACAAAAGGAGAGCGAATGAAACCCGCATAGAAACAAGGATCACCGGTGGCGAAATAAAACCGTCTCGTATTTTTCGAGCCGTGCAGACGCAAAGAAAAGAAGAAGCGTCGTTAAAATTCGAAACTAAACTTTCTCCGAGACCGAAAGATTCGTAAAAATCGATTAAAATTATTCCCATGAAAATTTATGCGGATGAAGAGGAGTTTTGCAAGAGAAAATCGCAATATACATATTATACATGTAACTACGCATATAATGCTTTGATAAGATAATGTTGAAATTGTAATTCTCAGTGAATTCGAGTATGAATACTCGGTAAGTCCAATACATGGATAAGTTCTCAAAGCGAGGAGATAAGAACGCGTGACTGTATTTGAACATGTAGTTGATAATGTAGTCATAGTGATTTCTGTTGGATCTCGTATGAGCGGGAGAGATTATCTCTGAAGCTGTGACTTTCGAAGCGGATGGACACCTGGAAGTGCTTAGCTTTCGTGGAGTTTCTAACGGTAAGAGAAACGGCTCCTGAATGGGATCGACAAGATCACGCTTTATCGTGGAGAACACTTCGACAGCTAAGAGAAAAAAGAACTGACACGGAAAATCGCGAGGAGAAAAGTTTTACTGGCAATACTGTTTCGCGGTTAAACAGCTTTTCCGCGCAACCCTGCATTTCGTAGTGCCTATGCCGGCCGACAGTGATATAAAACTTTATCTCTAGCGAGCGTAATCGAGCGCGAGATGACCGTTTCAAAATCGTTTTCAACACGTTTGGGATAACATCGCACGTTGATTTTCGCGAATGGCACTTTCCTATGCAACAAGTGCATAGTGGAAAACATAAAGTGGCTCGAAAATCATTTGGACAACGAGTCCACTTGTGATACAATTGTCAAAATAAATAAAAACTTAATTTGAATAATGTACATTTCGCATTATTTAGCATTGATGCGAAATTCGTGTTATTTTACGAAGTAAAAGAAAAGTGAAGCATTTGATCGAAAGCGTTTGATTCCAATTAAAAGAATATGAAAAAATATCAAGATTTAAATATCACGATATTTAAGTAGGAATTGTTTATCAAATAATAAATAGAAATATAATCTTTATTATAAATGATAATTAAGAGAATTATAACTTATTATAAATTATATAGAGTGAACAAGTCATTCACGCCTGCGTCTAATGTGATAAATTGAGAATCGATTTCTTACAAATTTAATTATTGTTTATTCGCATCACCCCTGAAAAATATGGAAAATTGTTTGTCTCTTAATTCAAACTCGTAACTTTTTTATTAATTATCTTGTATAGGTTTCTTTAGTTATTTACTTTTTATTCTTGCAATAAATCACCAACACTATTTATTACAAACTGCTCCGAAATTATATAATTCCACGATTAACACGATAAATTGGTCATCTATGGTATATTGGGAATCTTTTTTTTCTGATTGGTTTTCTTTATTTTCCTGTAATATAAAAATACTAATTCGCAAAAGAACATTACTTTTCTAATATTTCTTTTATATATAATTTTTTAATACGCACATTTTTAGAAGTACTCATTGCACATTTTATTATATCATAATTTTCTATATCATGAAAGAATTTAAATGAATTAATGTCTGTACTAAAGCTAAATAAATTAAAATCACGAATATTTCGCAGATGAGTGGTTTCTGATATCACATAACAAATCGTTCAAGTTTACTATCCACGTGTATACGATTTCATACATATAAACTAACATCGTGTTTACGCTTAACGGTATTTAATCTTCCGCGGATTCGAGAGACCGCGAGAATATGTCGAGCAGTAACTCAAACGATTTATCTATATATCGAAAGCTGGAAGGTTCTAAGACTCCATATCAAGCAAACTGCAAAAGGCTGACGGACATCGTCGCTAAGTCACTCGCTTAATGGAGAGAAACGGGAAAATGGAAGGAAGCGCGTATGCGAGAGAGAGAGAGAGAGAGAGAGAGAGAGGGAGAGAGAGAGAGAGTGTGTGTGTGTATGTGTGTGTGTGTGAGAGTTGAAACCGCATAAGTAATTGAAATGTTTCGAAGCCGGCCATGTGGAATGCTCCGTTTCGGGGTATACGTACGTTCAGCCTCCGCCTGCAGCTATACGACCAGCACGATGATAAGAGAAGCTTCCCTCTCAAGAAGACTTCAAACGCGTCGGCCAATTCGCCACGAACTTCGGCGGTAGTTTCTGTTCTCAGCCGCATGACTGGTCCAGCAAATCTTACGTCACGTTTTCCGCCGTCGACTCCGATTGATCAAAGGAACATTGCCAAATGACCGGGCGGAATACTACTCTTCTTTCCTTGTGCCTGCCATATCAATTAAGATCTTCCCGAGAATCTGTGTGGAAGTTTTTCTTTGACCAATTGCCTCGTCGGACGATGCTTTGGACTGCCCTAGAGATAAAATTATACAATATTTTTCTGTAATGCTATATATACAAACATCTATGTGCGATGTATCCTTTTATTTTCTAGAACACTTATGTATATATGAAGCGCATATTACGAAGTAATTATTTAACTGCTAATTATTCATTCGTATAAATGTGTTTAATAAGGAAAAATTTTAAAAGAATTTATTTTATGAAATGTATATTTTAATAAAAAAAAATTTATTTCTTATTCATCAATATTTATGATTTCATAGTAAAATAATTTTATTTTTTATTAAATAACTAGAAGCACTGTAAAAATTCTCTATTTAATGATGGTATTTAAATAAATATAATACATATATATATATTGCTCCTTTACTTTAAAAGTGCAAAAAATGTGATTTTCAATTTTCAAGTTATTATCATGAATAACTTTGGTAAACATTATCTTATCAATTATTAAAAGTGAAATAAAAAATTGTCAAAATCATTATAGCTCAAAAAGAATAGTTTTAAGAGTTGCGAAACGAAAATTACAAAAATGACATTTCGATTATATTAAGAATGTATTCCTTTGGTCGATTTTATTTGTTTCAATGATTTTCTGTCAACTTGAAAAATAGTTTTCTTCCTTTTCTAAGAAACTTATTTGTTTGGATTATATCATGTTTGAAGTAAGGGAGCGACATATACGTTATTCACGTATTTATCATGTATGTAAATTTATTTCAAGAAATATGACAAGAAATATGTCATGAAATAGCCAGCCAAAATAATTTCGCATACCGCATGTATTTCTTGAAGCAGACATTGCGTGTCGGCTATGAATTCACTTAAAATTGCGCTCTGTGCAGCCTAATACTACGGTTCTGGTTACTTTTTCGTGGTAATTTCTCCCTACGGTACTAAAACTGCCATCGAGGACAAGAAAGTATTCGAGTATATACGTGTATACGTGCACATCAATGTGCTCGGCATGAAGATCTTCCCGGGGGTGTAAGCAAGGGGATTTCAGATTTCTACCACTTTGCAACTTTCGCGATAAATGTTTGATCAGCAATGAAATCGAGTTGAGATACATAGCAAGGGTAAACGATGATGCGCGTAACAATAGTGATAATTTTAGAGCTAGATAAAATTTGCAATAAAAAAAATCTAATGATTTCGGAGTGCGGCGTAGAGAGACAATCAAATAAATACGAACAAAATTATGTGCAATGATAATAAATAATATAGTGAAAAATCGTGTATATGTATTGTACGTTTGTCTCTGATAAAGTATATGTTAATTATTAGTTTTCTAATATTTATCTTTAAGCAGAATTTTATATAAAAATTAAATAGATTCAATTTATTATAAATTTTATATTTTTGTAACTTCCTAATTTTGCACTATTTCTAACTTAGATTTCTCGAGATTTACAGCATTTTTGTAACGCGAAAATTTTTCTGAAAATATGTAAGAATTGCATCAATTATTGGTGCACAATATTTATTTAAACAAATTAAAGAGTAGAATATCATTGATTAAAGCGAGTTATGACGCATAGTAATAATAGGATTGTCAATTCCCTCCTGTGCACCGATTCGATTTGTCATACTTTAAATACAAATCCTGTATTAAAGTAATAATCTCATAATTAAATTAATTGTTCGTCGATATAATAATAATGTGCCGATTAGCATCCTAAAAACCTGTAAATGACTTATTGCGAAAAATATCACAACTTGATGTGACATAAACAATATTAACTGAAATAGATCGAGAAATATTTGAAACACAATATTTATTATTTTTAATTAATCGTAAATACATGTATCGGAGAAAATTACAAAATCAATATCTATTCAATATATACAATATATTAATTTGATGTCTTTATTTTAAGATATTTAATTATATATAATCGAATCAACATCTCTCTGGAACAATATATGTGCAATTTATTAATTTGTATTTATTAAGTAAACACTCTGCTTATACTAGTTATTATTAGTAGGAAGCCATTTCAATATAAAGCTCATTTATTTCCTAAATAGTATTTCAGATATTAGAATAGACTAGATAAATCTATTTGTTTGAATTAAAACGGTGTCACAAATTTATACAGCAATGATATTAATTATTCCATTCTGCAATGAGAGCATTTATGATTCAACTTATTAATAAAGTTTATTACAACCGTATAATAGATAGACATCATTAGAATATATTGTCACTTTATATACAACAACTTTATAACAACAAGGATAAATGATAGGACATACAAAATGGCATTTGCACAGGAAAAGCGCGCATTCATTTTCATGAAAGAAACGAATTAAGCATTTCACTTGAACGACGAACGAGCGTAATACATTTTCTTCCAATGGCAATTTATCCAAGAAGTTAAACTCGTCGACGACAGGTCGCATTCAATAACGAGATAAAGCTCAGTGGTACTGCGTTTTGTTCAAATGTAATCTTTGTTGCGGTTGGCGTAGATCGAGGAATCAAGTGGCGATGGAGATGCACCATGAATAATCTCCCGAGAATATGGCCCTTCCAACGCATCCGGTTGCATCTGCATCTCGCGATGTACAGGGGCTCGGGCAGGTCCGCTGGGGTTAAACGAGTTTCCTCTCGGGGGAAACAAATGAGTATGTTAATTCAAGCGTAAAAGTGGGCATGGTTAAACCTCCCGCGTTGTTGTTGCACCGGCATTGCATCCGGTTTTCCTCACCCACCGCGCTGCATTTCACTACGCGATACAATCGATTTTCTTACAGTTAACAATAAATCCCCTATCAACCGATAAACTCTAAGTACAATTGAAGGTTTCAATTCAACAACAAGATAAATTCACAATCTGTAAAATCTCCTTTAAGTACGAAGTCGTGTTCGAAACTGATAAATCACGATTTATGGCCTCATTTCATTGTTGCATTGAACTTTTTCCAGATAAAATAATATCATTAAAACGAGAAATCAAATTAAAAAGTTAATAATCCCTTTAACAGTTTAAGTGAAAATAGAAATAATTTAAAAAATTAACTTTTGTTTTATCGATACGTCATCAATAAGCAATTCCACATAGTCCACGTAGTCGTACATTCATGTCGAATGCAATAGCTTCTTCGAGTCTGCAAATATTTTGATTGACGATGTTATTACAAGCGATATTAGCTCTTCGCGTTTACTTTGGAATTCATACGCGCTTGCCAACAACGACGAAAACAAAAGCTGCGATTATAAAACGATATGACAAACAAGCTGCGCTAGGGATTTCTAGTGGATGCAAGCCGCTCGACGACATTCGAGAACTTCCTCCTTGCGCGACGCCGGTTCTGGCGACGAGCAATTTCGTCGCAAGCAACCGTTTGTTAAACCCGGAACTTCCTGCGTGTGCGCGAGCGCGCTCGTTGCACCCCGGGGAGAGATTTAGCCGCAATCTCGAGGCGATAAGCCACGGTCCCTTCACTTCTCCACCGTCTCTTGTACACCATGCGCAGAGGTATAAATATGTGACGGAATGATGCACGGTCTTCCGCAGTGTCGCCGAGACGTGCTACGATGATGACTTGCTTGCTGTCGTCGCTTCCCAATTGTCTACCTCTGCTTATGATGTCTCGAGGGTGAAATATCTCGCAACTTCAATCGTCCGATGGCGAAATACGATTAATCTTGCACTTGATAATGTCTTTTTATCTAAGATGGATTTGTAAATTTCAGAAAAAATTCTGTTTTTTTTTTACGATAAAAATTAAAAAAGAAATTTTTTTTTTCTTTTCCCTCGTCTCTCTCTTTTAAGCTTTTTAAGCTTCTTTTATAACTTTGTTACCACTATTCTGGCAGTTAAAAATTACACACACGCACACAACACACACAGAGGTACGCGTGCTATACACGTCTACTTTTTTTTTTAACTTACCTTATTTTCTCCTGTTTATGTTTCTTTCTTTTCCTACACTTTGTATTACTCCAGCTTCAAATTGCTGTACTAATATGTTGAAATTTTTTGTATGTTACGGTTTCAACGCTTAAGAAAAGTTGTTACAGCACGTAATATATAACGATATCTATCAATTTATTTCTCTTTTTTTTTCTCTCTCGTACAAATGTAGATACAAATTCGGCGTTCGAAAGAAAAGCTATGTTAAAATTCAATTTCGTCGAACTGTAAGAGTTAGCGTAGAGACATGGGAAACGGTGGGATGGAGTGAGAACGACTAAGTAAATAAGGTGTGAACGATGAGTTATCGCCGTGCAAACTTTCTCGCCTCATCCGTTACCTTCGTCGAATGGATTCTTCTGGCTGGGTTGGCGGTTCTACCTTGCTTTCGCCAGCATCGCGTGCTTCGCGCACTTCTCCCGTCGCGTCGCCGCCATCCTCCTCTTGCACAGCTCACGAAGTCGGGATGAGAAATGGTTTCGGGGGTTAGTGGCTGCGTGCAAGTTACATCTCAACGGACGGCTCCGTCGTGGAGTCGAGTATAGTTCACTGACTAACACGGAATACTGCTAGCGCACGAGTCACCTACTCCTCTCGTTCTGACACTCTCCTCAAATTCGTGAAACGCTCGTTAGGGTAAAATTAATTTTATTTACCATTACCGTTCTCGATTACACAACTTCTCTTACTCGTCCATGATGTTATATAGATCATAATCTATGTATCACAAGTATCACGAATCTAAATAATTTCTAAACGTGCATCACAGATAACAAGATGTTTGTAAATAGTAAAAATAGATCGGAAAAAATCTATAAGCCTAAGATATGTGTCGAGATAAGTGATAAAAATATATTTTCACAAGAATCGCAAAAATTGTAAAATTTGTGCGCATTTAATCTTTTTCTAATATTTCCTTATTCAGATTCAACACTTGAAGTTTGTTTTTCTTGATTTATTGAAATTACTAATTATAATTTATTCTTCGAGTGCTAGACATTTCTTTTCAGAACTTCAAGTCTTATTTATATGTCAAGATTTAATTTCTTCTATCGCTACTTCTTTGATATCTCCGGTAAATAATTTCACGAAACTAACTTATTATTAATATTAATGCTAAAATGCGTTGCGGCTTAAAAAATTTCGACACAGAGATTGATCCCTATAAAGGTAATTCGTTTCGTAGCCTCGGGGGGCATACTCGGATTGACAGTTTCTTGACGAAACGTACACCTCTCTATATTGAGTACGATTCTCGATATGAGGTGTTATAGGAGCTCGAACGATTCCATGAAAAATTGATTTTCCGAACAGCTGTCGCCGACAGATAGAGGTCGATCGCTCTCGTCTCTCCCTTGATATAGTTCGCGCGTGGCCGCACCTTAATTTATATGGGACTTCCGTTGCATTCCATGGAACTCTTCCACAGACCTTCTGCTTCCTTTCAAGGGAGCGACTCCCCAAGATTCGGTGGATCGATCAAGGAACAATTTCTTTTTAACGAGGCTCTGCGATAACTCTTTGAAATGAGGCTCCGATTTAGGGAAGATTGTACGAGGAAGTGATACGATTCTCGGTCTGTGTTTGTCTCCATATAGACATCATTATAGACAGCAATCTGTAATGTCATCGCCGCGCCGCGTCGGCCATAATCTTGATCCTCATCTTCAGTAGCGGCCCGAGAAAGCGAATGATAGAATTTTTTATCAGCCGTTACGCCGACTTTCGTCGATTAATTAGAAAACTTCCATCCTCTAGATCCACTCAATTTCTTTCAGTCTTATCCGAACTTTAAATTACTGTCGACTAGTTGGCAGATTTACTATGACAAGTTATCTGATGAAAGCTTATGAAGAAATGCGATAATATCATGAGTCTTCATATAAAACAAAATATATGAATCATTCTTCAATTACTCTCTGTTAGAAATTTCATACATTTTTTCAATTATTGGACAATTATATGAACTTTATCTATAATAACTGAAAAGTAACATTATTTAGGACTCTAATTAAGATGTAACACTTTGCCTGCAGTTACTATATATTTGTATGTATAAATAACTATGTAGAGTATTTTAATTAATAATAATTTATTGATATTAAACAATAACTAAGCAAATATCTACAAATTATACACATTTTTATCAGGAAAACTGCTTCACTATGTAGTCACTAAATAAAGCTCAAGCTAAATAAAGTTCTTGTTTATTTCTTACGTAGTATAACTGTTATAACTGATAAGAATATAGTAACATTAGGCAATAATTAGATGGATATTAAAGAAAACTGTATACATTTTTATAAAGATTATTCCGAAAATATGTGATATATGTTGTGTATTTAATTTAGTATACAATTATGGATATAAAATATTTTGAATTTTCAAAACCGCGGACGCAAAGATAAGAGTAATTTCCACATATTCTCTTTAATGTTAGAAAAAATAAATATATGATTTATTATATTTTTAATACTTGTCATAACTTATGCATGTTCGAAATTAAGAGAGTAGGAAATAGTTGATAAGAAATTCATTTTTCTGCCTGTATAATGTACTCTGCGAATTACAATTAAGTGTTACAATTTAGTTGGCAAAATTAACTTCTGTTCAAGTTGCGAATATTTTTTGACTTAACATCAAGTTTAAGTGGAAAATGTTGAACTACTTGTTGAGACCAATATATATTCATGAACAGTAATCAAGAAACATATGAGTTTGTTCACGAAGCTTTAGCTATTAGCGAGATATGTAAAGTCTTTCGCATAAATTACAAAGTCGAATTATATAATTACTACCGATTAGAAGGATCGATTTACGATAAAGAGAGAACAATGTGCAATGAAATGAATGTTTTCTTTCTCCCTTATTTTATATACTGCAGTAAAAATATTGCGCGAGAGAAAGAGAGAGTCGCAACTTTTCATTGCTGTGTACCTACCTGTAGTGATGTCTTCATATGAAATACTGTTTATGTCTGTGTATTTATGACGACAGTCTAAATACGAAAATAATACAAGAGTATATTTGGATGCACATTGTTTCTAGACAGAAATGTTTCAAGATATATTATGATATATGTGAGGCTAAGAAGTCTATAATATTATCTTTCCTTTTGATGTTATTAGCTGTATTAATATTTCACGTAATCCATTCAAAAATATCGACCAATCTACATTCTATATTTATTATCTCTACATCATATAAGCAACTTTTATATTTGTGCGTTACAAAAATTTTGAGCAGAAGAGAAAACAGACTTTATTTTTTATTTTGCACATTTATTTTAATGATGTTTATGTTCATATTTTTAAAATTGTTGAAACAAGATACTAATGCAGTGTTCGAAAATTGATGGTATAATTTTAAAGAATACAGTATAATACTGAAAGTATATAACATAGAAAGGAAATAAAGATATGCATATTCACTATCTTAAAAGATGTTGTTCCAATTCAAGAAGAATTTTAAAAATGTTCTACTGAAAAGTTGCTAATTTTAAGCCACTTTTCTATCAACGCCAATGGAGAAATATAAACCAAAAGAAATTATTAAAATTTTGTATTAATAAGACTGAATAATGAGTTTTAATGCATTTTTAATTTTGATCGTAGTATTTATTAAAATACTATGGCTACAATTGTACATGATTTTCGCATGTGCATAATAATTAAAGCTACTTTTATCAAACTTTATTTTTTTGGATGATTCCTTTCATCGTTGTTCAAATTTAAGTGCCATTTACGAAGCAGACGGGATTTTATTCGTATTCAGATGTATCTAATTGCCAATATGAACTCGAAAAACGACATATTATCGACAACTGGACGTGGTTTTAATTCAAATATACTGGTTATCGAGGTGCAGCTTCGCAATTTATCGGGGAAAAAGTTCCACGATGTCACATATAAAATATTAGCATATATAACGCTATTACTGACCTTCCCGAGTTTTTAGCGCTCGTACCTTTTTCATGCCGTGACATATAGCAGATATTACTGTCGTCCATCAAACGCTCGGTTCTTTCAAAAGCGGCATATTATCGCGCGTACAAAAGCCGCTTTATTCAGCCATCGCTGTCTATCGAAACGCTGCAGTTTCACAATTTATAACTGAAACTTTCTGCATCGTGTTCAACAACAATCCTTCCATGCGACGACAACCGTATAAAAATGCACCGCCACGTTTCGCTTGCATATCAGTAATCATCAAAATTTCAATATTTGTGTGATTTCCCGCAAATTTAGCATTTATAATATTTTATTTCATATCAGTACAATCAATCTAATCGATCTATCAGCATGCGTGTTTATATAAAATTTAACTTATAACTTGTAAAGAAACAAATTGGATATCTACTTAACGAATTCAAATTACGTTTATGCAATCAAATCCATGATTATAGGATTAGCAGTTTAATGTACGAATGATTATTTGACGTAGCAATATCGTTATAAGCGATATACGAGCGTTAGCATTAAAAGCTAGTGCATTAGTACTATTAGCACTTATTATATGGTTATTATTGGAATAAGAAAATCCATTGAATTATCAGAAAAGTTGATTTCCCAAAAGATTCGGGCTTATTACTAATATTCGAGCTGAATCCATGTTCTTGAGATATTACAACATCCATCATGCATCTCGAACAGCATTCTCGTCTATTCCCAAAGGACGATGATGCATTGTGTCTCTTGTACAATTTCTTAAGTGGTTGCGTACGATCATATTTTCATAACAGTCCACAAGAACGACTTCCGTTTCGCTGATGTATGATCTAAATCTGACGTTTCTACTGGCGCAAAGCGCTGATCTTCAATCTGCGGGGATTAACTATAGCAGATACAAGGAAAATCAAACGCCATAAGAACATCTTTATCTCGTGCTAACAATCTCGAATATCAGATGAGATATTGTTGAGATACTTAAAAATATCGATCTCCGATAGAAAGAGTTACTTCACTGAGAGTAATTATAGGCTACTTTAAACTTACTGAGCCTGGTTCTAGAGAAGCTATTGATGTTCATGAATATAAATAACAGAATTATCATTAGTTATATATTTTTACAAAAAGTGTCAATTACTTCACGCAGTTACAAAAAAAAACTGTAGTTCAGATAATGACCTTTTTATTATTATATTTTACCAACTTTTATTTTTATTTTATATACACTACTCAACAAAAAATAGGGAACGCTTTCGAACGCTCAAAATTGTACAATATTCAGATCACTGTAATACGATGAAAATTCATCGCAGACAAAAAATCAAAAAAGCATTTAAAAAGTTTGAAATCTTTACTTTTGAAATCGATAATTGATATTTCGATCTGACTGATTTTTTTTGGAAGCTACGTGACGGATACAAACGGATTTCCATCAAATCTTGTACAAAATTTTGTACAAAATTTATAACGTTTCTTGGTGTGAATTAGAAATCACACAAATGCGGTTTACAGCAGCCGAAAGAGTGAATCTTTATTTTCAATTTGTTTTTTTTTATCGACTATTGTACGATTTTTTTCAATCGAATTAGTGATCTGAATATTGTGCAATTTTGAACGTATTCTCTATTTTTATGTCAGATTCATATTCAGCGACTCGAAATACAGAAGAATAGCTGGATCTCCACTCCAGCTCAGCTACTTTTTTTGTGGGCTTGTGTAATTAATATTCAAATTTGGAAATTTTTTCGAAATTCAAACTCCTTTAAGAGCATTAATGTCAATTCTGCTCCTTAAGTTACATTGTTCAACACGAGTGTAAATAATCATTTTGACGTATTTTTGCCGTTTGAACACGAAGTTGGTTAAATTTGATTATAATATTATAATTTTGAGAAAAATGGCATCAAAAAGGTCAAAAACAACTTTAAATTTTTATGTTGTAACTCTGGTGATAAGAATCAATGAAATTGACAAAATACAATATGATAAGAAGATTTCAAGATTGTAATTTTCTTGCTATATAATATTGTCAATTCATATTTATTTTTTATTCAGACTGTATTTGGTTTCGACATTCACGTGCTAAAAACTTCATTTTATTTTCTTTCTGTACGTAATAAATGATAAAAATAGAATGAAGTTTACAGCATGTGAGTGCTGAAACCGAATACACTGCCTTGATATGATCCGATTATGTTATGTACAAAAGTATTTTTCACATAAATAAATTAAAATGAAATAAAATGCCTTTTTCATGTATTACAAGAGAAAAGGGCTGTTTTTAAATTACTACACCTCGAAAACGACAAATTATACCGAAGTAAAATAAAATGCATTTTAAAATTAAAAGTTGATACTTTCGCGTGGCATAAAATTGAGAAAAAAAATTTGCTGTCGGTGCTACAACGTTATAAAAACCTTCAAAATTGGTGTTTTTTTTTTACCTTTTTAGCTATTTTTATCAAAATTGTGACGCGATAGCCAAATTTAGATAACAAATTTGTGTTCAGCAGGTAAAAATATATATAAAATGATTATTCACACTCGTGTTGAATGTGACAAAAAAGATTAAATTTTGTCGGTGATATTATTTGAACAGCGTTATTTTTTTATTATTTAATTTATATCAATTATTTATTATATATTACATCAATTTATTCTTATATGATTTTACATTTATATAATTTTATTATTTTTTATATTAAATAATAAATTTATCATTAAAGGAATCGTTTTCTTTGTCTTGGCACTTTTCTAGAAAGCAACAATCTTTGTAAACATATGGAACAAAAGCAAAAAAAAAGCAACGATTAACAAAAAACCTATTTGCAAGATTTACGTATCAATAACGTATCAATAAAATAGTTGGCTATTATGACGATCGTTAAAATGCGTTGACACTATGACTTCTCAAACTTTTAAAAAGTGTAATAAGAAAAGGTCAGAACTTCCACACTCTTGGCGCCAAGAAGTCATTATTTTCCTCACGCGCTGCTGCTTAAATCGTTTCTAGCGACGATTATCCTTTATTTGCACAAATCTGTACAAAATATATATCCATTTAGTTTTAATATAAATCTATATTAGACTACAAATGTATTAAAAATGTACATAAAATTTACATAGAAATATTATTAAGCATTAAGATTCAATTGTTTAGCAGTTTTCCATTTATTTCTGTTACAAATATACTTTTATCAAACTCTAGATTTAACGATTCAGTATTTCCTATTCTTAGTATTCGTTAGTAAGCCGCAAACACATTTTATTTCTTTTGTATAAATTTGATTTAATTAGAGTGCGGTTCACTTGACGCTACAAACGCTTCGAAAGCATTTGACTGACGAATCAGAAGAAAGAATTTTGCTAATTGATCAATCAAAAAATGCTTTGAAACATTTGTAGTATCAAGTGAACTGTATGTACCATTAATATATAATGTAGAGATAGTTACTGTAAAAAAAATAATTATTTAATTAAGAGAAATAATCCTATTTTTAGTCAAAACGCATCTTAGTGCTCAAATATTTCAGCGTAAATTTGTATGCATATCCAAACCACGCGTCGAAATCTTTTTTAGTCTTGAAACGCAATTATAAATATATAAAACTAAAGTACTAAAACATATATTAAATTGACAGGCAATTTAACAATATTGATGCTAACAAGCATCTTAAAAACTGATAAATAATAATTTATTGCAAAAAATTCAGCAAAATAATTATTATTTTTGTCACAAACATCACAGTCACTTTCTTAATACATTGTATAAAGTTAGATAACATACTTTATACAATTGAAAATAATACAATTATTTCATTATAAGGTACGATAGAAGATATCACAATTTCTATGTTTTATGAATACATTTTCATTTTGAATAAGCGCAAGTGTCCAGCACGCGACCTCGAAGATGAGGTAGACACTTTTCTAGTAAAAGTTTAGCCTGAACCATCCCGATCGAGCTAACGTGAGTTTGAGCACGCCTCGCGCACTGAAACTCCGTCGTTATGCGGCCAAGTAACTCGTGGGAATTTGCAAACTAACTGATGGAAACCTCATTTCGCGGGGGCCGGTCTTCAGGGTAATGCTCGTAGCATCGCGTCTACTGGAGAACTAACGGAGCCGAATGGATACGTAAGAGTGGACTTAAACGACACCGAGCTTTTTCTTTTCTCTACTCCTGACAAGGCAGAATAAGAGAACTGTATAAGTTTCCGATAGTAAAATTTGTGGAAAGAAGAAAGGGAATTTTGATCCTCGGGAAATGATTGGAGAATGAAAATTATTTTTTATAAGGCATACTTGCTACTCGAAAATTGGAATGTTAGGAGGCATATAAAATTGACCATGCAAAAACAACTCATTTACATTTTTTTTCATGTTGCAAGCAAAACATGTCATACGACAAAATTTCAAGTCGGGTATTTAACGTTCACTTCTGTTAATAGACATTTAATTTGTACGTGTAACGGAGTTAATATAAAAATATTGGGTTTATAAAAGTTATAAATATATATAATCGTGAAAGTTAAGTTTACGCAAAGACATCTTTCTCTACATTTTACATTGTGTTTTATATTGATATCGCACAATAAGAATTGAAAGAATCATCGATCGCCTTGAAAAGCGGAAGAAAAATTGCCTTTCAAGAGATGAACAAAGTCTGTCACATTTTTCACGTAAGTAATATCGATTAAAAATCTATAAAGATTTGTAACCGCTTGAAAAGTGCTTACATCGCAGAAGACGATGGATTTAGTCATTAAAATTTCAAACAGAGACTTTCTAGCGCAGCCGTTAAAGAGACACGATTCTCCGATTTCCGCCACTTTCTCGTTACTAAGAGGAATTGTCTGCTTTACGATACTTCACATGGTAACATTATTAACGAAGCAAGAAGCTGGCAAAACGCGGCGGTTCTCACGATCGAAGGCACGAGAGTAAATAATTCGTAAGCACAAAGCGCTTTTTGGGATGCGACGACAGGCTGTGTGGGGGATCGTTCTTGCGGAGATTATGAAGATCGCACAAGTTTGGTGCAAAACAATAGGAAAATTTACAATACCAAGATGGATTTTGTTAAACTTTGGCAGCCAAGCTATCTCTCGTACTGTCTTGAGACATCGTCGGGATCCCGACGTGTCTGGAATTGCGAAGAAACGCAATGAAAGTTTCTTAACGAACCTCTACCGTTTGTGCTCATAGTCCAACGTTATATAAATTGCATTTCCATGGAATTTATAAACGCGTAAATAGACTGTTGCAAAAAACTTTGATGCTAATGGATATATTTTTGCAATGCAAAAATGAAATGCGTAAACATAACATACAAAAATATCGAACGAATGAATTTGACTATATTTTATACAATTTTTTACAAAAATCAAGTAAAAATGTTGATTCGTACTTTTGAAAGATACGTCAGAGAGATTCAATGATGGCACATATTAGACAGTTAGACCAAATGGAGGGAATTCCTTTGTATGCGCATTGGTCGTAAACCGCGTGACACTTATTTCCCCGTTAAAGAAGCAATGGTATCCATACATTGTTCGTAAAATTGGAAGTTTATTGTGCAATTCCCCGCGCAACAGTACAGCGATATTTTCGACGAAACGCTCGACAGACTGCAATGCGTTATCCCTCTACTCGACATGTTTGGTACTCACGTCCCGTCGGGGTTTCTTCGCTTATTCCTATCCAGTCAGTCGTATGGCATATGTCGCGCATGAAAGATATCGGTCGGATGCAACATTGCAAAACGAACAAGATTCGCGGAGTATTCATAGTAATTAATCACTATTTTTACGATCGACCGCAAAATATATAATTGCGACGCTTTTATTACATGCTACGATATCAACAATAACAATCGAATTGTGGAAAAGTAATCGAATCATGTAACTTTCAAATAATGATTTCTTTTATTACATAAAATAATTTATTTGCGCAAAGTGTATATGAAAACAATGCCAAAATCTTGTATATGTTAATTAATACGATTTATCGAACATCTATCTTATAGAAACGTTATCAGTGAAACAAAAATATCACGGAATTTCTGTGTAAAGCGATATATCCAATTACGTACAAAGGAAAGGGAGAGAGAGAGAGAGAGAGAGAGAGAGAGACAGAGAGATACCTTTATAAATATCCTTCTATAACTAGTAATCAGAACAATTGTCAAAGGCAGCTTTTTACTTGCGCTGAAACATAAAAACGTTGATGTTTTCCATTGTAATCTACAATGAAACTTATAACAAACAAATATATACATGCTTTATTTGCACGTAAAATATAGATTCGGATTTCTCCAATTTAAATCATTTACAATGAAAGAGCAAACGTGCATATTATCACGAATTAACAATGCAAACAGCAATGTCGATTTTTAATGTACTTGCAAAGGATTAACCTGAAAATATATAGCGTTATCCTTTTAGTTAGTGTTACACATTTTGAACTTCTACGTAATTAATATGACGATTATAATTGTTAATTTTGAAAATAATAGATAATTCTAACAATAAATTAATGCACATACCAAACAAGAGAAAGCATTATTCGTAACAATAAACTGAGCTTATAAATTATTTGATGATATACATTCAATTGAAAATCACACATTGAAAGTATGATATTTGTGACTATAATTACATGATCGAGTAATTAGAAATCTTCATTTTTATAGTTATTATTACTATAATGTTAATAATAATAGATATATATATATTATTATAACATTATAATAGTGATAACTATAAAAATGAAGATTCTAATTACTACTTGATACACATGCGCGCACAGAGAGAGAGAGAGAGAGAGAGAGAGAGAAGTATCAATATAATTATTATTTATAGCTATTATTTATAACATTATAGCAATAATAACTACATAAAAATGACCATATTATAATTCCTTCACCATACAATTAAAATACCAAGCAATAATGTGATGAAACAATGATTATAAATAAACTACTAAAATTCATTAAAGCTAAGACGTTTGCGAATTGACAATATATTAGGTGTTGGAATTAATTCGTAGCGTTTTACAAGTGATGGGAAGTACTTTCATTAATGTATTTTTTAATGCTCATGTGAAATAAATAACATTCTTTCATTAAAAAACGCTACGAATTAATTCCAACACCTAATAGAAAAATTTATAGCGATTGGTTGTGTAGTTTTACGACATAAATCTAGCGAAAGAAGAAAAATTTCGAAAAACGAACGAAAGACAAATGTACACGAATAATCGTCTCTATCGGGCAGAGTGAGTTTTGTTGCTTCTTTTATTACAGTCGAAACTTTGCCGAAGATATCCGACCTAGAATGTAATAAACGCGCGTCTTCCTGACGACGTAGACAAGCGGAATAAATTACTTTCTTTATTTCCGTAGTTTTCGTTCGGGTCCGAGTGACCTTCTTTCAGTTTATCTTCAGTACCGACTGGTCTAGTAGCCGCCGAGGTATCGATTATTTCTGCGTTCCAACCAGATTGTCCAAAGCAAAAAGGGAATGATCATCCGTGCGGCACTGAGAAACGAAGCCGGAAAAAACATCCACCAAAGAGTATCCACTAAGTAATTAATGTTACAGTAACAAAGTGCGCACAAAGAATTAAAGCTCACTATATTCTTACAGCATACATTCTTACATGACTTTCGACTTCACCGATGTGTTTCAAATGCAACCAATTAATATCTTTTTAATCTCAATTATTCATAAAAAAAATTTTACATTTATAAAGGAGGATATTTACAAATTTATTTTAGACATTAACAAAAGAAGGAAGAAATTTTTATGAAAATCATTTATTTTATTAATATGACTAATGAACAATAGTTAAAGATGCAAACCATAACATTAATTATTTAGCAAATATTTTTTCAGATATTTTGTTTGATATTAAATTGTTATACTGGAAAAAAATTTCTCTTATATATACCTATAAATTATTATACTAGGGAGAGAGTTCTTTTATATGTATAAGAGAAATCTCTTCCCAGTATAATAATTTAATTTTCTTAATAAAATACTAATGGAAATCATTAAAAATTATAAAATAGTAGCTATTTGGAAAACATCTGTTTTTATAATTAAAAAGCAAGCATTTATTGGATACTATAACTTTCATATAATCAGTATCGTTCCTTGTATTTCATATAAATTCTCAAAGTGAAGCCAGCACTTTTCTTTAATTTACAATATCCATTTAGTATATACAATATATATATATATATATATATATATATATGTATAAAAGATATCATGGCGCGAAACCTGCATTTACTGAGTTACGTCAACTGCAAACGAATGAATTGGTGCATTGACTGATTGTAACCGCAGTTATTTAGAGTTGTAATCCGACTCTGCCGTACCGCGGGTGTCAAGTGTGGTTAACCCAATTTTCCATTTCTACTTATATCACGGCCAAGTGATCTGGCAATCTAGAAACTAGATAGGAAATGACCGAGTAAGTTAATTAAGCGAGACTGTTGGCGACACGACCGCGAGCCGTAATTAACTCATTAACGTCTGGTATAAAGGAACAATGAGAAATCGGCGACCGTCGCGTCTTCTGGACAGAATGAATTAAGAGCGAAGAATAAAATTGTCGTCGCTGGTGCGCGTCGTCGCTCATCGCGATGCCTTAACTCTTCACAGCGTACTTTGATGCGAAATTAATCCGTGCGCGCCCACGAAGGGGAATGAAATTATTCTCCTCGTTTTATGAAACGCTTCCGCATTCGTTCCTCAGAGCTTTGCTTGTCGGTTGGTGGGGTTTGCACTTTTTCTCGCATCGTTGGATTCTCTCATACGAATAGGATATGCGTCAGTAACGCGTCCGACACTTGATGCGAAAAAGAGACGAGAGTCGACAGGACGATCCATCCTGAGTTGGGTGTGGTGAGGACCATGTCCATATTTCGCACGTACCATCGCCGTTTTGGAAACGTCACAAACTGATGCTCGAACACGTGCAACACATCTCTGAGTAAAAAACCGCGGCTGATAAAGTCGTTGCAATATATAACTCGACTTGTCTGGTATATACGACCTGTGTATGCAATTTTTCACGTTGTAAAAGGTCCTAATTGAAGTCCGTGTCGATGTTCACTACAGGTTTCAATTACGTGAATTTATTCAATTTTAATTAAAAAATTTTTTATTATGCGGTAAATTATTTAAGTCTTGCGATACATAAATCTCTTCAGAACAGTTACGAATTAATTAAATTTTTAAATAAAAACTTATCATCTTCCTCGTTTTTTTTCTTCCTGTGTGTTCCGTCTCGATTTATAAATTAATCCTTTAGAAGCGGCATCATCTGGTAATTAAAAAAAAATCATTTTTGATTGATTTTACTAAAAAATATTTTATATATAAAGAATTGATTGATATTTATTGAGATATATATGTATTATACATCAACACATAGCCTCTTTGGCGGTTAGAAGTATTATATTTCAGTATTCAATTCTATGCACATCTTTCCATCATACCTAAGTACATCTGATCTGCGCAGATCCCGAGTTTACTCTGAGTGTAATTTTAAAGTATAACCGTTAAAAATATGCAGCACTCGCTATAGAATTAATAATGAAAAATATCATTTATCATTAATTTATGTTAAATATTTAATTGAAACTTATATCTTTTAATTTTAATACATTTTCATTAATAGATATTTAACGAATTATGTTAGAAATCATATTAAATTATATTAAATCATATTTAAAAAATTGTATATGCACTTTTAAACGTCACAGATTTTTATGTAACATTTAAATTGAAACATTATTTATGAAATTTACGTCCATTTCTCTTATCTGACTCGATAAGGTGTACCAATTTGAATCTACTTTTGTCAAGATAAGGGGAGAATATATTCTGGAATATTCTAAATATCACGGTGCGCTTATCCGTCTCACGATTACGCTGGGTATATGTTATACTTTTCCAACTGCGGTTACTTTGAGAATACAATTTTACACGACTGTTGGATAAGCTACAAAGAAGAACGCTATCTCTTCGAAGCATCTTATTCAACCGTGAAGTCGTGGCCGATATATCTCTTGCGTCCAATGATCAAGCAGTTAGGTGACTCTATTCTTTCTCAGACCGTCTGTTAAAAAGCGTCGGTTGGTGTCGTTTTAGGAACTTGAAATTCGTACTACTAGTAGAGAATTTTAGAAAGAAAAGAGGCAGAGAAAGATTGAAGCGAATAAAAAGCCTTTCCTCTTACCTCTCCGTCTATCTTTCTCTCCTATATCGGAGGGGAGATATTTATCTTGCTTCCAAGAGTCGGGTGCAGCTCTCTTGAAATTATAGGCGACGCGAGAAAATTTGTTCCGTCGCGCATCTGTACGGTATTCCTGCGGCAACCCCGGCGAGTAGACCCGGAAATAAGCCGCGTGTCTCCTTTATTACTCCTGCCAGCGCTCTTATCGCCTTAATTCCCAGTGTGCAGCGTTAAAGACGCTCTTGTTTCTCACGTTTACGCGCCAACTTTGCGACTTTGTCTTTGCTGCCCGTTCTGAAAGGATCTCGGCCAATTTATGATGATAATATGTGTCACAGAACATTGCGAGTCTATTATGGACGAACTATTCCTCATATGAAATAATAAAGCAAAATCACTTTTAAAAACCATAACTCTGTCTCTTATAATCCTTTACGTACTATTAAAAATATTAAAGTTTACTACAACTTTTATATTGAAGGAATCAAGCGTCTTATAAAGAACCTTCATTTTTATATGGATTCTGGGCTCTTTGTGTTTAGTAACGTAAGTTATTGTTAGCTAAAATGAAAGATTATTAACTTATTAAAGGAAAATGTTTCATAAATGTTCCATAAACATAATCCTCGAAGCTGACGCTATTCAGAGAATATCCTTTGGAACATTGGACATATTGATATATTTTAACATAAAATATAAAATGTAAAATATAAAATGTAAAAAATATAAAAAATATATAATATCTCTATTTTGACATAAATATATAAAATATCTCATCGACTATTCATTTTTCGATAATACTTTTATGCACAGAATAATGAAATGAATCAATTCATATCCAGAAAAATAATTGTTTTAAAATAAAACAATTTTTATTTATTGATTGTCTTTAATACAGATATATCGCAAAAAATTAAGCAGCTCAAACGAATAAAGTCACATCGCTGTGAGCTCATAAAAATTTTAACGTAACAGATACAAGAGAGCATATCGATTTCTATCATAGACATGACTTAAGGAAATAAAAGTTTAAATTTTTTTCAAAAAATAATTAATTTTAATAATAAATCTCATACATGGAGTTACAGCGTTCTATATTTATTTTTTACGTATACGTTTTCTATGTTGAATAACTTGATGTTATTCAAGGATTACTTTCAAGACAGAACATTTGGTAATAATTTGTTAAAACAATGGACGTGATATAACAAAGAAAATGGAATTCTGTGCGTTTTTCTATGAAGATAGTAAGATAGCCAAGCTCACGGAACAGACCGACATTGTGACAAAGTATTGCGCGGAATACCGTTCTTTTTGTAGACCGGTCGAATAGAGAAATTCATCCGACTCAGCCAAAGGAGCCTCCCGAGACTTACCAAAAGAAAAGGCATGACGTAACGCAGCTTCGCTGTAACTGACGCACTGATTCTCTCCCTTGGGGCGACCTAAGAGTACATAACAACAGGAAGCTCACTTATCTTCCTCCACCTCTGTCCCAACTTCTGCTTCCGTTTCACTCAAAACCGACTCACTAAGTTGAATCTTCACAGGAAATCCCGTCGACAGGTGAAGTAAAGATCGTCGAAGGTATAACAAAACAATACTTAATTAACAGGAGAAGATAAATTATTCTATTGAATGTCTGTACTTAAAGTCCACTTAACTTCAACTGTGTCTTTTTAAAGGATTATCGAAGCAAAATTATAACTGTTTAAGCATTTCGATTTTATAATATTGTAAAAATTATAAATAATATTTAATAATTTATTTATAACAATTTGCTGCAAAATTGATTCATTTTTCGTCTAATGCTGTCAATAAATTTCGTGTTTATTTTACTCTTGTGCTTCTTCTAAGCAATCGAGCTAAACTATCGCTGCTGTCATACTCAGAGTCAAGAGACTTCTCGAAGATCTTCTCTTAGAGCCAATAGCAAATTATAAAACTGAAAATTAAAGGGAATTAAATCAGTAATAAAGGATCCGCTTACAATAATACCGACAGTATACTACTTATTTTTATTACTTTCGTAAGTCTTTTCGAGACGATGAAAGCACTGTAAAGCAGGAACGCGTTAACTGCCGAGACTGAAGTACTTTTCCTGCAATGTGTGGCCGCAATAAAGCGTTTAATCGACTCACGCAACTCTGTGTGCTTTATTGATTATCCGATTTCAATATACTATTTGATATCATGCACCGATTGAATTGAACTAACATGAAGTGAAACTAACGTAATATCAGGTATAATTTCATCGTATCGTATCTAAATGTTGAATGATTATAAGTCGCTTTTAATATAATTAACATGATGAAATGAAAAGTTAAATTTTGGATGAATTATATAAGTGCAGTTTCTGAAGAATAAATATTGAAATCTTATATTTTCTCTACCAAAAGATAGATTAAATTCTGAATTATAAAAACAGAAAAATTATATAAGTATAATCTGAAAAGTAAAATATGATATTTAAATCTTGTTTCATCTTAAAAGATTTTACTATAAATTGCAAAAAATTTTTATTGTTATTAGGTGCGCTTATTTTTATTAAATAAGTAAAAAAACTAACTTTATCACATCGAGGAACGATAGTTCGAGAAGAAAAAATCGTGCGAGATCAGACGCATGGTCCCGATAGCTCCTTGTATATGTAGAGATTTGCGCAATTCATTTAACGAGGCCACGAAATTGATATGTTCTCGGCATTTTGCATTTTCTTGATGAAAAGCAAATATTGAAGCAGCGCGTAACCATCGAGGATATTGATTATCGAGCGTATCGAATTGCTGAACGCGTTTTTCATTAATGCATCGTCCTTCGTCGTTTCATCATTATAAATAAAAAGTATCCACGCATCTCGATAGCACATATCTGATGAATAATTGTTTTTTGTTATCATATACTCAAAAGTGTAAAATTTACTATATCTTAGCACAATGATCGACTAAAATCTTATTTATTCGAATTTATTTAACAAATATTTTAGCAATGCACCTCTATTATCAACATATTATATATGTAATAATATTTCTTATTATATTTATTTAAAAATTGTACAGATTTCAAAAGTATCTGCAAGCTGCAAAAAATAAAAAGATTTTATAAAATAAGATTTTATACCGGTATAAAAAAAATATTCCTTAAAAAGATATCTTCAAAAAAAAAAAACATTTACAATCGCAATAATATTTCTTGATTATATGAAAATAGAAGATTAATCTTTATCACAATTAGAATAATGTTTTATTTCAATGTAATGTATGATCATAAACCGAAATTTATCACGATCATTTTTATTTTGCTCTCCTATTAAAAAATTATAAATTTGTTTTATGTACATTTTATGAGAAAACTACATATCTCGCAGTACATCGTATTTATTTACAAAGATGTAAAAAAATATGGCAATTATGAGCTTTGCTTTGTTCTTATCTTTTGTCTCACAATTCAAAAGAGATCTGCGTCAGATCCGTGGCGCTCATTCGTAACTCTCTTCTTACACGCGAGAAGATTAAAAATTCCGAGCTCTCGCAAGAGGCTGACTATCACACGAACCATCTCTCGAAAGCTTATCTGGAACGGTGATGGTAGACTGAAGTACCGCAAGGAGTGGCCTTTTCCTTGTGGGAAAAGAAAAAAAAGTGCAAATGGAAGACATTTCCTCGTCTTACGTTAGGCTGTTTGATTCTTTCTAAAGTGCACCTCGTAAAATCAAGAATTATGTCGAGAAGATAAGAGATTCGAACATGGAGTCATTTCTCCTGCGAAGCAACATACCTATCGATTTCTTATCGTTGACAAAATTTATATTGCGCATGATCGATATTGCAAAAATATATTTATGATTAATTATGCGAATGTATTCGCAGGAAGTTATTCATACATTTCTGCAATGATTGAAAACAATATTACAATTAAAAACGATTAATATATAATATAATTTTATAAATTGTTGCTTTAGACTTAAACTATGTTTGATAAGTGACAATTAATGATGAGATTATGAAATTTCAATACATTTCTTTTTCACTCTTCAATTTGTATCCACGACATTTATATCAAAATCTATATGTTGTTTTATATTCGCAAAAATTTGTGCTTGAAAAGTTAGAACGTTACCTCATTATTTTCGATATAAGAATCTCATGTCTTATATATATGTGCTATAATATCAAGTTTTCTAAAATAAATGCGATGGAAAGTTGACGTCAATTATAAAAATTTTATAATATATACTCACAACATGCAAACTTTGTGGAATTAATTGGCAAATAATTATTCTGCGCGCATATATAATACACATTAACACTTGGTATCGGATGAATGTCTACCTCGGGTTATCCGGGTTAACACAACGTGATTGCTGCAATGTCTATAGCCATCAACGTAATTGAGAGAGAAAACGCGCATAGCTTAGAATCGGTATAAACGTGACGGGATAACTAATTTAGAGTGACAATCATTACGCAATTACATAGTAATGATAACATTAATAGCAAATAATGTCATATTCGTAATTATCGTATTAATCGTCAATCGTGCGTTAATAACGATAAATAATGCAAATGGTATGATTCATTAGAGCGAACGACGTTGTCAAACTAAGTACATTATTTCCAGAGACTATTCATATTTTTTCGATAAAATAAAACGTTATTCTTATTAGTGATGATAACAAAAAAAAATAAAATGAATAAAGTTTTATATTTAAAGAATTGGCTAAATTATAAAACCACATTAATTTCTATGTTTACACGTGCGCGTAATATTATAAGATAAAATAGGAAACATATGCAAATATGTGTACATGTGTTACAAAAAAAATTACTTTTAAATATTTAAACTCTCATAAATCACATTTTCAAAAAATTATTAAATATAGTGCCACAAAATATGCGCAAATTTTTAAACAAACATGGTTCACAATCATGATTGATCAAATATACGTTTAAATTTCATATGGACAGAGTCACAGAAAATTTTTCAAGAAATTTTGCTTCTTAGAGTAATTTCGGATAAGCGTCAGGTTATCAGCCAATACGATGAAAATACGGTAAGCCTTAAAGGACTGAGAGGTGACAAAATGCGAGATCGGCATCGAGAAATTGCCAAAATGCTACAATATTTCAAGACGGTTCACGGTTATTTCTCTGTAATATCCAAAGATAGGATATATTGTACGAAATACGTGACGCTGTTGAACACTTATTACTATAGCAAACTACCACTACGAAAAAATAGCATGGCGTAATGCCATTCAAGTCAACATATATTGAGACATATAGAAGAAATCCCCCTATTATGAGATAAGCGCCTAATATGAGATAGTGGCGTTTCTATTAAACTAATAAACGCTATTTACTAGTTCCACTGAATTTATTGCTCTTGGATTGAAAACTATTTAGTAGAAAATTCGTTATTATATCATGCCTGTAGTCATTGTAAAACAAGATTTTAGAATTTGGACGTCTTCAAGTTTCATTGAAATGAGTCTTTAAACCTTGTTTATTATTTAATAAAAATAATTATTTGGCAATAAACTCTTCATGTAGTAATAGAGTAAAGTTGTACTAATAAAAAAGTACAGGATATGTTGAATTGTTTAATTATAGAAGTTAGCGTAAAATCATAAAGTGGAAATCATGAGATACCCAGAGTATTTATAATATGAAATAACCCATGCTCCTATGTTATAGTGAAAATTGTTGCTAAACTAAATGTTATTGTACAATAATAAAAAAGACATCTGGACTAAGTCGAGTGTCTATTTCTGCGATGCTTAATTCTAACTATCCAAAGACGAGTTTTGGGTATAATCTATCGCATGCTCATTTTTCGCGTGTTTGTTTGTAGTTTAGAAAGATTAAATAAAGTTTTTTAATTGTACTGATATACTTTGTGTTTTATTATCGATTTCTCGAGGCATCTCGATTAGGAGCACAATTTTTTCACTTGCGATTTGCTCACTTTTCATATTTCTTTAATTTAAAAAAAAATGAAATTTGAATTAAATTTTATATAATGTTACCTTAAAGCTTATTAAATTCTCTTCAAAATGACCTACTAATATTTTTTTAAATTCTGTATATAGATTTCTAGCATTTAAAAAATGAACTCGGTATCTCATAATAGGAGCCTTTTCTTTACATGTATATACATACATATATTATATAAACTATTAGGTGTTGGAATTAATTCGTAGCGTTTTTTAATGAAAGAATGTTATTTATTTCACATGAGCATTAAAAAATACATTAATGAAAGTACTTCCCATCACTTGTAAAACGCTACGAATTAATTCCAACACCTAATACATTAAAGATTAATATTACAATTCAATAACTATTTGAGGAACAGTTTTTTTAATATAATGCTGATCAATATGTAACACTTGAAATATATTTGACTATAATAATAATAATAATAATAATAATAATAATAGTAATAATATAATAGCTTTATATTGAAGTATGAGAGATATGAAATATTTTACAAAAATATGATAAATAGAAGAAATGAAATAATGATGCTGTTTATAAGCTTAGCTTTTTAACGTAATAAAATTAATATAACAATAAAATAGTGAGAAAATTAATGCATTTAATCCCAAAGAAGGTTACAATTGTTTATTCAAAATTACCATAACTCCTATTTCAGTCAACACTCACTCTTCTCTATCGTTCGATAAATTCGCAGACGCAGAAAGAGATGCAATCGTCGTTGCCGACGGCGGGGCCGTCACAAAAATGAAATTCACAGGACGATACGGTTACGAGAGCAACGCAGGCATAAAGGGCACTTTCGTTAAATTATGCATAGAGCATGAAAAATTCCCATGGCGAGCCCGAGTCCTGACTTCCACGGGTTGCATAAGGAGATTCGCATTATCGTGCATGTTGAATGACGGGAAGTGAGAGAGTGAGAGAGAGAGAGAGAGAGAGAGAGAGAGAGAGAGAGAAACCGAAGGGTAGCCTCCGAGAGGCCGGAGAGCAACCGGCAGTAGTATGAAATTTTTATCAGTGGTACACGACGAAAAGCATGTCCGGAATCCGAACCGTTCCGTCCCCGAAGAGCATCGTGAGAGCGAGTGAGCGAATGAGTTTTCGCGCGAACAGATCTACAGAAAGATCAAGTTTCATATTATTAGATATGTACTTGATATTTGTCTTTCTTCTATCAATTACATCGACATCTAAACTAAATCGACAGACTACATTAGGCAATTTTAATTAAAAATTTCCATTGACCTCTTTAATCTTTTTGCTATTTGTTTCAATTGTATTAGGACATATATATTTGAACACATCTGTGGCTAATAAACATGGTAACTAGTTTTTAATTTGATTCGACTTTAAGCTCTATCACCAATTAACTTTTTTTATTGTATAATAATATTTTAAGATAGAAAAATAATTATTAAAAGTGTTTGAGGTGTACAATCAACTAAAAGTATCAGTCAAAAAAGTCAATATTATTAGAATATACATATATACATATAGAGTGTATATAGAGCGACTTAAAGAGTGTATCCAAAATAAATGAAAAATACTTTTTTAAGCCGTTATTAGCCAATATCAGACAAAAATTTTTAATAAATACATCTTGAAACCAACTCCAAAAGAAAAACAATAATTTGGTTTATAATGGCCTATACAGCTCATTGATTTTTATCTTTACGAGTTTTAGATAAATGATTTTTAAACGAATAAGTGAATCTAAATAAATTTTTGCACAAATATTTATTGAAGTTTTATTAATATATAAAAAAATTTAATTTAATTTATAACGCTACTTCTTCATTAAATTTGCAAATAAGTACTATACTAAAAACTGTAAAAACACGATTTTACATAAAAATCAATGCAAACAAAAAGTCAAATAATTTTTAAATCAATAAAAAAACTGTGCTTAAATTTACACAGATATTCAGATGTAATAATAGAATAACCTATGAAATTTTTATATTTTTGATAATGCTTTGAGATGTGACACATTTTTTAATATAATAATAATAAATTAATTAATTTTATTATAGATTTTTATTACGAATTAGATTTATTACGAATTAGATCTACTATTCTAGAACAATTCTCCTGATTAATTCCCATTTAACAAAGGAACTTTCACAAATTTAAGGCTAAAGGTTTTAATAAACAATATCCACTATATCATAAATATTCGAGTAAACGTCTAATAAATTCTACTAACAGCATCACTAAACTTAACTTAATTACCTTAAAAATATTTCGCAAACGATTGATTGTTTACATTCAAATAGGGGTATCATTATATTTGAGAGTACTCACTTGATCTGTTTTCTGTTCTAGACTGCTCTAGAACTCTTTTCCTCGCTTTCGACAAATATCAGACGTATATCTATCTCACTTTAAGTTCTAAAAGTGTACACTAGTTCAGTCACAGAAAACAGACTTACTTTGTAATTCTATCAGATTTCATTGAAATCGACAGAATTCAGTTTTGAGCCTTTCATTATGATATTATGTTGGGAAGTATGCTGAGGATATACTGAAAATTTACTGTTAGAATATGCTAGGAATATATTGAGAATATACTCTTGTTAATAGTACACTAAAATATTTTCAGAATGTATTAAGAATAAGAATATACTTATTTGCAATATTCTCCAAACATTTTCAGATTATATTATTGGAAAATATTGAAAATTCATTCTCATTTCAGCCCGTTTTAGATATCTACAATTTTTCAAACTAAAAAGAATTTTAAATAAAGAATGAGATGTTCCTGCATGAGATAAACTTTTTGATATAGTTTAAAATTTTTTATTCATCGCTTTTATCAATGTTCGATATTTTAATTTTATATATAATATAAATTTAAGAATATATTTTACACAGAACATTGTTTTATTTCAGGCCGCTGCTAAAACAAATAAAAAATTCCGCGGAGTCGCATATCGTATTGGATTGTTCTACCGAGAGGATCTACGATGTGCTGAAACAAGCGCAACAGATTGGAATGATGAGTGACTATCACAGCTACCTTATCACATCACTGGTAGGTACCCAAGATTAAATGCGATTAACAATCGACTTTCCGTCCATCATAAGCCACG
Organism: Acromyrmex echinatior; assembly: GCF_000204515.1. The sequence continues at coordinate 1,111,754 of NW_011627330.1, read as the reverse complement.
AAGTAATCCAGAGTAGACGTAAGAGTCGCGAAATTGCATCAGGCGCGTTGCTTGTAAGACTAATTCTCGCGATCTTCATCGTCTCAGCCACCTGCGGCTCTCGTTGTCTTCAGTCTCTGTCGAGGAAACTACGCCGAAGGAGTTGGCGCTCCCACGAAGATTCTAGATCGATAACTTTACTCCTGGAATATATTCGAACCTCTCGTAAATTACCACTAAAAAGAAAAATCTGTGCCAATGGTTGGTCAGAATTGCCGTTCGGTAATCCTCCGTGATTACAAATGTAAAATAGTTCAACATAACGTTCAACATAACGAATAGTGTTCGCGGTATTATTTTGTGACAAATTTATCTCATTATTATCCTGAATATAATAATTTATTTCATTCTGCTAACACACACACACGCTATATAAAACCGTGAAGCGATATGATAAATTTGATCGATATTATGAATAGTTACTGCGGATGAAGTTTAAAAAATATATTCTAATTTTCTTAAATAGTACATTAATAGTAATTTATCAAATGAAATAAAATTGAAATTTATTAAAAATTATTAAGACAGAATATATCGGCAAGTTAAATAGAACTCTTTAGATTGACGTTAAATATTAAATTGGAAAAGGACATGAATTCTTTAGGATCGATAATGCAAATAAGAATCAATAAATTATGTCATGTTCGATGTTAGATTATAGTTCCAAGAGAAAGAAATCATTTTCATGAATAATCGATTTAATGGTGAATGAAAGGTTTATGAAGGGTTTATCGCGAGATACACAAGTGTAGAATGTCACTTTTAATTGCAGTACGAGAAGTGAAATTCGTTTTTAAAATTTGCTTCGTCTGCAGGCTTATTGCGAGCAGAATGAAAACGTTACGCGAGTGCAAAACGCGCAATGTGACTCTCGAACGAGTAAAAAGCGGACACGTCGGCCTGCTGCAGTTAAAATTGGAAGCCGTCTCAGAATAATTAGTAATTTACAGCCGCCTCGACGGCGCGAGTGGAAGCGGAAAGGGTGGCACTACGTCAGTCGAGACGCACTGCGAGAAGCGCGTTGTCGCGCTGACGCGACATCCGTGCACTGCAATAAGTGATAAAAAAAATAAATAGAGCTTTAAACGGACACGCTATATAACCACTAGCGGCGCAATTTATCTCGGTACTTTTCCCCCCTCTCCTACTAGATTTCAATTTAGATCCATTAAAATGTAAATCAGCGAGGGTATTTGTTCGAGCACGGAAGAATCGAGCTACGCTTTTTCTTCGGGCATCTTTCCATTGACTCTACTGACGATGGTCTGTTTGTTTTACGAGAAAAACATGGATTAATACTGACGACGAATGTACATACATATTGTACATCGATCGCCAATATCTGAAACAACAGAACGTTTAGCGTCAATTCAGACACTGAATTCTAAATTCATCATAAAATCACTTTTTCAATCATTTTATTTGATTAATATATTATAAAATCTATTTTATTATAAGAACTAACGCAATTTAACGCTTATTACAAAATCACTTTTATCTTGAATGGACTGATAAAAATTAATATAGCATTTCGTTTAATATTTATTAACAACTTGAAGAAGATTAATGAAGTTAGCTATGTATGATAAATTTCATTAATAATATATAATCGCTTTTAATGGTTTCCCTGTAAAATTCACGTCGTTTAACTTAGTTATCAACTCGAACTATTAATTTATAAACTGCATAAGATGTTTACTCTTAATATTAATTATTACGCAGAAAAAAATCGCAAAAATAAATGGAACGGAACTCTTAAAAAAAATATTACCAAGTTAACTCGAGATATTATCTCATAGAGTGGAAAAACGAGTGATAAATTATTATTAGACGAATAGACCAGATTTCTCGGCGTGAGAAAACTCGGCAAGATGAAAAGAATAGCTGCTTAATAATTGCTTAATGTTTCGACCGATCTCTATCGCATAGGGGAATTTAATGCCTCGCTCTATTCTCGAGACGATATGTCCCGCGTCGGAGACTATTTATTTTCACTTACGTCGGTCAGTCGTCAAGGCTCTTGGAGGGAAAAATTGGCCATCATCCATCAACCTGACCTTTCCGCAGCACGATCGGGAAGTCCGTATGGCTGTGTTACACATGGTCGGATATAAGTACACGCTGTAGCAGAGCGCCTTTTCCTCGACGGACTGGGTGAAAGTATTAATGAATCTTGCTCGGTCACTCTGCTTGGCTTTCGACGAATTACCTTTCATCGAATTAAATTCGCCTCATGAAACAGTGATTTCATATATAAAATTGTGGAAGGTCCGTTCTTTCACAGTCTCACGATAAAGCTGAGACCATGCGAATTTTGCTTTAGCATTCTGCTCCTTGGAATTTACGTGACATCGACGTATCGTCCCCGCGCGATCATTACGGTTATTATGCCTGTTACGGTTACGATGATTGTTATAGTCGTTATAGTCTTGGCCATTAAGGTGCTTATTATGGATATTCATCGCTTAGGATGATACGCTCTTGGATTTTCGCGTTACACTTTGGAGCTCTTGAGCTCGGGCAGGAATATCCTATTCCCGCCCTGAAATAGAATACTTCTCAAGCAAAATTCCGTTCAAATAAAACGGCTTTCAACATAGTCTTTAATCAGGAAACTGAAATCTCGAAAGTCGTTTAAAGAAGTTAATTAAAAAAAACTGCGAAATTCTGAATAACCTTTTAAAGAACTTGAGTTTACTTTAAAAGAAATATATAAATTCTTACAGTTATATTTAGAACAGTTATATATAGATACAGTTATATTTAATATGAAATTAATAAAGTGATTATAACTATTGATATGAAAATATAATCCAATATTATTACGTAAAAAAGTATTTAAATATAAAATCTCCGAGCTATCTCAAAAGATTTTAATATGAACAGAATTGAGACTTAATTATAGCGATAATATATAAAAATGTTGTCTAGCCTTATGGATATTTCTTATTATTTAATGTTTTTTCTAAAACTAAAGCTATACTAATATATCAATATCTAATATCTCCTTCTGCATAACGTGAGCAAAATTAATGAAACATTTTATATAAAATATTTTTGCATTACGTTTAGTTATTCCTGAAAAATAAAATAGCTAACAACACTAACAAAGTAGCTAACAAAACTAACAAAATTCTTTTTGATATATAATTATCACCGCGATCGTGCAAATATCAACTGTTAATTAAATATTTAACTTACTACCGCAAACTTTTCTGTTTGACCAAGCCATCATGGGTGTACTATAGTACATGGAACTATAGTACACATCCATGTACAAACTGAACATCTGTCAAACGATTTCGATGATACTCTCTGTACCCACATACAGATTTGCTGCCTGTTCCCGTTTCAAACAACAAGTTACGAGCCAACGAAATTTCGTGATAGACTCCATAACAGTCACGCGTGAACGCAGTGTTGTGTGAAAAACGATTCTTGCCAAATCTATCATATACCGCGGGCGTCATGATAACGCATTGAGAAAAAAAGCCATTCTCTTTGTTACTCGCCCGTATGTTAGTTTTGCTGATGAACAAAAATTCCTGATAGTATACGCAGCATATTTATATATATCTTTGCTTACATGTCAAGAACGGAAGAAAGGATGCAGTATTCTATTTTCCGTGTCACAAACGAGAAATATCCGATAGATTTCATGTCTTGACTATCATCAGACCGAGTTACGATAACTATATAATTATATGGTGGCACAAAATATCATACTATTTAATTTCTTCATTAAAATCATATATTTTTGGAATATGAGTTTTTTAACTGTATGAGCAAATTTGATTCTTTGAAATTCTATTAGATGTGACATCAGGAGTCGGAATTGGGCAGAGATGAAGATACACTAGTGTTTGTGAAATACAAAATGTCGCACAAAATGTACCATTTGCGTTACATTTAACACATTTATTTTTAACAAAAATTGACACAGAACTGGTCAATTAATAGTAATAAAAATTGTCTGGAAAATTGTTTCAAATTGGACAACATTACGTTACGTATGACAGGTCCCTACTGTGATGTCTGTGATTAATCAATTTGTTTACTGCTTACGTTTTGGGACCTGCGCACAATCAAAGACAAAAGAAATAGGACAGAGAATAATAGATTTTAACCTACTAGAAATCGGTTACACAGGAATACGGTTTCACAGAAATAGGTTGAAATCTATTATTCCTTGTTCCTATTCTCTATTTTCTTGATTATGCGCAGCCCCTTAAACCTTAAACACATTGTTTTAAACACATTTGTTGAAAAACACAATTATCACAAAATTTTCGACGCGCGTAACGTAAAAGATCACGCGCATTTGAAACTCATGTTAAATATAAAATATTGCATATGAAAGAGAGGACACAGAATTGCCACACTGAAAAAGGTTGCACGAGTGGATGCAATAACAGCACTTGCCATCGTATCCTCACAGCACTTTCGAGCTTTCACTGCCGTTGCTACCTTGTTTCACCAGTTATTTCTGCGATGACAATAATCGGTGTATACGTACAATATTATATTGTTTATTAAATGCACGTCGAGTGAAGTAATTGGAACTGATAAATAAATGGGATAACATAATGATTTTCCAATAATAAAATGAGTAGAAATTTTTAATTCATTAAACAGTAAGTAAAAGAATTTAATAAATTTGATTAACCCTCAATACACATAATGAAATTAACGTAACCTCATCTGATTTTCATAGTTCACGTTTTCTTCCGACCCCTTTTCACTTATTGCAAAATATCTTTTATGCTATGATATTTTAGACTTTCTAACTCAAAAATTCTTTTTTTCAGTCTTCAAACGATAGATTAAAAAAAATTTGTTAAAATCAATGGACCACAATTTAAGATACAAGCAAAAGAAAACGCTGGATTATAAATACTCGGATGTGGGTAGATATGGACTGCCAGAGTTGTGTGTACTGAAGATTAAGATTATCAATTTTTTACGTTATCTATTTACTCAAAGGTATTAATTATATAGATATTTATATATATATATTTATTTATTGAATAACTGTATTATAATTATAATGACATATATTCATATATCATTTTCTTGTTTATCTGTTATTGCTTTGCAAGTAATATATATCAATGTAATTAATGTATATTTAAATAATATTCAAAATCTTTTAACAAATTCGGCAGCACAATTTTTTTAACAAGGACTTTATTCATACACACTATTTATTATTTACAAGATTTTATTTTACTACTTATTATCTATACTTTTTTCACTTCTACATAATATATTGTCATTTCACTTCACTAAACATAAATGCAAATTTTGAATATAATAATTTTCGTAATCTTCGAACTTGCGCTTCCAAATGATTCTCTTCATGGCCTTCATCTTCATGCTGTCTCCCTAGAGATTTCGCAACGATCACCGTGTTGTGCAATGATCACCAAAGGGGTAATAAAGGATAGAACGGAATTAAGGGCAAGGGAAGTTCATAAACCGAGGATGCATTCCCATCGACTATCGTTATTGCACGTTATTCTATGTGGCAAACGATATATCGCCGTTGTGTTGCGACGTATCTTGAAAGAGTGCAAACCGGATGTAGCTCGAGGCGAGACGATGATCGATCATTGAGCGGCGGTCAATCGATTCGTGAGACATCGAGAACATACGATGTCGTCAACTGTGTCCATCTACTTGGCGAAGACAGCAGATCGGGGGACATGGACTTATTCATCATGCTCCGGATGCGGGACAAAGGATAATAAATGGCCGCGACGCGATCCTCCGCGAGTATTTGAAAAGATGGGCGGAATACGCCTTCGAGCTGCACGTGACTTTAAATCACGTCGGCCCACAAGCGTCACCGATACAGATACCGGCTTTGAAGCAAATGCTCCATGCTTGAGTTATCTCCACTCCTGTCAATAGCTTCTGAATATACTATCGCGAAGAATACAAATTCAAACGTCCTTCCTGTTCAGGTGCAAATCGTGGCAAGTATAAATGGCGATGCATTTCATATTTTATATTATATTTCAGAATAATTCCAAAAAAAAGAGAAATGCAAACGATAAATGATCAATTGGTTACAGTTCGTTGAAACAATTACTGTTTTAAAATTGCTCTTACTGAAAATTTTGTTTTAATACTTTAATGTAATTTTTTTAAAATATATTTTTAATATAATTATCTAGTCAAAAAAGAACACATGCAATTTATTTCTACTTTCTTTTACTTACATACAAATTAATAGGTTTAATTTGTAAATCATATATCGAAAATTATACGTGTTGTTTAAAAGAAGCATAGTCTCTTTTTATTTTTTTTTACCGCGTATTTAATAATTTAAAAAACAATTCTGTTTTTTAGTAAAAAAAATTAATAAAGATATTATTAATCATAATTTAGTTAAATGTTAAACGTTCATATTTTGCTAACTAAACTTCGAATAAAAATCTAGAATTAAATATTTTTACTAATACATTTATACTATATGTGCTATTACATGTATTTATTTTAATAATATAAATACAATTTTTCGATACAATGTTTCAACTTATCACATAAACAAAAGCGGATATACTTCGGATCGTGAAATTTTAATAAAGTAAAATTATAAAGACGTATTAAAATAATAGAAAACAGAGAATTAAGTTTAAACAATTCACTCTTTAATCTTTCAAAAAATATATATTTCGTATAATCTTTTTCAAAATATGCTTTCTGCATTGGAGGAATCATTTATTGTCTCATCTCACTCCTTTTACGCTTGTCAATACAAAATCCATTAACTGAAAAGCGTTCGCAAATCGCTTGCGCTGCTTTTATGACTTCCTCATCCAATATAAAACGTCGACCTTTTAATTCTTTGATTGCTGGAAATAGTCGCGGAGAGCAAGGGTTGACAGAGAATGAAGAACATGGATGCTTTTTTTCTTCTAACAAGTCGGACGTGAGATTTTCGCAATGTGATAAAAAAACCATAAAAACTGGCAAACTAAACAATTAATAAAATATCAATCTCTAGTGCAAACAAAAATCGTCCAGTCTTACTACATACTACATCTGTCAGAGTGATCCAAGGGACCTTATATAATCTGATTGCGAAGTTAAGTCGTGAAATGTTTTGTCGTGAGAGGAGATTCTCCAGAAAATCTAACGTCACATCCGACTTTACCATGTGAATCCGATTGGGATTTATCTTACGTGATTAATTCACAGTAAACCATAAAACAGAATTTCCATCTTCCAGTTCGATTTAGACATCGTAGCTTCTTTCAGAAAATGTCTTGAGTTTACTATTTACATACTCGATTTTGAGGAAGAGAGAAATTTTATTTGAATTCATAAAATTGTTAAATTATTATTGTCATATTTGTATTTTCTATAAAATAATATTTATTTACAATATTAAGAATCTTTTATTTTAGATCGCATATGTGAGAAACACAATCAATACTAGAAAAATGCTTATTACGGTCAAAGCTGAATCTTCATTGCTTTAAATAATTCAATCTTGAATTACTAATATATACTATATATGTACTTGCATATATATCATATTATAGTCTTATAGTCCGGAAAAACAATTCAGCGCGCAGTTCTAAAAGAGTTCTAAAGCAATGAAGATCCAACTTTGATCGTAATAGGGATTTTTCTAGTATTAATATTTATTTAGATGTAAAATAAGATAATATTTGTAGGATCGAATAATATCAAGCGATTTCTAAAAACTAAACATAAGGTAAATAATAATAAGTTAAGATTGCTTGTATAAATAAATCAAATTGAGTAAAGATACGCTAAATGCGGTCAGGGCTAGATTTTAATATAATAATATTTTTTATGAATATTTAAATACATTTTCCAACACTTTAAACTGCGCGCCGAACATAGCCAATCTTGAAAACGCAGTTCTAAATTAAAGTTGGAAATAGTCATAAATGAAATAGATCAATTTAATAATTTAGTAATGATGCTAAAATAAGCATTTTAAATCACTGAAAAGAACTTATTGAGAAAAATATTATCTCAGCCAGGGTTGTTATTTTAATTCTGGAAGTTCATAAGATATAGAGTTGACGTTTCTTTACTTAATTTACGGTTCTTTACTTAATTATATCTAAAGTAATTACTAAAAATTGTATGAATACTCACTTAAAAAAATCTATCAAGTGACGAAAAAAGACTATATTCCACAGTATCTAGAATGTAGCTGATATGAAATTTTATAATCTAGTACAGAAACGTGTGACTAATAGGAATTCATGTCACGATCAATCGGAATTCTTTTCAGGACTTGCATACCGTCGACTTAGAAGAATTCAAGCATGGCGGGACCAATATCACTGCCTTTCGATTAGTGGATCCAGAGAAGCCGGAAATTCAAAAAGTAATTCAGGATTGGATCTACGGTGAGAAACGCTATAATCGTGAACTCGACATGGGACAGAACAGTAACAAGGTAAGATATAACTCATAGAAGTAACGATAGTAACCGGAAATGGATTGCCGCTGCTGTATTATAGTATAATATTGAAGTGGTTTATTTTACCGATGCCGATATTTCGCTCTCCAAGTTCGTCTCAAGTATAAATATAAATAATACACGGTGCAAGATATACGGCTTCGCAAAGTGTAAGCGTAGGATGTTATGTATGCAAATGCAAAGATCGTTTCACGACGAAATATGTTCCCGTCCTTAAAGCGGCCGCGCGTCTCACGTAATAACACTCTAATTTCGCATTCTTCGTGCAAGCCCGCTTGACAGCCGCATCGATCTACTTCTTCTTGGTTCTTTCGCTCGCGAGACTTAGTGAGAGCCGGTTCACGCTCTTTGACATGACCGAGAATAACGGAGCGAATGTAATAATTGAGTATTACCCTATTTGAAGCTTGACTACTACCTTGGGGAAATTGAATTCCCCGTGACACATGCCGATTCTCATAAGAATGCAAATATGACAAAAAAATCGAATGATTGGTTCCATAATTCTTGATTCCGTTCTCCATTCGGCAAACTCGCTAGCCATTAATATTATATGTGAAGAGAAATTCGAAATCTTTGCGATTAAACAAATATTGAACAATATTGATTTATCTTTAAATTTGTATTTGTATTATTTCTTCAAAGAATGAATTAAAAACCAGGACAATGTACACAATGCGGTATATAAATTATAAAATAAAAATTATTTTAAAAAATAGCATATAAAAAATATTTTGAATATTTTTTTATCCAAATTAGGATCCTTTACAATCAATACACCGTTCTGTTCTCGTTTTTAATCTTTGCATTCTCTTTTGTAATTGATCGGTCACTACGGTATAAATTTTTGAAATAGCGTGGCTAAAAAAATATTGTGATTTAAATAAAACTGAGATTACAGATTTATTGAAAGGTTCAAGATTCAATATTCTAGAAAATGAAAGCAGAATGTAATTGATTTGAAAGAAGAATGTATTGATTGTAAAGAATCCTATTTTAAATACAAAGTATTTAAAATACCTTTCTGACATTTTCTTTATTTAACATAATTTTTGAACTTAAGAATCACATTATGTATAAATATCAAACTAACCACAGTGTTCTGATTATTAATAATGAAAAATAGCATAGTATTAGCAAGACAGTATGAAGTTTCCCAATTGATAATCACATTTAATTTTAAACGGATTAGATTTTAAATTAGATTTTACCGAAATATTATATATATATTGCACATTTACAAAATGCTACAAATTAAATTCAGTCAAATTTTCGCTATCAATAAATTAATTACTAATCAAGAAATTTACAGAAAATGTATCTCTACCACATTTGCTATAGTTATATAAAATTATGTAACTATTAAGAATACAGGCATTTATATGAATATAATTAACTATATTTATATGAATATAATTAAACTACATTTACATGGCATCCTTAATCGGATTTAATAACATACGTAATTAAGAAACTAATTAAACACAATCATTCCAGAATAACTATGATTAGCCAATTAAGGGTGCTGTATAAATGTAGTTAATTATTCACTATATATCTGCATATACCTCGTGCTTTGAAGAAAAGATATTCAAACCTGAAAACAGTAAAATTTTTAAAAACTTTCGAAAGTTTTCTATCTAAAAACAAATCTTAGTTTGAAAGTAACAAAAGCTCCAAGATACTTGGAGCTTTTGTTACTTTCAAACTGAGATTTGTTTTTCAATAAGGATAAAAATATTTATTTAATATTATTTTATATCTATAATTTATAAAATATGTACACACGTGTTCACTATTACATTATTTTTTGTTTCAAGGATCATATATGTATGTTTTTAACATATTTTGCATAAAAGATTTAAGTACTTATTATTATAACCTAAAAAAATAACATCAATATCAAATTTTCAGTTTAACAATTTCAGTTTAAATACTGATTCTGTATATTATATATATATATAGAATTATATATATGTAAATAATAAAGACAAGCACTTTTTAAAACTGATTATTTAAAATAAATATGAATTTAAAGTTTGTAAAATGATAATGTTACTAAACAAACAAGAAGTAAGTACACAGTGCGTTCCCATGTTATTATACATATTAACAAGAACCGCCAAGCTAGAACGTTATATTATTACACACTACATCCGTACTCATAATATTATATTACGCAAATTCACATCCGTAACATAATGTTAATACATATATATACATATATATAGTAACAAGAAGTAGGTTGCTTTTCAATTTTATATCATATCACCGCTCTCTCAGTTCCCGCAAACCGTGAAGGTAAGCGCATCTCCGTTTTTATGCACGTCTCGAATTTGAAGAAGTCAGGTCAGATAGAACATAGTCGCACAAACATGATTTCCATGTTAGTTTCGTTTCATTGCGAGTATGTGATTCGCGTACTACTTTCTTTACTTTCATAAGCCGATTTCAAATACAATCCATACGAAGGCGAGAACGTCGCGTGACTCGTAGTGCAGGAAATTACGTGTGCAGTTTACTTACTTCTGTACTGAACACATTCTATATACAGCAGCGTAATGAAACGGCGGCAAATTAATCGGTATATACGTATATAGACGGTGTACATGAAAGTACACGCAAGTTTGCAAGTATTTCCATTAAGTCGATATTTTATTATGTATCGATTAAATCGATATGCCGACATCCCGTATGGCGTTATAGTATAAGATTGAATATTAACCCTCCATCTATAATCTTTTTTGACACAAGTTTTACTCTCAAATTTCTTCGAAATAAAAAGAGGAAGATTTTAAAAGTTTAGAACAGTAAAAAAGAATTTAGACTGGACGGAGGGAGTAAAAACATGATTGTAGACGAGAAGTTACATGTCAGAATCCGTGTGAAATATAATAATTCGTCGGAGTCCACATAGGACATGTTAAATTTATGGACAATGTAAACAATATTAGGAAGACAGTTTATAAATATTTATTTTTTCTTAATGCTTATGTTAAAAGATTTATAATCATTCATTATTATTGTCTCTCTTATTGCAATGTTAATCATCTAAATTTACTAAATGATGTTTGTATAAAACTTATTTCTTATATAATATGCATTTAGTATTTATGACACATAATGATAGATTTAAAGATAAATCGATTCAAAGATTGATTGTTTGTTTTTTGCCTAATTTGTTGATTGCTCAATGTTTCTCAATTAATCACATATAACTATTAGGGAATGATTAATCACGATGTCTCTCATGAAATAGCAGTCTTTGCTTCTTTTCGTTCATCTGTCAAGATTACTTGAGTCAGCACCCTTATTCTCACCATTGTTTTATATATCTACAATCTGCCACGCCTTAATATACTAATATATATTTATTAAAGTAATCATTTTACATAGCGTTTTTCACGTTTGTGTGTAAACAAAGAAAAAATTTATAAATATATAATATAACTGTGAAACATAATTTTTTCTGGCATAATATTATTTTATAGACGAATAAGCAAATTATTAAGAAAAACATTGCTAATTATAATTATTTCTTTTATTAAATTTATGCTCTTACATCTTATATTCTTACATCTTATATTTTAAGCTTGGAAAGCGTATATTTTTGCTTAATAAATAATATTTTTTTGCTAATAAATAATAGTTAACAGATATGGATTGTATCAAATTATATTTTTTTTATAATATCACGAGTGTAATCTGGTTTCACAAATTGAATGAAATAAAATCAAAATTTAAAGATTTTAAGGAGGGTTTTTCAAAAAACAAGGTTAAATTTCATGATTTCGCTAAAGGAAAGCTATGAAATATAGAAATTGAAGGTTTTGAGTACATATTTATTTTTAAGTGTATGAATTTCTAAAAAATCTCTATGAGTTTAATATTAGAAAATAAAAAATAAAAAATATTAAATTCTCTGAGTTTAATATTTTTAAAGTTATAAATCATTATATACGGATCTTATAAAATTAACATATAATAAACATGATTGAAAGATTTTTTATTCATTCGAAATAAAATTCTTAGTTAGTCTTGTACATTGTAATGTCGCTATCGTCCGTGCTAGAATCAAGTCAGTATAGGTCTGTTCTTTATCAATGAATTCTCTGAACTAGTGCATATGGTACAGTGTATTGAAGTGAAAAAATTACATTTGTTTCACCTCAACTTATTGCACCATGTGCACCAATTTAAAGAATTTTTCGATAAAGAACAGGCCTCATATTTTAACAATTTATATTTTTTTTACTAAAACAGAAGCAAAACTTTTTAAAAAATTAGAACTTTGCTTAGCGCCGTCATTTTGCTAGTACTTAATATAACTTTTTTATTCTAATGCAGGCAATAGAAATATTTACTTATGTAGATTAAACATTTTAATCTGTAAAAATGTATATAAATGTATAGTCACACCGAAATACTATTTACCTATTATGATCGAACTCAGATCGAACTAATAAAATCATTTCGTTACTTATTAAAAATTTTGTCAGTTTGTTTCGGATAAATAAAAATTATATCTACCATTATTTTAAAACGGGATATACGTAACGGTTTATAATTTTAAAGATGTGCACACACTCTTAATAGTTTATAATTTTTTAAATATGAACGTTAGAAACTTCCAAAAATATTCATACATGTAATTTAAACATTAATAAATATGTATTAAAAACCTTACACTTTTACATTCAATAGCTTTTTTAAATCATAAAATTTAACTTAAAGAATCTCCTCTTTCTAAAATCCCCCCTTAAGAGTGAATGATAACTGAATTGTATATAGTGCGTTACTGCCACACCCCATAAAAGAAGCAAATAACGAAATGCCAATTCGCGAAAAGCGAATTATATCGTCGCATCTGGCACGGCATCAACTGCAGAAAAGTTGAGAAGTGCGAATCCGTACGTTCGACTATTTCGACGGAAGCAACATCTGCTGGGTCCAGCGCACTGGGCCCTTAAAAAGGCCAATTTGCCCGGACACGGTTGCACGTTCGCGTAAACTTCCCAACAACTTTTTGTCGATGTTCTGCGGTATACGTAGCTGCAACACCTTGTACAAGTATGTGACGGATCTGCTGCATCGTTCGTTGCAGCAGCGTGTGTCGCGACATTATTCCGTGAAAGATATTTTCTCGTGTCACCTCCCTTTTCCGCGTGAAAGTCGAGATGTGATTCAAGCGCACTAATATTTACTCTGTTGCCATAACGTGATAAAAATAGGGATGTAATTCTTTAGCCTATTTCCATGCAATTTATTTTTTCACATTACATACGATTTTAAGATATTATTACATAAAATTATATATTGTAGTTAATGTATACCAAGCAGATTATTAATTTTTGATTATGTTAATGTTTAATATATTAAATCCATATTATTTTCTTTATGTAAGATAACCGCATTCTTGAAACCGAAAAATCAAATTTTTTATAGAAATGTAATTATAATAAGATATATTTAATCTTTGCAATTATAATTTTAGAAATTTCTAAAAAAAAATACAACACAACAGAGATAATAAAATCCTAATGAGTTAATCACAATCTAATGAATTTTATGAAATCATCATTTATAATGCAACTTGCAAAATTTGAATAATGTTTATTTCGATGAATTTTTATTAAAATTAAATAATTGGTTAAAATGATTTGGCATTAAAAAAAAGACGAAGCATAATGTAAATGTAATAAAATTGTAAAATTTTACGAAGCATAATGTAAATGTAATAAAATTGTAAAATACAATAATTAATTATAATTGTTGTACGCTGTCAAAGGAACAGTGATAATCGAATTCCTTGAATTAAAAATAATTTTGTTATTTTTAACTTCCATGTGTCAAAATGTAAATCAATCCATTTCTATAATTCATTTCAAAATAAATAACATTTATATTAACGTGTACACTTAATAAATAATAATAAATTTAAATCAAATTTAATACATTTTCTTAGTTAAATTTGACGTTATGAATTTAATAGCGCAGTAAATAAGTTTCAGTATTCTAAAAAAAACTCTGTAATCGTTGGTCGTCTTCTACCTTCTTTTCTCTGTAATTTTAATATAAATTTTCTTTTAGAAAAATACGCGTTTGATCCGTGACCTGTTCATAATATAGAGAAAATATATAATAAAATAATTCCGCTCATCATGCATGTGGTATATATATTAATATATAAAAGATATGCTATTGATTTTCTTTCAAATTTTTTTTTTGTATTAAGTCGTTAATATAGTTATGCTTTGATAATATAAAAGCTTTGATAATAGCAAGAATAAGAAAAAAGATATTATTTTCTTATTTTTCATCATATTCAAAACAATTTTTTCTTTCTCTCTCTTGTATCTTTGATCTTTACATTGCTCAATCCTTTATGGTTTCATAATTTTGAGAAACTCAAGTGATTCATTAATATAGAAAAAAATTATGTTTCAAGAATACTGAAGAATAATCTGAATAGTTAATCCAAGACTTCTAGTAATAATACTAATGGCATACTAATGTATAAATTAAACTAAAAAAAAAATGCATTTAAGAAAAAATGCAATTACTCGTTTTTTTTTTGCGAAAGAAATTTTTTTATGAAACTTGTTCTTTTGTTGATTTATTGACGACAAAAAAATAATTACATACAACTTTTTATCTTTTTTATCGGAAACATACTTTCGCGTACTTTGTTTTCTATCACATGGTATGGGCGGACAGAATTCGGTGGCTTGCCTGTAACATACAGAGATACCAATAGTTCACGGAAGATATATCATCGTGACGACAGATAGCGCATCTTCTATATTCGCTTCGAAGAGAAGAGAAGAAGGAAATGCCGGCACAAAGAAACACTCGGTTGACTTTCTTATATAGTCTTATAAAATAAAACTTGTAAAATCGTCAATTGGAAGTCGCAAAACGAATAGTACCAAAGACTGCGCTATCGATTCATGGCACGCAGAAACGCTAGTAATAAAAACTTTCTCAATTTGCCAGTTTCATCAGGTACAGTGTCGCAGCTTTACGAGACGCCGGCCATCAGACTTTGCGCCGTTAAAATTAGAAATATAAAAGTCGTGGAATAATAAAGAAGAAAAGCAAGCAAACTTCTTGAATCAAAATTTAGATACCTGTCAGTGTGAAATTATAGTTCTTTATATTCGACATTTATTAATAAAAAAAAAACACTAAATATATAAAGCCTTAATCCGTTAATAGTAATATATTTATTATATATTTCTAGTTTAATTTCACTTTGTAGACTAGAAATATATCATATATTCAATAAATTTAAAAAAACATGAGCTGTGAGAGATAAAAATGGATTGATTTAGTTCTTTGCTATTGAGCAAGAGGACGTTTATCATTAGAATTCATCTTTATGGAATGAATCCTTCTGATTATAAGATCGTGCAATTTATAGAAAACCATGTCTTCAAATAGACGTCATATTCATAAGAGATTTATAGTAAAGAATTATTCCTTTCCTCAATAATTTCAAAATGTTCTATTATAAACATACGCACAGCTATATATTTAAAAAATATATGAATGTCAAGAAAATGAAATAAAAGGTCAATTTATAATTAACAAATTTTCTCAATAAACAATATCCTTCAGAAGAACAGAAATTCTTAATCGTCTCTTAATTCCACAATTAGGTATTTAATAATTAATAATTAGGTTCAATGTCACATTGCGCATATATGCAAAATATGAACAAAACATTAAACAGAGCCAAGACATCATTGAAACAATTATGAGAGTTAACATGGTCACAACATATAGTTGACGCTGCCATTCGAGATTTAATGACGATATTACGCAAAGGCGTCGTCACATAACAAACAATCACGTTTGGGCGAATTCCGTAACGGGGATATGTCTGTCCCTCGGAGGGATGTAGGCAATCCCATTACGAGCGTGTCAAAGCCAGGCTAATTAACTCAATCGCGTACACGCAGCAAACAAACGGACAATATATTGATTTGATTACAGACGAAATATAGCCGGGTAGAATCGGCAAGCGAACATAAGCTCGTTATTCCGGGTTGTGCATAAATTGCAGATTATTTTGCGACGCCACTTGTCAGTAGACTTGTATAAGAAGTTCAACGCGGTGATTACATGGCACAATTTTGTTTCTTACTAATTAGCAAGTACATCCGCGCTTGCGACTTTCTATAGATGATTAAAGAACTCTCTCTCTCTCTCTCTTTCTCTCTCTCTCTCTCTCTCATCCCCTCTCTTTCTATCCTTCCTCTATTCCACATATTTCACACAATCATCAATTATTTTCAGTTATCGAATTTAAAGTTCACCGAGAAAAATGTTTTTGGTTGTATCAAGAAAAAGTACAAACAAAATGAATTTTGATTATATTAAATTAAATTTTCTTATTTCAATTAGAATATTTAATAGATTTAACTGTTAAGTGTTTGATTTATTCCTTTTTGATCAAAATTTCAATTAATGAAATGAGATTTTTTTTTCAATGTGTATTATATTATACTATTTCTTTTGTTTTTACAAAAACAAAAAATACATTATTCTTATTTCGATTTTAGAAAATATATAATTAATTGTACTTTTTTCTTTTTTGCACGCATGGAGCAGAATAATTTAACTACTATAAAGGTAAGTTAAAAATACGTTTGTTAATAGACAAATAAAATATCTGTTGCAGAATTGAGATTTTAATATAATCTATTTTAATATAGTGCAGTCATATATATTTTTAAATTCTCATAAGTTTTATGGCGGAAAATACGTTTAAATGAATAACTGCGCCTTCAAACATTTCACAGCGACATAAAAACGATCGAATCGTTTTTACGCTTGTAATTCATTACTCATAGAGCCAATGGAGCGCGATCTAACATCTCACATTTCATTACGAGTAAATTATCTGCGAAAAGCGAGGACATTTAATCAGGAACATCAATTGATTTCACCTGTATAAATA
The DNA here is from genome assembly GCF_000204515.1 of Acromyrmex echinatior. The sequence continues at coordinate 1,094,277 of NW_011627330.1, read as the reverse complement.
CTGGACTTTATGATTCCATATAAAATTACATCATTGTTTGTTTCTTAATGTATTGCACTATAAAATATAAATAACGAGTTATAATTTTTGAAATTTAGAAGTTTTTCAAAAATAGAAAAAAGACACAGAAAAAATAATTCTTTAATTAATTTTATATAAATCTTATTCTTATTATATGAAATTAAGTATAAAAAAAATTACGCTTGATAAAAAGAATATCATAAAAATAGAAAATTATTTATAAAGAATTCTGAGGTATTCTCCTGCATTCTATCGAATAGAATAAAAGTAGTATTAAAATCAGATACAATGATATAAAATTTAACCGCATGTTTTTTTTTTTTTTTTTATAAAAGAAGCCTGAGAAGCTATCTCAAAACTATTTACGATTCCGATCATAGTCGCGCCCCTATCAGAATCGATTTCTCGCTTGCTCACGAAATGTTGAAAAACCATTGAAATCGTTTCCAGATCGCTATCCAAATTTCCATGATAAGACAACTGACAAAAAATGGGATTATTTCGATTAGAAACCTTTCCGAATAATTTCATGACACTTTTCCAAGTGACGCAAAAGAAAATTGCGATACTTCTATCGATATCTGGAACTAAATATTCACACGTCGATATCTTTCAACATGAAATTTTTACGTAAACCACTCGATGTGTTACATTTTTTATCTTTCGCGATATATGAATAATGAATAAAATTGAGGAAAGCATCGTTTCCTTGAGAGACTTCTGTTTGTCCGAAACTTTGGTTCGTAAGGATATTACTCTACGATCCCTTCGTATTGGGAAACACGTGAATCGGATACATTGACTAGTTCCTTCGTAAATACGGTCCTGGGGAAAGGCCTCGTAAAATCCGGTAAGGATATTGGTTGTCCCGAATATATCGGGAGGAATATACACCCAAGGTGCGATATCTGAGGTGATATCGCTTTTACAACGACAGTATCGCGGGGATACCGCGCGCACGAGTTACGAAATATAAATGTTGGGGAAACAGAGGCGCCAATTTGCCGTGAAATCCTCCTAGGAGCCGAGATTTCGTTCTTTCACCCTTCGCACATTGGAGCGAAAACAGGAATTTCCCGTCTGACCTCTACCTCCAAATACGAGCCCTTTCATGAAATAGTGAATTCGAGATTTAACCTTATTTCTCTCTTTGATAATTTCAATATCGTGAGTGTATGGTAGAATTGCGAATTTCACTTAAAATAGTCTGTAGAGTCAAGATTTTCCTTCGAAATCTAGCACCTATAATATCGTATGCAATTGTGTTTATATATTTGTATGTATTAAAAGTCTTATACGATAAGCATACAATCATTATATACTTTGTTTAATGAATAAATATACATTAATTAATGTGCTAAATTTGCATTGTAATAAAGAACATACAGAATTAAACTTTAGTTTACAGTGTTTTATTCGAAAAAGTTAAACTTACATATATGAATTTTGCTATAACTAACTTTAAAAGTTTGGGAAATGTGTGAACAAAATGTTTTCTCTCACTTTTTGTAAAACGAAAAATAATGCCAAAATTTTTGTTAAAACAGGAAATATGTGCTGTACGCAAAAACATGACGTAGTCGCATGTATCACGAGTACTAATAACGAGAAAATTTATTACAAAAAAAAAGGTTCGGATTATATTACACAACGTTGAGATAGCTTTTTCTAAATGGAAAAATGCTTTTTTTCTTAGCAAGTCTCTTTGTGCATAAAACCTTCCAATCATTTTTGTGTGAAATATTTTGTACACGCTACATCTCTTATATAACATCTCATCGTGTGTGTGATTCGCAGACTGAAACGTCGTTGTTGTATGACGCTGTCCATCTCTTTGCCAAAGCATTACACGATCTCGACACGTCCCAACAAATCGATATCAAACCATTATCCTGCGAATCAACGGATACTTGGCCTCACGGATACTCTCTTATCAATTACATGAAAATTGTAAGTAACGTTAATTGAAACAGCTAATATATTGTGTATTTTCAAATGTAGAACATATGTATGCCCTTTATGTTAAAGTTTTGTGTGTTGAAAGTTTTCAACTTTCTCTCAAGTTAATCTAATACATATATAAATATAGCTATTATAATAAATATAAATAAATTAGATATTACTAGATACTAGTAAATACTACTAAATATTAGAATATATGGATCATACAATTATCACATTTATAACAATTCTATATATATGAATAGACTATACATTAAACTGATAAATTTTTTATTTTTCTCTTTATGTATCATTTCTCTCATAGTTTCAGTGTCTGCACACGATTCTCTTAATTTTGAATAATAACAATTCATCGATATAAATTTGTATTTTGACAGCGATTTTATGCAATGATATGACAACTTTTTGTTAAATAATTTTTATATTTTTTGCATTTAATGCATAATCTCCATATTAAATGGAGTATCAATTAGCTTTACATTTAGCACTACAACACTAAATATTCCACACTAGATACTACTAAATACTAGTAGGTATTACTAGATATTAGAATATATAGATCATATACAATTGTCACGTTTATAATTGACTTTAACTGGAATTAATGAAGCAATCAAATAAATTTAGATTAAGGACAACGATAAATCGGATCTGCGAGATCCTTTCAAGTCCTAGTAAAATATTTCATCTTGTAAAATATGTGCGATAAACGCTCGCGATAGTAAAGGCGATGCTTATATATTGACAGCCATCTTTCCACATGATTACTACACGCTCGTATTCAACGAAGCAACGATGCAAGGCAGAAAGCAGGTTATCGCAAATATATCACGCCGGGGAGAAATTAATCTCGCGCACCACCAATCGATCGCACCGACAACGTAATAAGCCATTATAACGATATGCTTAATCCAACCAACTCGCTCGCTTACCTTTCACGTAATCTACGTACCGTTCATTAACAAGCAGCACGAGTCTCGCCATGTACATTACGCATAATACATGATAGGCTCTTACTCGTTATCCCGTAATGCATAAGACATAAATAGTTTTTTTTATTTTTCTCTCTTTTGCTTTTCAGAATATCTCAATCATCACAGGCAAATCACATATACAATAATACCATCATTCTCTTCTAACATTCTTATGACTTTTTTATATTTATTTTAATCTTGTATATATATTAAAAATGGTATAATACACACAAAAAATGGATTAATTTCTTTATTTTTAAAATCCATATTCATGTAGCACGAAAATTAATCATACTTTTGATATTGCAAATAAATATCGTCAGATATGACTATGATATTAAATTATCTATGTACATGCTAGAAATTAGCGAAAGCTAAAACTAATTTTATTTAATGCGGATACATGCAAATACAGCATGTGCGGATACCAGCGTTTTCTAGTTCTTTAATTTTTAAAATGATACGCAAAAGTGTATCTTTGCATTATTTTTTTACAAATAAAGAAAAAAATTTGATAAATACGTGATACGCGTGGTGAAGGAAGTCACGGATGCATTGACTTCCCGCGATCTCTGCGATTGTTTTCATGAAACAATGGAAAGTTACTCCAGTTTAAACGAAGCTGTCAAGCATACTGACAAATTGTTTGCTGTTTTGCCATGGTACATCCTGCAAAGGACCGCCTATGCAATCCGTACATAGATTGTGCATAACATTCAAGCTAAATACAACGAAGTTATTTTAATCAATATTTTAATCAAATGAGGCTGATTTCCTAATTTTTTTATGAAAATTTATTTTATGAAAAATTTACTTAAAAAGACGAAAGCAAAGATAATAAAGATTCTGTTTTCTATGCTAAATGAGATCCACTTCGAATATATAAACAGATGTATCGTAATGTTATATAGACTCCCTATATATCCTATTTTTTTATGTAATTCTACATAAATATTATAATAAACTTCTCCCTTCGTTCGCACAAAAATGTATTTCTTAACTGTATTTTAAAGAAATTTAATTTACCAAATATTTTCTTAATAGATAAAATAATGTATATAAGAGAATCTATATATGTGATATACTGAAAAATTGTTCATATTAAATTACACCTTACCTCGGTATTATCTATTTATTCGCAGCAAATATTGTCATGGCGAGTTGCAACTGCTTAACAATGAAATCGAACGTATATTAGACAATAGGAAATGGAAGTAACGCTACCGCGTTACAAGTTATTTTTCGTGATAATGGTCAGATAACGGAGTAATTTTTTCTTTGGTAATTATGACGGCAACGTGGTATTTTTTTGATAACGGTAACGAATTTTATAATTATTTTTATCGGTACTTTTTACATGTTTGTATATGACAACTTTTTATATATTCTTCAATATTTCCATACCGTTTTTATCATATAACTTAGATGTCATTTTTAATCAATTTTTGTTCGACCATCTGCACCGCATCCGTTATATTTCCACATATCGGTCTAATGTCATCATTTATTGTTTTTATTAATATTTAAACAAAAAATATTGCCAAATTTTTTAGACTGATCTTATTTCAGCATTAAAAAAGTAAGGAATTGTTACTTTTTAAGTATATCGGTAACGATAACTTATTTGTAAGAATCAATAACTATAACAGAGAGTAACAAGTTATTTTTAAAAAGTAACTTTCCATTCTCTGACAGTAACACACGGTAGATACGAGTTACCGTGAATATAAATATGCGTTGCACGCAGGATATGGAAACGTGCTTCGTCATACACGTCGCCATGTCGAAATTGACAAGTACTGGAAGATATGTTCTATACCGAGGCGGCTCTCATGTGCACCCGTGACTACGTATATGTCACGAACGAACGAAATCTGTCGCTCACGCGGCCGAACGTCCTGACCAGGATAAGCAAAAACTGATGTCGATAAAACCAGACATGTAATTTCGACGAACTGGTTACGCAACTATCCAATTACGCGATACACGCGTTCGTGCCGGATTAAACGTTATATCAATAATTTTTATAAAAGTTGAAAATATCTTCGATCAGTCGTGAAAAAAAAATTTATGAAAAAAATCGATTATTTAATTTTGTTATCATCTAAAAGGCTTTTAGATATAATTTGTAGTATGTCTATTTTGATATTTAAAGCTATAAATTTTCAACGATAATTATTTCGTAGTACGACGATAAAGAAAAAATTATAGAGAATATATTGCAACGAAATATTAACAAATATAATAACACTTATCGACACCATTTTAGCCTTAAAGTAAACGAAGCTGTTTCTGATAGATTTTGATGCAAATTGCGAATATAGTCCCAAAAATGTCGTACTATGTTAAGTTTTGGAGATATTATATTTTAACCTAAAAGTTCAAAAAATGAAGTATACTTGTTGAAGAGAAAGTACAAGGATTCCTAAATATCTCAAAAAACTTAAATTTAAGAAAAAAAGATTTATTTAAAGATTATATATTAAAAAGTTTATTACGATTCTACCAAGCCTGTGAAAATATGAAAAACAATGTCTAAGATTCTTTTCATTACTTACATAAATATAAGTAATCGGCGCACCAAAACTATCAAAAACGACTTCATTTACTTTAAAACTAAATAGGTTAAATTTTTGTCGACCAGTGTAATTCTTGTATTGTACGAAAACAATTTCTCGGTAATGAAAAATTTCTCAGTTGGCTAATTATATTATAAAATTACAATGCATAGAAAAAATGTAGTATTAAATGTGCTATCAAAACGTTCTAAATATTATGATCGTATCAGAATTCATTTGCTGGTTTTTACTAGATTTCATGACAATTAATACAGTCATCATCTTACGTTACTTTGTCACTGATAGTTTTCATGACAGACATATGATAATATGATAAGACATTTATGTGATATTGATACGGTATTAATCGAGTAACGCAATAACAATCAATTAAAATGATCTTTCCAAGGATCACATCATAAGTCGTCAGTAATAATAGCATCTATATTAATCTCGCGTGTCAGAACAGAATTTAATTTTATGATATTCATGTAACAGTAATTACAAGCAGTCACCTAGAATTTTGTCTGCAATTCCATAGTTTTAGGAATGTACAATGTAACTCGTGCACAGAAAAAAACGTGATAAAATTCGGTTATCATGAGATATATAATTATTCGCGAATCGCTTTACGAACAGAATTTTCGTTTCTATATAAGATATAATCGCATATTAATCTTTAATATTTCCATGTAATTGCGAAATATATACATCCGGTATATGTTGCTGCCAGACGCCCATCTCGTATTTACGAGCGTAGACGTAAATGTGTAGACGTATACTTTATTTTTGTAAGTGTAATAAATGTACCATGAATCTACTCGTACCCAAGTTTGTATGTATGTCCATCTTGGTTCTCAAACGTTTTTCGATCACAATCACGCAACATATTGGCAATTAGATACGTATATTCATTAAATTTTAAATCAAATTGAATTATTAAACTTTAAAATAAAATTAAGCTATTAATAAATTTGCTTCCAACAAAATATCTAAGATTGAAATCAGAAATTTACATTTAGTAAAGTTTGTAAACACAATTTTTGAGAGTCACTGATCTACGCATATCAGACATATACAAGCGTACAAAACTCTTACAGATTATACGTTGATTTATTCGCGTATAAACCGTCAGATACTTCAGTATTTCAATATACATATAAGATATAGTAAAAAATAACAATATATTTTAATATCATGATTTACGTCTGTATATATAATTGAAGGGATGGGCGGAATAAAGGCTCAATTCTACTTAGGCCCTTTTTCCGGCAATTAGCTTTTTCATGTATTTGATCGTAATAGAGAATATTTATAACGTGTAACTTCTTAAAGACATTACATAAATTCATTTAATATTGTATCCATTTATGTATAATAAAAAAAGTAGCAAGTTATATAATTTTTATTAATATCAATATTTTGTAATCAAACCTTTATTTCGCCCATCTCCTCAATTTTAAGTATAACATTTACAATTTTCAATGAATACACAAATATCGTTTATGATCTAATAAAATAAGTAAGAAAATATTATATTTGTAACAAAATGTTTCAAATGTTTCAATTTCAACTGTTAAATATTTTCAACATATATTTTAGGTGGAGATGACAGGGCTCACGGGTATTATCAAGTTCGATCATCAGGGATTTCGCTCCGACTTCGTTCTAGACATCATCGAGCTGAATAACAAAGAAGGCTTGAAGAAAATCGGTACTTGGAATAGTACCAAAGGTATCAACTTTACGAGAAGCTACGGTGATGTTTACAGTCAAATCGTTGAAAACTTGCAGAATAAGACTTTCATCGTGACGACTATACTGGTGAGTGACGTTTCTAAAGAATACGCGCGGCTTTCCTTTCTTTCAAACATCAGAATAATATATTGAATAAAACTTCGAATACGAATGCTTAAGTTCTATTTCTTTGAATCTTATAAATAATTGGATAAGTACTATTTTAAATTTGGATGAAGATAATATATAACATATTGCTCTTTCCTATTTTTTAAATAAATTTTATTATATAAATAGCTTTCTTTCTTTTATTTTAGAAGAAATACCATATAAATTATAAATTAATTTATTTATTAAAGCACTGTACTATTTCTACATTAAATCTATTAAATTTCTTTTATCTTATTAATACCTAAAACTGTATTAATAAGATAAAAATTTATAGAAATTGTAAATAATTAGAAATAATTAGAAATAATTATGTAATAAGATAAAACTTTAGAAGACAAAAATTACTTACAAAGAATCGCACCGATTTGTCCCCTTTAAATATGTTGTTTTCTTATTTTTATATGCCTGTTTTAAGGGATAAAATAATTCTTAGAAAAAAATCGGTTATTCTATTTCGAAGCGAGTATTGTCGAACTATGAGAGAAAGAAAAAAATGTTCGAAATAAAAGTTTAATGATTTTAAAAGTACTTAATAATTATAATTCAAAAGCAATTTTTTAAAGTTTATTTTTTACAAATAAAAAATTTTTAAACAAATTTTTTTAATTTATTATTTTTAAGTACTCTTGAAACAATTCAACTTTTATTTTGAACATTTTTTCTATCTCTCATAGTTTTGACGATATTCGCGTCAAAATAGAATAACTGATTTGTTCTGGGTGTTTTATCTCTTAAAAGTAGGTACGTATAAAAAAATACTTTTATTTTTAGTCTAAAAAATGACATATTTAAAACTCATCAAAATCGAAGGGAGATACTTCCGTGTGCCTTTCCTTGTTAGCTTGAGGTATAAATTTTGAAAGCATGTGCGAAAAATGTCGTTTAGAATAAAAAAAAACCATTTATTTCGTTTGAAGACATGTCTGCAAAAATTGTTCGTGACAATCGCGCGCCTGACTCGGAAATCGTTGCTTCAATCGAAGCGCGAACAAAACAGAAACGTCACCGCATTTAAGCGGCAGTCACAGCGAAGTGGAAAAATTTTGTCCATCCATTAGCGAAGCTCGTTGTCTTCTCGCTCTCATTTTTCCCTAGCAAGAAAAAAAGAAGACAAGAAAGAAACACTGGAAATCTAATACGTACGTAACTTTGTTGATTGAAATTTTCGCGACTATCGATCACATTACTTATTCTCACTCTAATCGTGACGACAAATAATGTAATGGTAATGTATTAAGTATCTTGAAACTCCCTCGAGAAAGGGATGGCAGTAAGTTTCCCGCAGTGAGGCCTGGCATGGTAAGAAGCGGGATACATCGCGTGAGAATCATTCTCATAAAAACTTCGATGTCCTAACGTTTCTTCGATCAGTACACGGAGATCCGCAACTAAACGAACTTATCTAATAAGAACATACAACATGTCTTAGGTATACATTACAGAATGCTCCGTGAGATTTATATTAAATGTTAAAACAACAATAAATAACAACGTTTATAAAGATATGAAACGTATATTAATTGATGTGTTTCTATTGTTAGAAACGATATCAATTTTTTCATATCCATCATTAAGTATTTACATTTGTACTTAAATTGCGAATTTAGAAAAATCAGACTTATTTGATTACTAATTGTAACATTATTTATAAACCTTAATATTTTTCCATTTCTTTTAATAATCAATACGTACTTAATAATCAATTTGTATTAAATCTTCTAAGCTAATCTCGATATTGGTACGAATGTATTGTAAGATTATGTCGCTAATTGTAAGATTATTACTGCAGATATTATAACTTCACTGGCAGCCTCGTTGAGAGCTATCGTCAATAAGTTGATTGCTCGTATCGATAAACTCGTAGCGTTTCTTTAAACGCCTATATGCAGCACAGTATTGACAGCAGCTCATTACTTCATCGCAGAGCGCGCCATACTGTATGCGGAAGGACTCGAGCGAGAAACTTACCGGAAACGCGCAATTCGAAGGCTACAGCGTCGACTTGATTTACGAGATATCGCGGCTGCTTGGATTCAATTATACGTTCCGGCTTGTGCCGGATGGACGTTACGGCTCGTACAACGTGCAGACGAAGGAATGGGACGGGATGATGAAGGAGCTGCTCGAGCAAAAGGCCGATCTCGCGATCGGTGATCTCACCATCACGTACGATCGGGAACAGGTTGTGGATTTCACGACGCCGTTCATGCCTTTAGGTGAGAGTCAACATTACGAATGCAGCAAATATTGCTGCGATTTTACGATTTACATAAACATGTTACATGAAAAGAAGTTGTAAAAAAAAATATGCCATTTTACATGAATAGTTTAAGATGTTATAACATTTTCTAACGATGTTGTCGCTTCCATAGGCTTGGGCAATAAGATGTGGAAAAAGATAAACACATTTCAGGCAAACACGTTATTGATATTAAAGAGATATAACTACTTTTTTTACGAAAAAATATTATTTAATTACAATTCTGTACATAACAGTCAAAAATTTTAAATTGTATTTCTGCAAAAATAATGGTACGTTATAGCATCATAGAAGCAAAATTTATTATCTCAAATTAAAATAGCGGAATAAAATTTAAAATATCACACATAGCGAGCAATCTTTGTCCTGCATATCTCCGAAATAATTTCTCGGACGCAATTTTATGAGCTATTATGTACCTTCGTAAGCCATAGGTGGTCGTAACGAAAACCAGAATAAATCTCACGGGTGATTATACGCGGTCCACTGTGTCCACACATCAATGCATTCTACCTGTGGTCCTCACCGTGGCTAAGCATAAAATGAGAATTTTGAATTTCCAGGGATCAGCATACTTTACCGCAAACCCATAAAGCAACCGCCGAATTTGTTCTCGTTCCTCAGTCCTCTTAGCCTCGACGTTTGGATCTACATGGCAACGGCTTATCTCGGGGTCTCCGTGCTCCTCTTTATATTAGCCAGGCAAGTGAAACCACTTTAAATTCCTCCGACAAAACGTTGTGACACTATTCTGGAAATTTGATCCCTTATCTAATCAATGCGATCGCGTCTCCTTTAACATGATGCATCGATAAATTAAATACGAGGGAAACATAAACCTATCTTATCAATAATTTTTGTACGTCTTTATCTCATAAATTTAAATAATGATCAAAATTTTAATTTATATCAATATTTATTTCTTAATTTTTCTTAATTTTTCTTAATTTTTCACGATGAGGATATCTAATTAGAAATTTAATTTTTCGTTTTTTGTTTCTAATATAATTCTCGCAGTTGTTTTACATATTGTATTAGCTATCTTGTGCAAATCATTTACAAGATTGATAAAAATTTGTTCAAATAACATGTGTTAAGATGAATGTGTTATAAGATAAATGCAAAAATTCTTAAGGTAGACTTTTTATACAAAAACGTTCAATGCCATTGGATCAGAACGTATTTGGAATCGTTAAGTTTAGATTCACGCCGTATGAATGGTACAACCCACATCCGTGCAACAAAAATCCGGACCGTCTAGAGAACCGCTTCAAGTTCTTTAACTGCTTGTGGTTCACCATTGGCTCCCTAATGCGGCAGGGTTGTGATATTCTGCCAAAGTAAGCCCTTTCACGCATCGAGATAACGATCTTCATGCGCAAATAGGTGCTCATCGCTTTTTGTTGCATGTCACACTGATTATCCTTTAATAAAATTAAATATTTATTGTCTTTATCTTCTTCGTGCATAAATTATAACAGCTATCGATCAGTAAAAAACAGGCAGCAATAGTCTCCAGATTAAGCAATTTTCATCAAGAAGTACAGAAATAAGGTAGAATATGTTACACTTACAGTAAGCTATATTACATTATTCTTAAACGCGCACAAAATAAGATACAAAAATAACACTAATGAAGTATCTTGTAAAATCAATCTTGTAAAATCAATTTAGAAAATAACTAATTAAGTTTTATATGATTAAACTGAAACTGAAGAAATAAAACAATGATTTGTCATAATAAAATAAATTCTTTTTACGCCAAGAAAATGAGATTTATATTAAAATAAATTTTTTCATAGTATTTTTATTATTTTGGCTAAATAATGCGAATAATTAGATATATATTTACATGTTTCTTATTATATATTTTTGTATCGCGGAGATTGCTTTCATCATAAAAACGATCATTATATCAACAAAAGATCTCTGATTCACTAATTGTACGAAGCATATAATTTCACAAATTTATCTCACCAATTTCAGAGAGTGACGACACATTCGCGGATAGGTGCACGCTTTATCATCTAATCTCGATCCTTCCCCTTTCACCTGTCCGCAGGTTCAGCCCCTACGAGTGGGAGAACCCCCATCCATGCAACGGGCAGTCCGAAGTCCTCGAGAACGAGTTCACCCTAATGAACTCGCTCTGGTTCACCATAGGCTCTCTCATGCAGCAAGGCTCCGATATAGCGCCGAAGTAAGTTACTGAAGAAGCACGCAGTGTATATAAACATGGAATACGACAATACAGAATTCATTATGCCGCTGTTACCAGCGTAAAACTAAGTTTAATCGTGTGAGGAAAGCGAATGTACAGCGCGTTATCGTAGATTATGCAAATGGTGGAAGAACCAATAAACCTGCCGTGCTATATCGTAGGCTTGCTGCAACTGATTGTACACCAAGTATACCGGAAAACGTGAGAATTACTTGACAGGAATATATTCTTTAACGACTTTTGATGTCGACTCTTTCCTTGAAGAACAATGAAAATTTAATCGATAGCTTACTTAGGAATCTTAATTAAAGGATTACAGCAAATGAAGCTGCAGCAGTATGTAACAAAACTTTACTTTCTAGTTAATTCGAAGCAGACTCTCTCTTAATAGAAAATTAACTTTATACGGTTTAATTAACTTTAACAGTTTAATATTCAAAATTAAAAGGTTCGAAGGTTAGAAAGCGAATAAAACGCGTTCTATCAAAAATATGGTTTTAAAAATTGTCCAAGAATTATATCTTTGTAACGCGATTTCCGGTGTGCTGTATACAAGTGCGGCAAAATTAATCACAACGCTTTGCTCGTACATAGTTATCGAAATGCATAATATTGCATGGCATGGCTGAAAGCTTGGAATGCCCTTACACAAGTAGTTTCCAATAATTCCACGTGCTCGTTATACATGACATAATTGCGTTTATGTATACTCGCCAGTTTTCGCATATAAAATAATTCGCCCGCACACGTTTCCTATATATGTCCATTCCCGCTCGCCAGCTTCTGCATTTGCCGTTTAATAGCGAACGCGAATCATTTAACTGCGAAACGGGTTATACCTGCAACGTATACAGCTGGCTCGTTACATAAAGCGAAGTTGAACTTCCGTACGCTCCATTACCTTCGCGTAAAAAGCGCAAAGTTACCTTCGAAAACTTCCTCGAATGGCAGGTGTCACTGATTTCTTTTTCTACGATTCGTATTTTTGACACGCTCTACTTTATCGAGCACGAATCTATACGAGATGGTTTATCGAACTACTTTGCCCTCAAATTCGCATGCTTTTCCGTTTAAAACACCTTGCGATGGAAAACAGAATGCAGCCTTTGATCTCTTATCGTAGGGCCGTGTCGACTCGCATGGTCGCTGGTATGTGGTGGTTCTTCACGCTGATCATGATCTCCTCTTATACGGCTAATCTCGCGGCTTTCCTCACCGTCGAGAGGATGGATTCCCCGATTGAAAGCGCCGAAGATCTCGCTAAGCAGACGAAAATCAAATATGGTGCTCTCAAAGGCGGCAGCACAGCGGCTTTCTTCAAGGTAAGATTAATACTTTTGTATACATTATTCATTGCGTACCCAAGAATGACATTGAAGCGTTTTATGTATTTTTGAGGATTGTAATATTTATTCCGAAAATACGAAAGAACTTCAGTTTTTTTAATAATTTATTCAATAAGATAATAAAGCTACACTTAAAAAAAAAAGTGGTTGAATTAATCTGAAATACCTATATAATAATAATAATAATAATAATAATAATAATAGTAGTAGTAGTAGTAATAATAATAATAATTTGGTGAGATATTTATACGATTCATAATTTTCGTTAAAATAAAGGTTGTATATTTTTGTTACAATAAATACATTTGGTTGCATAAATTCTGGTTGGTTAACAAAACTTTTGGTTGAAATGTCAGATTATTTAATTATGATAACGAGAGATTCTATTTAGTTTTCTCTCTCTCTCTCTCTCTCTTTTTCTATATACATATAAAATACTTTTTTAACCATACATGTCATTAATGTATGTTACATGTAATTCATACATTTTTCTCTTGTAGTATAATAACCAAATACTCGGATATTATTATTATACTGTGACAGCAAAATTTTTGATGTTTATGATTATAATTACATATTATTATCATTATCATTATAATTACGTAGCTATAATATTAGTAATAATTATGTATATAGTTCTATTAACGCACACACGCACACGTACACGTCACGCACATATATATAGTTGGCAATCAAAATTGACTATGATTACTACTATAAAAATAAAATTACTATAAATTATAATTAAAAATGAAATATAAGCTGTAGTTATATCTTGTTAATTCAACCATGGTTATTTTTCTGTATACAAATGCTGAAACACTAAACGGAAAGGTCAAATAGGGTACTATATTGTTATCTCAAGTCCTGCAAGTAATTGAGTTAAATCCACTTCTGACGGTCTAAGAATCTCCAATCGGAGCAAAAGCGGAACCGCAGGATGCGACCCGAGAATATTCTCCTATTAATTCGAGAGCGCCGATGCGTGCAATTAGGGATGTAAGCGAGACGCGATATCCTTCCTCGAAGTAAGGCATGCCTACTTCGAGGTTAACCGATTTCCACTCCGACGTTCCATCGTTTAACGGCACGCGTTCTCAACCACGAAATTCTCGGCATGATCTAGGATTCCAATTTCTCGACGTACCAACGCATGTGGTCCTTCATGGACTCGGCGAAGCCATCGGTATTTACGGGGAGCAACGGTGAGGGTGTGGATCGAGTGATCTCAGGAAAAGGCAGCTACGCATTCCTGATGGAATCCACCTCCATCGAATACGTAATCGAAAGGAAGTGCGACCTTACTCAAGTTGGCGGTCTCTTGGACTCCAAGGGATATGGCATAGCCATGCCGCCAAGTAAGTGTTAATAGAAACGCTTTTATACATATGTACTACATGCTACAGAAGGAATCGCAATAAAAATTCATGCGATCCATACAAACGCGCTGTTAAATGAAAATCGTATAAACATAAAAAGAAGTTCGATGATTAAAACGTGAAGGAAAAGATAAATGAATGGGAAACATCAATATGAATTTCTTGAAATAATTTTTGTATCTTTAATAAATTAGTCTATGTAATTTGTATCTATCTTATTAAAAATATTACAAAGTAGAAAAACAAAATGTTTTTTTTCATTAAATATTTTCTCGTAAAAACTTATTAAATATTTTATTTTTATTATTTGAATATTCTAATTATATAGTATACATTTAACGCTTCAATTCATCACAAAGTAATTTAATATATCATTGATTTGTGTTGGTCGAAAACCAAATATGTTATAATATATATGTTTCTCAATAGTTATAGATTTCAAAGCTATGTTATTCAATGCAAATGCTACAGTAATGCTAATTAACTTTTTTGCCGCATCTCAGCAATTCAAACACATTACTCCGCAATATAAACACGTGATGAATCAAGATTTTAAAATAATCGATGAATGTGCAATATGTGGTCGAAGTATTAATCAGCATACAATCAATAGGAGCATTAAAATTCACAATTATTAAGGGACGTATCATTATGTTAGTTACGTTGAATCTAATGTAAACGATATATTATATTAATATTACTATATTTCGTATTAAATATTAATATTATCTGATACAATATATATTAAATATCAGTTTTTTCTATGTTTTAGTAAATATTATTATTCTATTCCAGTTAACTCATTCTGTGATTTTAGTTTATGTAATATTCTCTTTTTCTCACTTGGATATTATTATGAAAGTTTAAAATTATAACACAACTTCAATAAGCAAATTGGCAAAAAGAAAAGATAATTTTATTTATCAATTTCCAACGTTACAATATCTCAATAATTCCTATTAATGGAAGTAGCGAACCTAGAACATTCGGAAGAAAAAGTCCTTCTCCAATCAATATATTACAGTATAAAGTGCTTATATCGGCCTATCAACTCTCTTGAATAAAAGAAATTCTCATTCAATTAAAACTTCTTCTTCACGCAAATGAAATTCTGATAGAAAGAAAATGCAAATCGTTCCCTCCTTGCATCGAGAGATTCGCACGAGCTAGTTGGTTTATCTGCCACGCTTATCCCGAGAGATCGAATAAAATCGCATTACCGGTCTCCTTGCTGATCTCGCGGCTGCGCGAAAATACCGGTCGATAGCAAGTGTCGCCATGAAGGAAGCGATCGCGCGCGATATTACCGGCAAAACGTTGGCGCGAGGGAACGATTGCCACAAAGGTACTTCCGAAAGTTGCGCGAAAGTACGATGCTATGAGGCGATAAAAGCAGCCTAGAAGGAGTTGCTCAAAACGACCTTGGAACTTCAGACTCGCCATATAGAACAGCCATAAGCGAGGCTATCCTGAAGCTGCAGGAGGAAGGGAAACTTCATATGCTGAAAACGCGCTGGTGGAAGGAGAAGCGAGGCGGCGGATCTTGCAGAGTGAGTAAATACGTATCTTAAGGCGAATTTACACGGTTTACTTGTAATCTTAGAATGTGCGAGTCTTATGATAAAATTTTAGAAAACTTATATAAAAACGATATTAACTATTGTACAAAAAACTTTAGCTCAGGATGTTACAGAAAAAAGTTAATTTAAAGGAAATCTGGAGAAAAAGATTTGACAGAAAATGGAGCAGATACTCTCTCTTTGTATACGAAATAAATATGGAAAAAGAAATTGATAATCTTACTTTAACAATATTCTCGCAAATGATTGAAATAGATACAGGATACCTATTAAAAACACAAAAACAATTTTAATTACAATAACTATCTTTTATTTTTTATAGTAATCAATGAACAAAGGTTTATTGATCTTCATACTTTTACATTGAATTCCTGTCTATTTTAATTAATGGCTTTTTTATTATATAATTTCTTTATCCATTATATCCATTTTAATATTGGTTGTAAAAGAAAACCGTGTGTGAATTTGCTTTTAATCCATCATCATTTCCCTCACTTTTCTCATGAAGGATATTCTGGCACGCTAGCACACTCAAGAAGTGCGCGCTCGAAATTCTTGTGCCAGACTCCAGCAACTCTCCTCATCCGTCAGAGAAGAGAGGAGTTGCTGGAGGTTGAGGCGGCACGCGAGGAAGACTATTTCGCGAATTCACGAAATCGGGGTTTCACCAAGCTCGCGATTATCGTTGCGCGCACTGCTATTTCTCGCGCAGCTACGCCGATAAATTCTTCCGATAATTCACCAGCTTCTCCTCACTCGAGTAAACTTACCGCGGTTTGATGGACGAACGTTAGATGGATGATTATAACGAAGAATTAATTCTTCGATGTTAATCTTTAATCGCAACTGTTGCAAAACGCTGAAGATCTAATGACATTTAAGCTGTGTTTTTAAAAACTACAATCATTAATATTGATCTAAAAAAAAAGAGTATTAATACTAAAGAAAGTATAATTTATATTTCTAACACATCAATATAAATTTTTTCCGTGTAAAATATTGATCAAAAGATTGAACACTTCAAAACTGCGACGTACCGATTAAAAGATTTAATAATTAATATCAGGGTTATTAACGAAACAAAAGAAAAAAAATTCCTTGACTTTTTAAGAGGACTGTTAACAAAACAGAAAAAAATTCCATGATTTTTCCCGGTTTTCCTGACTATATATTAATTCTCTAATTTTTTCTGATTTTCTCGATTTTTCTTAACCGCTAACAATTTTGAATATGCTATTTACTCTCCTCTTAACACTTTAATCCATCAGCCCAAGTGCGAGTAAGCACGATCAAATTTTCGCAATATTATCCACGACGCGCAATCCTCTGCGAACCGCTTCAATAATGAACACCCAAGCGCGAAAGCCGCGTGTGCATTAACGACGTGCACAACAGACTAAATGCGAAAACCACCGTTTCCCCAGCGGCGCATTACCCATGCAGCAGACTATATTCTACCTGTAACCGTCCGCGTTAATGCGCCACAGGCTAATCGATGTTTCTCTCATGGTTAGGACGACACCTCGAAGAGCAGCTCGGCGGCGAACGAGCTCGGTCTGGCGAACGTCGGCGGAGTCTTCGTAGTGCTGATGGGCGGCATGGGTGTTGCCTGCGTGATCGCAGTTTGCGAATTTGTGTGGAAGAGCCGGAAAGTAGCCATCGAGGAGCGGGTGAGTGACGCGAAATAGCACATAGAGGAAGATCGTGCGATAACCACGCCGGAAATCACCGCCTCAGGATCCGCCGCTATACTTGATCCTGACGCGATCTATCCCGACATACCGCGCGAGTACATCAGTTGATGTTCGCACGATGGTGGAGTTCCTCTCTAATGGTCTCGATACAGAACCACTCGGGTCTGATCGCTCGCACGGCTCGAGACCCTCGACGATCCACGGTGTCGTTGGCGAGGATGACGAAAATTATAGCCTTCACACGTACATAATTTCCTTCATTTTTCTACCATTATCGTTACTGCCATGCATCGTTATTTCCATTCGTCATTATCCTCATTGTCTCGCTGTATACGCGAATATCGTCGTTAGTCGGATAGGCAAGACGTTCGTCCGTCCTCACTCGTTACTGAGGACATGTCGCTTCGAGTCTCTACTGTTTTATGCTAAAAAAATGCCCAGGGTATTTGTGACTTGTACAAAATCCAAACAATTCAAGCTTTTGAAAAAAACATAGCAAGAAAAATTACTACAAATTTATTTCTAGTAATTAATTAAAATTAATTACTAATTAACTAATGTTTGAAAGAATTTAATCTTTAAATAATTGTCGCACTTCTTTTAAAAAATTAATTTCCATAAATTTTGAATTTTAAATGATTCAATCTCAAACTTATATTTTTAAATATATTTTGTTTTCCTATTATTTTTGATGTTAAAAAGTTATGTCGGTTGTTTTAATTTTGAGAGATCTATTAGGACACACAAATGAAGAGAGACGCGGCCATAGAAACGTAGTAAACTTGATGAAAAAATTTTCAGTGAAATTCGCTTGCGTTGGTCGAGAGCGAGAAAATGGAATTAACGTATGCAAAGTCTCAGTGCTGCGCACTCACGATGGCCGGCACGCGGTTTAAGCAACATATATTCGTGCCAACGTTTACATATATTCAAAGGGAGAAGCAAACAGGCAACTATTTGAGGAGGACTCGTCGAGGAATACGAATATGCTTTGCGCGGATCATTCCCTGCGTACGCTAAAGTAAACAGTTCTATGAGCTTACGGACGTTGGTATTACTCTGTCTCCTTTCAAACCGTGTTACACTACTATAGAGAGGCAGGATGAGGGCAAAGCCTTCTACAAAAATTCAAATCGGTTGAAATCGATTATATCGATCGACTCGAACGAGATTCATATCTTGCGATGAATAGTACGGCTTTCGGATGGCATACTCGAATTTTTATGATATGTAAGGCTTTTTATGATACGTAAGATCGTTTCATATCCGTCGTCATCACGGTTGCTATCACAATACTGAATACAATATAATAATATATACAGACAATATATTGAAAAGATAAAAAAAGTCATGAACAAATAATTACAATAAATATATTAATTATTATTTTGTTTTCATTATACATGAAATCGATTTTTATTTTCCATCGTGAAAGAATGATTAATCACGATGCTCATATAAAAAATTACAATAACAAACGATACGATAGAATTCAATATACTTATATTATTAAAAAAAACAATGAGAAAGCATGAATAGAATAAAAATTTTGCTTTCAAGTAAGCACCGATAATTAGCGCACATTTTTTCCCGCTTTGATTATTGTAACAATGACTGAATATAACGAATCTGACTCGGGCATTTTGGTGTTCTGTTCTAGAAGCAGAAATCCTCGGGGAAACCGATCTGCGAAGGTTTTACTGATCTGCACTAGCGACGGTACGCGCTGCGCTGCGAAAAAAACAGATTCTTAAACTCAAGCCGTACCTCAAAACGTATCCGATCCGAGTTCAGTGGACCTAAGGAAGAACTCCATCACGAGAGATCGGAAAACTGTATAAAGATCATAAAATTATAGGAATAAACGAAGATAATCGGACAAAAGAAGCAACAAGCCTTGATCTTTCCAATTTTCCTCGTAAAATTTTGTCAAATACTAACAATTTAATTTAATGAAATGGTTTGGGAAGTACAAAAATATTTCTCTTTAAATTAAAGCATTCACTAGAGTATAATTTCTTCAACATTTTAAAAGTTAGATTAATCAATTTGTCTCTAAAATTGTATAGAATATCCCAAATTCGCAACTAAAACAAAAAAGTTTTCGAAAAATTAAATAAAATAGTTATATAAACTTTTATTTCAAGTTATAGTGTTCGAGATATACATACTTTAAAGCTAGCTACCACAAATTATGTTTAGTTGATCACCTATCATACAGTCACTAATACTATCGCACACATAATGCATAGACTCACAATTAGTGAGTTGGCTGTTTAAATCTAATTTGTGACGACTAAATTTAAATTCCAATCTTAAAAATTATCGCTTAAAATAAAAATTTATAAATAATTTTTTATTTCATTTTTCGAAAATTTTTTTTCTTTCTTTTTTTCTTGTTTTGATATCAAATGCTTGTTTCTATTCTATTTACATGGCGATCAGACTATTGAAATTCAATTAATGGCAGTACAAATTTTTCAATAAAAAATGTATGATTGTTGCAATATACGTAAATAATCAGAATAAAAAAATGACATAATGAAAGATTGGAAAGGTCAATGTAATTGCCATTTGCTCATATCAAAACTTAGATTAATACACGAAGACTTTAAACCTCGCAATAGGAAAGGCTGTGTCCTTCCTCGCGAAGTCGCAAACGTTTCAATCGACATCAAAATACTTTAAAATCAAGACAAAAACCGCGGTGTTCACAACTTAGTAGTGCTGTGGACGAACTTTTAAGAACAATCACGATTTTATACCGGCTAGATAGTGAATGTATAGTATACCAGATTATGAGACATTTTACTGTAAATAATATGTAATTGTCGAAGTAATCAATATGCGATCGTAAGTGTGCGGTGGAAGTCCGTACGCTTCTCGAGATGATAATGTTGTCATAAGTAATAATCCGAAAGAGCAAGTGGATATATCGGAAACTTATCGCGTTCTTATCAAAATTGGAGTATTCAACAATTTATTACTTTCCATAATATTATAATAACATTTAAAAATATATTAATTAACTGTTCTCTCGATTAATTTAAAATAATATTGTTTTAATAATAACAATATTTTATGTAACCATATGAAATATTATTATTATTAATTATATGTAGGTATATAAAATAAGAATATATATAAAATTTTCTTGAAATTTTTTAAGATTATTCTTGGAACTTGATCCACCAAGATTTTTTTATTTTTATAAATAAGAGTTATTGAAGGATATATAATTATTAATTCTTATTTTTTTCTCTTATATGTTGTGATATTTAAAACGTTAATATAAATTTTAATAAAGAAATTAACCAATGCACAGAACGAGTATAATATTATGTTAGAAAATAGTCATCTTTATCCACATGGAGCTTTCGTCGCAATTTAATGTAAATTTCCGATCCATGTAAGAAGCACGCGGACTTCCAAAATTTCGTTATTGAATAGACAAATCTCTGTGTCATGGCGAAGTAACTTGTACGGAAATTACGATTTCGAAATGTTGCATTATTTATAGCCGTAAATGAAATTGAAAGGACGCGTATTGTGTGACAGTTTAGTATGACATTGTTAGTTGTGTCGCAATGTTTCTTGCTTCTCTCCCGTCACGGATTTACAGAAGGTGAGCACATTTACGAGTATCTTTTAAATATATAAAAGTTATCGAGTTTTTCAGTGTTAATATTGTATTAGATTCTTTCTTGAAGCTATAAAAATTACATTAAAAATTTTTAATATCGAAAATGTTGAGATTTCTGAAACGTACAAGATAATAATTTATTTACAAAAATTTCGTCAAGATTTTTTTATTAAACTTTCCTAAAACAATAATCCAGATCATTAATAACCTAAATCTTTTATCTCAATTGTATCTTCTGTCATCTAAACCATTTATTATAGATTCTTAAATGATATTAGTTTTTCAGCTCAAATTTATTGAATAAAAATTAAAGAAAGTAAAAACTAATAAAATTTTGTTGAGTTTCAATATTTTGAGTTTGAACTGAACGACTCGTTTACGATTCAATATGTGAGCTTTTTGCAATCGTCTTTTCGTGGAACTTTCAGAAGTCCGTGTCCTCGGAAATGGCAAGCGAATTGCGATACGCTTTGGACTGCGGCAACGGAAATAAAAAGTCGTCGAGAAAGGCGCTTTGTCGATGTCAGGGGCAACATTCAAGTCTGTCGATCGTTTCGGAGAAGGGCAAGTACGCGGCGTGCAACAAGTACAGGCACTTCGTTGGAAAAGCACCTCTGACGTGAACAAAGGGATGCCTGGCCGAGTGATGAATTTCTTTGCGAAGTTAATTGTTTCCTTGCTCATGTGCGAATTAAAACATACATGATCGATCAATTCAAAACATCGACGGTCCAGAAAAAGAAATCGCTACAAAAATAATTAATTCTGACTGAAATCACTTTCAAATGTAACAAAAAAATACGAATTATTCTCAAACAATTATAACGAGATTGAATTTTGTCGAGTATCAAGTCAACAAATTTGATATTACATCTCTTGATAGGAAACAAAAAAAGAGAACGCATCGTCGAAAGCTTTTAACGTCAGAAAAATCCTATAAATTTGTTGCGACGAGAATTTGCGATGAAATTCAGAAACGATATGTAAAAGGAAACAGAGGCTTAATTCTAATCGTGTACACACGTCTGTCCTTTTTTTACGAACCACGGTTGAATAAGATAGTCCATTATCTAGTTCCTCGTAAGATCTGTTGAATTGTGCGAGGAAGATGCGTGCAAGAAAACGAGCGAATGAATGAGAGTCATGTGAAATTGAATGATCTTTCATCGACGTTAAAGATGCACTATTTGTTATTACGTAAAGCATTCTATTGAAATCAATCCGAATATTGTCATCCGTATATATAAAATTCGGATAAGGTGGAACGTAATACGCGCGTACAATAGCGATTTCAAAAGTCTCCACGTGATATATAAATAACGCGAAAGGATTTTCACGGATTCCATAATCTGCGAGACCAAGGATTGAATTCTTGAAAAATATCGCATACGAAAAATAATTGTACGAAAAATATCATAACATATTTTACATATGTTATAGATTTCCCTAATTTTTCGTAAGCATACATTTCAAAAATTAGGCCCCTGATATCGTAATTTGCACTATTTTATATCGCAATCCAATGTTTCATATGTGTGATTCGCGATAAATAGTTATAATTTTTGAACATATTTTATCTGAATTTATTCCTATCCTTAGCTGGTCTGACGGGGTCCATAAGGTCATTGAAATATTATTTGAGTACTCTGTAGAGAGTTAATTTTTTAAGCTAATTATCCAGACTATGTAGATAATATATTTTAAATCGTATTCGCGTAATGTATTGTCAATATTTATCTGATGCATAAGACTGCTCTACTCTTCTAACAAAATTATTTTTAAGAAATACGTGTCGTTATTTTAACTGATATTCATTCGTTCGTTTCCGTTTGATTCGCGTTTATGCGGACCTTGTGAACCAAGCAGTATTCGTTTGAGTCTTCCCTCTAACTTAAAAAGAGAAAAATGTAATGGAAACGAACATCGCGATTCCAATCTAGTATTTAAACTCTCGAAAATGAATGCTACATAAATCAGAGTATGAATGTTCGATGCCGTATTGAAGAGTGTATGATATTTCAGTACGCGGATACTATTTTAAGATCGAACGTAAAAGCGAAGAGAAGCGCAAAGTTTTGTTTTTTTTTTCTCCTGTACTTGCACCTTTCATAAGGATTTTGTTTCTCTCGATACAATTTACCGAATTCTGAAATGCAAATCATAGAGTACATACAGACACGTTAGTGTACAGATACATACATATACACATACGTACACATACATAATATACCAACTGTAAATATCATCGACACTATTACATTCTCGTTACATACTTCCGTTCATATGTCACGACATACGAGTTTGTTAAGAGCCTATCGCGATTCTACTTCTTATATAAAATGTAATACAAGCATCAACACATATTAAACGTGAATAAATTAATCGTCTGTAAATTCTCATCCAAATGTTCTCTATTATAATTGCCTTCATCACACCTTTTTTCCCAATTGACCAGTTATTATTTAACCATGACAATCCCTAGCTTGTAACTGCATTCTTTTCTGTTATTTCGAAATTGTTCTAATATAATTAAATTACAAAAGAATAATAATTTCTCTCTTAAATAAAAATAAAAATCTTAATATTACTATAAAAATCAATGTATTTATTTCATATATTAACGTATACACAATTCGTCAATTTATATGTGAGTTATATAATATATGATATTTATGTATTTATATATATAAGAGATATCCAATGTGATTGATAAATCAATCATAGGGCCACACATTAGTATCTTAAAACATTACTTATTAAGATGGTCTTGAAACAAAAATGAGTATCAACCCAAATGTAAATTACAAAATTAAATAATTAAGGACACTAAAACAATAGCCTTTTCTATTATTTTCAGATAGTAATTAGTATGAAATAATTATAATATAATTTCAATTTGACATTATAATTGCCTCTAGTCACCTTTAATTGCGATTACAATCTTGCATTATCCATGCAATTAATTTCTCTAACATCTAAATTATGTTAAATTAAGCGCTCATTTAATTCCACCCTTAATGTCAGTAATTAATGTAATTAAAAAGAAACGTAAATAAAAATGCCAAACAAATACAAAATATTTTTTTACTGTGTAATCTTTTCTGTATAGATATCTGTACAGAGTTCTAATAGTGATAAAGATACAGAGATTTAAGAGATAAAAGAGACATAAAAGGCAGATCTAAACAAATTTAAATAAATTTTTTTTTTTCGATTCTTTTGCAGCATAAAATTAAATAAATACTGATCGTAGAAATTAGTTTTGGTCTAGTTTATTCGCAACAAAAAAATTTTTTTTTTTATTATAATATATCAAGAACAATATAAAAAAATGTTTCTTAAAATATAAAAATTCTTCAAAATCTCTAGATTTTTACGTAATTAGCATGTAATATGGTACTGACGCTGATCAATTCTTGTCGTTTCCCTAAAAGTACCATTGCGCATTAGATTCCCACTCCATCCGTCGACGACGACGCAGACGACAAGCATTCTTCGTCGCCACGATGAAATCTGGGAAGGGAGTTTAGAGCATGCGCTGCTAAGATGAGCCGCGCGAGAAGTGCCGTTCGGATTTAGAGTCGCGTGCCGCGCGAGTTTCGTTCGGTAAAGCGTTTCAAAAAGTTTCGTGCCAAGTGGAACGAGTCGCAGCATCACGTTTTTAGGTAAGCCCTTGTAAGCCCTTAGAGATGATCCTCTCGCGAAGTAACAATTCTTCGTCGTCTACCAATTAAATCCCGATACGTACTTCTCTAGAATTCGCGTATAATTCGCTCCATCCCCCGCGAAAAAAATCTTCCACCCCTAAAATATTCAGCCAGTAATTGAGTTTCAAATGACTAAAGTAAAACGAGTTTGGAGAGAAGTCTAGAAAATTGGGCAAGTTCGTCTTTTCAAACTCGATGATACGTAGAACTACGCATTTAATATATTTTCTGGAAAAATACCCTCGATTTCCAAACATCACAGTAAGTATAAAATAAAGAACAGAAAAAAATAGAGCAAATTAATTTTTAAAACTTGTAGAAAAATTATGTGCAAGACGATTTCCTATTAAAAAAATATTTTCGATTGTATCCTGTTGTAATCTATGTCACACGGTGAACGCGACAAGCACCAGTGGCGGCGGAGATGTTCAGCGTCTAAATATATCGACATGGTTATGCGTTCTATTAAGATTTTCGTTAGTTTTCCAAGTTGTGCCGATATCGTATGCTGGACTATTCAAAAACTTTAATTGTAGAAATCCGCGAGATTTAATGATTTATTCCGCGTAATACGAGCCGATACATTGCGAAATAACCCAAATCACCGTGATAAATAAATATGAAAACGGCAGCTTTAAATGAATGAATGAAAAAAAAACGTGCCAGACTATGTACACTTGGCATGATGACAGTAAGCTACGTAGAACTTCGAATGCGTGCGACGTCGCTACAAATTTGTACTCTTAAGATAGACGCTAGTTGTTTCCAGCGAATGAGAAATATTTACGTAGCTTTAAAAAATTAATCATTTCGAAATTGATATTATTGATCAGAATAAAATCAAGTTAATATTTACAAATACGTGTCTAAACTTGTTCAAATTGTTAAAGACAATCATCAAAAGTTTAAACGAATATTTAATTATTATTAAATAATTAAGAACAAGAGAATTATTTTGAGAAAAACTTTGGAGGATTAAATTTTAAGAGCGTAAAGCAAATTAATAATTTTTTCAGCCAATGTAATTATTTTGTAATGATTTATATTTAAACAGAAATTTAATTAAACTGTCTAAAATTATATATTAGGTGTTGGAATTAATTCGTAGCGTTTTACAAGTGATGGGAAGTACTTTCATTAATGTATTTTTTAATGCTCATGTGAAATAAATAACATTCTTTCATTAAAAAACGCTACGAATTAATTCCAACACCTAATATAATTATATATAAAATTATATAAAAATGTACTTTCAAAGAAAAAGGTATTTATTTTATTATGAAGATATGCGTTTATTTCATTGAGATTATTATTATTTCATTAAAGTAATTACGTATTTTATTTTAGAAACAATTTTTTGACAGCGAAGAAAATTTTAATATGATTAATTATTTTATTCAACAAGTTAATTAAAATAAAATGCGTCAACTTAGGTCAATAAAATTTAGTTAAGAAGGCTAGTTAAGGTTGAAATTTATACAAAGATTTTTAGATAAGTAAAAAAGAATATAATAATTCTTGCACGCATTGGGAATTAAATTATAGAAATTAGGATGGTAAATAGGTTGGACAGGTAAATGGCTAATAAGTTGCTTGTGTAAATATATTATTACTGATTTATTTTGGCACATGATTTGAGAATCGTTGTAACAACATGTAAAGAAGCAGAAAGAAAAAGAGAACTTACTTTCACAACAGAGAAAATAAACTTGGAAAAGTAACGTAGGAATTTCTGAGATAGATCTCAGTAGGGATTTATTAAGAGTATAAGCATCAAGCAAATAACTAAACTCAATATTAGAAGATTGATTTTAGACGGATCTAAATATTTATGCGTATCGAGAGTGATTTTCAGGCGGCGCGGTGCCTTCCGGTTAGTTTATATAACGTCGGCTAGTTAAGTGCTCGTTCAAAACCTTTCCATTTAGCTATACATATGTGCCATTTATATCTGACTTTGTTGGATACACATCTGCATCTGTCAAGATGCTCACCAATAGGCTGCATTTTAATATTTATTCAATGTGTGTGTGCAGAATGACTATAAGATGATGGCCAAGCCTCTACTGATATTATTGCCAATATTCCTGCCTTACGTATGTGTGCTAGGTTTTCCAAAAAGGATTTCAATAGGTAAGATAAATGTTCACTGACGTGATTAACGAATAAAATATGAATAAAATATGAAAATTATTTACGTATTTATATTTTATTGTGAGTCTTAAAGTGTCTGTAAACAGTACAATATCTAAAATCTAGAAGCAAATATAATCCTTATAATATATCAATATCTACAATATTAAAAATTATCAATATTTTTAAAAAATAAAGTATTACTTTATAATATTCATAATATAAATATAACAACATATTTAAATCTTTAAAACATTCTTATTATTAAATTTGCGCATGATGGTTGAGATTAATATTTTTGCTAGTTTAATTTTTAAATATTAAAAGAAATATGTTGAAAGAACCGTGTTGAATCGGATTTGCACACCCATACTTTTAATATGTACTACTTTATGAAAGAGCTTGTGAGCTATTTCAGTCATGTCAGTAAAACTCGATTTTAAAAAGAGCTGGCTATGTATTTACAGTAGGGCTATTCGATCAAGATGAAGCAATGAAACAGATGTTCGAATCGTCAGTAAGAGCTGTGAACCAAAACAGATATGAGGACCAAGAACTTTCAAATCAAGTATTCTTCGAATCAAAAATAGAGCAGATTGAAGGGGACCCATTCGAAGTATCATCGAAAGGTAAAGCTGCTACTCAATATTAAAGTGATGTACATTTGATATTAAATCATATTATTCAATATATACACATTTAATATTGAATATTTGACTGTTTATATGTCGTTTTGAGCTAAACTTCTTGAACTAAAATATCTAATGAATGAATTGAATATAATTTTGAATTAAATATACATAGGTCATATTTTCGTTTATTAAACAAATACAGGACAATATTGCAGCAACACTGCAACGCTTCAGCAATATTGTAGTAAAATTTCAACATTGCAGCAATGTTGCTGTAAGTTTCTGCGTTGTATAAAAATCTTTTAATTTATATTTTATATGTTTAAATAAAACGTAAACATAACTCTTTGTAAAAAATCTATGTTTTTACATAGCACAGAATTTTCCTCTACATAGATAATACTAGATATTAAATAATTATTAAATTATTTTTTCGAAAGTGCGATCAAAATAATGTAGCTTAGAATTATGTTACATGAATGTATTTTTATATAACTTATTTTTCAAAATGTTTCATGTTTAGTATGCGAACTGTTAGATCTGGGAATAGTGAGTATTTTTGGACCTCAAGAAAAAGTAATTGCCGAGCACGTGCAAAGTATATGCGATGTAGTAGAAATACCACAAATCTCTGTACGAGAGGATCTTGACCAATCCTTCCATTCACGTGGAATAGCTCTGAATCTATATCCGCATGTGAACTCGTTATCAAGAGTAAGTAGTGAAGTTAGAAAGATTGATTATAATCGTATTAAATATGCTGTAATTGAAAAATAATATAAATGGGTAATAAACAATAATATATACACATACAAATAATTTTGTAAAAAAAAATTATTTTCTCGAAAAAAATTATTCATTATCTGTTTATATAAAAAAAGAATATAATCTTTGTCTGCATTAATCAAAAAAATAAAAATTAACAAATTATTTATGATGTCTTTTAATATTTTGTGTCCTAATTATAATTCTTTTATTTAACCTTTCTTTTATTTTAATTTTTATTTTATTCGATGCGTTCGTATAATAGTCACATAATAATGATCATCAAATAATTTTTACAGATTTATAATCAACTAGTCACAGAATTGAAATGGAAATCTTTTGCAATACTGTATGAGAACACTGATAGTCTGATTCGCATGCGTCTCTTGCTGAAGCGATGGGATGCACATGGCAGTGCCAATTCTGCATTTATATATCATTTAGGCTATGGCCCAAATTACAGGTATACAAATATTTAATCTTGTAAATAAGTATCAAAGATTTTTCGATCCCATAATGACAGAAAAATTACATCTTCTTGCTAATATTTAGAAGAAAGCCGATACTGATAGGTCTTCTAAAGTGGTACTCCCTTATTTCTCAGGAACTAATTATTGCACTTTATTAATACTAATAAAATCATGATCTGTTTAGCTGATTAAAGAAATACAAATTCATAATTCGTGTATTTGTTGCTTGTTTCTACATATATTAAATCAGCTAAAAACGAATTCTACGAATGTGAAAATAAAATTCTTACAATTTTCTTTTGCAAATTGCGCAGTTTAAATAATAATGACTATATTATTAATAATATTTCGTCATTTTAAATGCTTTTAATTTTTTAAATCAGTTTTATTTATATTATTTTTTCTCTTAATTTCTCATAATACGATGCGAAAATTAAAATTGAGGTGCAGCGTAAATCGTCACACCTGTCTGTAAAACAGATCATGAGCTAACTTAATCTTTATAATGTTGCTTTATAGTATCAAATAGTTCTATTGGAGCTGAAGACAATCGTGCATATAATCGTGGAAAAACTCTTGAAAAACTATCGCGTTACGTATTTATATCTTGCAGAACAACGTAAAGTAAATATGCATATATAATTCAATAAAAATGTTTTATAACGAAGTGAAAAGATTTTGGAGTATTTTATATACATTTACTTGTAAATATTTTATTTTACAGATAATTGCTGTAAAAGAAAAAGAATAGGAATACATAGCATTACTGCCTACTATGTCAATTTTGGAGCCCATTTTATTGCAGACGTTCATTTTTGCTTATCTTACAAAAAAATTAATTATTACAAAAATTGCAAACAGTATTACAAAAACTGCTATATATTATCTCTAGAAGACACTTTTTAGTTTGTACTTATGTTTTTAAAATTTTTTACCTTTTGTTTAAGAAATATTGTCTAAAAACAAAGTAGTATGTTGGTATCGGTGACTTTTCTCTATGATTAACTTGGAACGTCGGGCTAACATAATCGATTATAAACATATGAATATTTTTAAATTTCATATTAAGAATATTCAGACTTTTAGACTTTTTTCAATCAAACAAGACAGCTAGATACTTTTCAATGAGTGACAATTATGCCGGAAGTGATTAAGTGAGATCGGCGAATTTAATTAATTGAGAAATGTTTTGAAAGAAAAAGTTAATTAATTGTACAGCTTGATATCGAATCTTATGTAGGCAAGGAATGCAAGAAATTAAAGCATCGAACATACAAAATATTGTCATCGACTGTTCATACGAAATTCTCGACGAGGTTCTGAAGCAGGCTCAACAAGTTGGGATTTTATCCGACAAGTACAAAATCATTGTTACCTCGCTGGTAAGAAAACACTTGCACAAGTTATTATAAAATTATAGAATAATAATAATTATAATTGCAATAGAATTTTGCGCTTGAAATATACACCATAAATATAAACTATACTTTCGATAAAAATTTATATTCTGTAAAAGGTATATGAATGGTGCAATGATAATACTTGTTAGCAGAAGATAATTTAGTAAAGTCTAAAGTTTTATTGCATATATATAATAAATACAAATTTTGATTAAAAATTGTAAAATTATAAGATTGATATATGCAAACGATTCTAGAAATTTTTAACGATTGATTCAATGTATTCATTAATACTACAAATGTATTAAATATCAATTCATCCAAATTTTATTAATTTATAATTTGAATTTTCAATTTTGTATGACATTTAAATTACGAGCAAAAGTTTAACACGCGTATAATCCGAAAAATCCAACAATTAAATATATGCCAATAAATGTATATTGCACTCAGGATCTGCAAACTTTGGATTTAGAGCCATATCAATTTTCTGGCGTTAATTTCACTGGCATTCGTCTGATCGATCCGGAAGATCCGACAGTGCTACAAATCGCGAACAGGCATCAAGACGAATGGAGTTTAGATCCTTTGCAACTGCGAGTTGAACATGCGCTCATGTACGATGCAGTTCAATTATTTGCGAGAGCTTTTAAACAATTGAAGGATGCTACAAAGGGCAATGTCAAGAAATTGTCGTGCGATGGTGATAGCAGATGGGAACATGGACTGAGTTTAAGCAACTTTATGCGATCGGTAAGACAATAAATGCTTTAATTTAAATATTTCTACAATAATATATAATATTGTATATACACATAAATTTATTTGGCATCAATTGCCATTCTTAAAGAATATTAATAAATAAAAAATATAGAAATTGCTATATCATAAAATTAATTCAATAAATTCTACTGATATCAATTATGATAAATATTTCTTATCTTCGAATTAATTATTTGTTCAGTAATTCTTTCATTATAAAAGTAATTCTTATCGTACTATTTCACTTTTAGACTGAAACAAGAGGTTTAACGGGTCTTGTCAAATTTGATAGAGATGGTTTACGAAGTAACATAAAATTGGATATCGTACGTTTGACTGAAAAAAAGGGTCTGATAAAAATTGGTGAATGGAATAGTACAGCAGGGGAAAATATCGAATGGTTTCCAGACATCAATACTCAAAAATCAGATTCTAAACTGAACATACAAAATAAGACATTTATAGTTTTAATATCACTTACGCATCCATATGGCATGATAAAGGAGTCGATGATCACATTAAGCGGTAATGAGCGTTATGAAGGTTTCGCAGTCGACGTTATACAAGAAATTAGTCAAATACTTGAATTCAATTATACTTTGCAAGTGGAAAGCGATTATGGATCTATGAAAGATGGAAAGTGGTCTGGTATGCTTGGAAAAATTATGGCTGATGTTAGTATTGAATGTCGAGGAATATAATCAAGTAATAAAATATAAATAAAAAGTTTGCATTAACATAACGGGATCTATAAATCGAAGATGTAACGCTCTTTTAGGAAGCAGATTTGGCGATCACGGATCTCACTATTACATCGACCCGGGCAATAGATTTCGACTTTACAACGCCCATTATGAATTTAGGTCAATAAATTTAAAGTAATAATTATTGTAATATGCTAAATGAGTTAATTTAATTTTTGCCATCAGTATACATATAAAATCATTTTATTCGTATTAAAAAGATATAATTTTATACAGGAATTAGTATATTATATAAAAGACCAACTAAAGCACCTCCCAGTCTGTTTTCATTTTTATCGCCATTTTCTAACGACGTCTGGATTTATTTGATGGGCGCGTACGTGATAGTATCATTATTACTCTATATAATTGGAAGAATATGTCCTGCAGAATGGAGTAATCCTTACCCTTGCATTGAAGAACCCGAAGAACTTGAAAATCAATTTTCCTTCAAGAATGCCTTTTGGTTTGCGATAGGCGCCATTATGCAACAAGGTAGCGAAATAGCACCCATGTGAGTGAAAAATAATTTTCTCAATTGTTACTATATTAATGAATGCTATTAATACCTTGAATGAGTTATCTCAAAGATGAAATGTTTAAATATTTACGTCAAAAATACAAAAAATATGTATTGCATTAGTTAAATAATTGATCGAACACATATAATTTTTAGATTACACAGGTTTCTGTTCATATATTCTCTGCTTCAATCAATTTTATATTTTAAATTCGTATTATATTTTCATTAATATTATATTTATTAGTTTTTGAGAATTTTATATAAGTTAAATCAAAAAGTTTATATACATATAAAAATAAAAAGTAAATTAAAATATTTATAGTGGCATTTCAACAAGGATGGTTGCAAGCTGCTGGTGGTTCTTCTGTCTTATAATGGTGTCAAGTTATACAGCTAATCTAGCAGCGTTTCTAACCGTAGAAACTGTAACATCGCCTTTTGACAATGTTGAGGAATTAGTAAAAAAAAAAACTATTAAATATGGCGCAAAAAGAAAAGGAGCCACGCTCAATTTTTTCGGAGTAAGTAATAACTTAATAAGTAATTATGTATGTAGCGATAAATTTTTCAAAACGTTCAAAAAAGTATTAGGTGTTGGAATTAATTCGTAGCGTTTTACAAGTGATGGGAAGTACTTTCATTAATGTATTTTTTAATGCTCATGTGAAATAAATAACATTCTTTCATTAAAAAACGCTACGAATTAATTCCAACACCTAATATATTATTTTTATAGTGCGTATTATAATATATAAAATTAATCTCAAACGTAAGAAACTTTAACTCAAGTAACTATTTTCTCCTTTTATCATCTATGTTGTTCGTCTCATTATTTTTGTAAATTTGTTAATGAGAAAAAATTTCAATAATAATTTTTACAACGCATACAACAATAATTTGTTATAAATACAATAATAATTAATCCTGCATGACACAATTAATTAAATAATTAATATGATTAGTTAAACAGCTTTTAATAATATGTATGTGTAAAATAATATTAGCAAAGCAATTATACTTAGTAATTTAATTTAATAATTTTTCATACAATTATTAACATTAACAGCGTTTGTATATTTAACAATTTTTCCATCCCTTGTAGAATTGTAATTACAATTTTTTCTATTAAATAATAGAAAACAGTTTTAAAGTAATAGTACTCCGACTAAATTAAAGTCTACAAAATATTATTAATAATATTAGTATTTCCGAGAAAGAAATAATTTAGATTAATACACATAAATACATAGGATTAAAAGATAAGCATAATAAATGTATAAGTCGCACTCTATAATTCAATTTTTTGAAAGAATTTTGTCAATTTCAAGGAAAGCAATATCTCAACATACATAGATATGTACAAATACATGATGGAAAATGAGAACGACGTATTAGTAGCGGAAAATGAAGACGGTTTACACAAAGTTAAAACTGATGATTACGCTTTTCTTATGGAATCTGCTTCAATTGAGTACTTATTAAATGTTTAAATATATATTTCATGTATTTAGTTATACATATACATGTACATATACGTATTATATATATATATATATATATATATATATATATATGTATATGTATATTGCTTTAGATATATGACAGAAAGAAATTGTGATGTGACGCAAGTAGGAGGGCTCTTAGACGAAAAGGGATATGGCATAGCAATGAAAAAGAGTAAGTTTTATCAAAATAGATCTCTGCATAGACGTATATAATAATAAAGTACATACTCGAATATTTTATATTTTCATAATTTAAAAAATTAGTTTCTTTTTCTTATTATATACAATTAATATTTGATAAAATTCGATATTATTAAATGTGATGAAATAAAGATCGAAAAAAAATTTGGAAAATGATCGAAAAAAAATGTTTAAATGTATAATATATACTTGCAATAATATTTTGAATTACCAATATAATATATTTTAATAGCCAAATAATAAAGAAACATTACAAAAGACACCGTTTATTTTGTTCTATTAAATGTCACTATGTCTTTCTTTTTCTTCTGCTATTTGAGAACACTTAAAAGTAAAAATCATAAGATGGATTTATAATATGGTCAGGTGTAATATATAGGAGTAATACAGTTTGTGCTAAATATTTATTTATTATTTAGTAATGTATTCACTAAATAAATATCTAAAAGAGATGACTTATACAACTCTAAAAAATAATCACTAACATTCGAAAATTTCTGACCGATTACAAAAGTATTATCTTGCAAAATTATAAACAATGACAATATTATGATCACACAAATAACGACAATTATTACTCTTTCTTGTAGTTAAAGGAATATTACTTATCGTACATTTTTCTAAAATATAAAAATACAAATTAAGAAAACTTAAAGGAACCAAGGCTGTATCGATTATGCTAATACTCAAAATAAAACATAATACTCAATAAAACATCATTAAATTACAAACATTTCGATCATTTTACCATAATCATCTTTTTTAGAATGTAAATATGCTGGAGAAATAAATTAATGCGGTATCAATTTTATCATATAAAATATTGTTACAGATTCGATATATCTACACAACATAAATTCAGCTGTATTAATGTTATCGGAACGGGGCATTATTCAACAGATCAAGACGAAATGGTGGACACAAAAAAGAGGCGGTGGTAAATGTCAAGTGAGTATATGTATAAAACGTATAATGTATATATGTATAAAACGTGTACATCATATTCATCTAATTTGTTTGTCATGCATCGCTGTTTAGGAAAGCGCTGGAGGTGGTTCAGCGGAACGATTAGGTCTTGATAATGTGGGTGGCGTGTTCTTGGTACTCACTGTAGGCGTCGCCTTATCCTGCGTATACACTATATTTGAATTACTTTGGGTTGTTGCCCGAACATCCATTCGAGAAAATGTAAGCAGACTATTCTTATTTACAACACAATATATCACAATCGTACCGCTTTCTATCAAAATTTACTGAAATCAATATGATTTTAATACAAAGATAATGAAATAATCAAAATTAATTTGAAGAACTAACAAATAACTTTTCAAACAATACACTCCATTTCTTTCAAATTTAACATAAATATAAATCTATAAAAAATATTTTTTACCCTCTCTTTCCATTTTAGTCCGTAAACGGTTTTATTATCCCTTCCATTTTCATCTATCCTCTTATCATTTATAAATAAAATGATAATAGAGAAAAACAAAATTTAACAAATAAGAGTTTTTTGAATCACTGATTACAAATAAGAAACCAATTTGCAAGATTATTTGCTTAAATATAAAAATATTTAAACAAATTAGCAAACAAATTAAAAAAATTTGACGCTATGTTTAAAATCATGTATGCAAATAACTCTTAAATGTTATAATACTTTATTTCAATCTTTTTGCTAATTTGTTTACATTTTTTATTTAAATGAACAATTTTACAAATTTGATTTCATATCATAATCAGTGATCCAAAAACCTCTTATATTTTGCATTTAATTTTGTTTTTTATATGTTATTATTCTATTTATAGATGAAAAGAGGATGAAAATTAAAAAGGTAGTACATGTTTTTAAAATAGTTTATAGACCAAAATGAAAAATGATAGATAAAATATTTTTCATAATTCTATATTTGTGCCAAATTTAAAAGAAATTAGAGTGTATCACTTGAGTATTTTTACTTGTAAAATGACGATTTAAATTAATATCATTATAACAACATTGTGACGATAATTCTAAAAAAAATTTGTTTATTTAATAATTGTGAATTTAACATATTTTAACTAAATTATAAATGATGATAAATTATAACTAGCGATTACAAATATAACTTCGTGAAATATTTAAAAATTCTAATCGCTTATTCTTTTCACAACACATATTCATACTTATTAATTTATCAAATACATAATGTATGTTACTTACTTTATAGGTGTCTTTTAAGGAAGAATTAATAAATGAACTAAAATTTATTGCGAAATGCAGTGGCTCTAAAGAGGTACGAAAAAAAAGTGAATCATCCAGTAAAAACGAAAATGACAGTACAAGGGAATGTACTCCTCCATACGGTTTTGTACCAACAGTAATAAGAACGTCACCAATTGACGACAAATAATGACGGAACAAATTCCGAATAATAAAAAGGTTATTTATTCGCACAGATTTAATACTTTGTAGTTCTCAATGACTCAGGAGCTAACAAATTGAATCGTTAAACTAACATGAAAATATTTTAGAGCATTTGTGTGCTAAATAAAGGAATTATAAAAAATATATAATATATGATACATACTTTTCAACAAATTTACTTTAAAAAAATTGCTTTATTTCATTCCCTTTATACATTAATTGCAAATAAAAGTAACAGAAGTATTAGAAGAAATAATAGCAACAAATCTCTTTGCATGAAAAATAATGAGTAATAAATAGATTTATATCACATCGAACTTATATTTAAAGTTTTATTGTAATGAAAAAATTAGAAATATATTAAATATATTAACTGCACTCTTATTTAATTAAAATATGATGAATAATATTATGCAATATAACAGATTTATTAGAAAAGAACTAAATAAAAAAGAAAGTATTCACAAAATAAATTTTATAAAGATGGATTTACATTTTCAGAATGCTATATAATAATTGAAACAACATTAATTTCCTTCTCATAGATATATAATTAATTATATACATGAAAAATTTTATTTAGTAAAATTGCAGATTACAAAAACGAAACAGATTCGTTAATAGATGCAAATTATTTTTTTAAATAGCATAGAAGTCTACTAAGTTTGCTAGATTACAGTTAAGATGTACTTCAATTGTATAGGTATTTAGTAAACATTTGAAATTATTGATTAAAATGTATTTTATTAACAACTTATGATGTCTCTTAAAAATTTTATTTAGAATAAATAAAGTATACTATACATTACAAAATATTTAAATTTATTAAGAATTATGAAATTAATAACGAATCCGTATCACTGACATCTCTCAAAGACTGTCAGTGAACCATCCAACAGTTGTTTTTAGCAGATAGATTGAGAAAAGCCGTTGCAGAATACGTTAGCACAGTGAGTTCAGAAGTCTAAATATATCGCACTAGTTACATATGTATACTGTATTAGTACGCTTATATGTTTAGATTTTTAAATCATCTAAAATGGCGAAGTAAATGGTACTAATGCAATGACAATAACAAACAAATTTAATTTCAATTTATCTAAATAAAAAATTTCTACAATTAAATGTCTACTTTTAAGGAGATGGAAAGTAAATCCTTACTATGTACTCTATACCATTTACTTTGCGCTGCTATTAGAATGCTTCTTTTAGAATAGCCGAGAAATGCTGCTTCTATACATCACTGTTATATGTATATCCAATATTTTGGGATTTCCAAGGAAAATATCAATCAGTAAGCTCGCCATGTTTCTCGTGAACAATAATATATGCGGGCAAAAGCAGAATTAACTAACCCAGCGTATCGATGAAATTGAATGATCGCTGATGGTTTGTTCGATAGCGACGAAATGATTCAAAAAGCGTTTGAAATATCAATTAAAACGATAAATAAAAATAATCAATCGCGTGAGAAACATATTGTTAACACTCAGAACAGAAAAAATCAACAAGAATACATTCCAAGTAGCAAACATATTAGGTACACAATTTTTCTTTTGCACTTGAATTAACACAGAACTTCATATTTTCAGAATTGGGAAAATTATTTTAGAAAAGTAATTCGTTATTATTATCGTTCTTTTTTCTGAAAAGTAATTCGTTACTGTTATGGATTTAAGAAAGTAACTTGTTACTGTAGGCCGTTAATATTACTCAAAAAGTAATGTTACAATTTCCGTTACATTTTACCAAATTTTAATAAATTTTTTTTAGAGTAGCATTCAATTATCCATGTCGCTTTGATTCAACGCGAGATCGTTCAACACAAGATGTATAATGGTTATGATTAATCGCACATGAAAAAAATATAATAATCCCTTTTTTTAAAACTCTTTATTAAAAAAAAAACTTATATACGTTCCATTCATGTACAAAATAACAATTATATTCATTATTGTTATCAAAAAAATGTAACTGTGTTACCATTAACGTAACAAATAAAGAAATGGAACATTTCGTTATATATCCATTCGTTACTGGAAAAAAAATTGTAACAAGTAACGCGTTACTACCCAACCCTGTTTTCTATCTTTAGAATGTTCTTATACCCTTGAGATATATATATGATCTAATAAGCGCATTTGTTATCACGTGCAACATATAATATATCCACAATCTTTAAGTTATATTGCATATCAATTTTTTTCAAACACCATTTATGTATTATACTATAAAATAATGAGTTATAGAACCAAAATTAATATAGAAGCAATTTTACTAATTTTGTTAATAATATATAATGCTTCAATTTATTACAGCAATAAAGCTCGATTATTAATGCATACAAAGCGTTTTGTAAAATTACATTATGCAATTATACACAACGTGCGAGTTGATAAATAACGGATTTGCCGCAATATTTGGTCTTCAAGATAAAACGACAGCGAGCCAAAGTATGTACGATACTTTGGATATACCTCATATTGCTGCCAGATGGGATTCTGAACCAAAATATGGCAAAATGTGATAATAAACTTATATCCGCACCTCCATAGTATTTATCCTTATTTATAAATTTAGCAGTTTATACACAAAAAATTACCTTCAATCTATAAACAATCTGACATGAGTCATACAATTACATTCGATTTATGGTTGGAATCTTTTCATTAAAATACTAAATTAAACTAAAAAGTGTTATAACCAAAATAAAAAATTGTATTACTTGTAAGAAATTTTCAAGCATTGTCTCAATGTTCAGATAAACATCTCTTATGCGATACAAGTTTATTGCATTTTAATTTGATTATTCGTAAGCATTTGTTTGCTCTTTGCTAACTGAATCCAGATTAAATTACATTAACTGAATGTAATTTAATCAAGATTGAGAGCAAAGGAAATTAAAATTTTTTCAACAAATTTCCATAATTATTATCATTGATTACATTCATATCAAAAAATTATAATGTCTGAAATTAGGTTTTTCAAGACTTAATAAAAGAATACAAATGGAAAGAATATGCAGTACTTTACAACAATGCAGATAGCCTAATACGCATAAATCGTCTGCTCCAGTTGCCAAACATGAATATCATTTCCGCGATGATGTTCCATTTCGGTAGCGGACTAAATTTTAGGTATTCGTGCATGATACAAATAGGTCGTTCCTCGTACGAATCTGAGTGTAAGTGCAAGCGATGTTTGTTAAACAAAGTTATTATGCACTTGTACGTATTATTATTTTGTCCCAGAGTAAACGTCAGAAAATATCGTATTTATGATACGACTATATGGATATAAAGCGAACGTCACAATCAGACACGTCGCTATTGTCGAGAATTTTTCTGAAGACACGAACCATCCAAATTGACGAGATGATTTATTTGCAGACAAGCTATGAAAGAAGTTAAGATATTTGGACATAGAAATATCATAATCGACTGTTCATATGATATTCTTGCATTAGTTCTCGAACAAGCACTACAAGTTGGACTAATAAGAAGTTGGAATAATAAGAGAGATATTACAATAATTATTCTGCGTGTCTCGCGTGTTTTGTTTTTAATAGCCGCGACTATTCTACTTACCCCTATATTCAACTGACTCCCCTACTTAAAATAATAATAAAATGTATTCAAGAATTAAATATATTTAACTGTGTATACAAATTTCTGAAATCTTATTTAATTTGTGAATACATCTAGCGATAATTTAACGCACGTTTGATTATTAGAATCTTTAAAACATTACCAATATTCCGGAATAAATTTAATGGGCATACCTTTAATCGACCCAGATAGCTTAATTGTTCGATATACCCTCCAATCTCGGTCTCTTAATTAGAACTTGACAGTTTCCATTTAAAGATGGAAGCGGCACTTACTTGATGCAGTATAACTTCTCGCAAGTGGTTATGTACAATTTCGCAAAAGCGTGAAGGGAAATCTTAAAAAATTATTTTGCAATGGAAATTTAAGGGCGCGATTTTAGCTTAAGTAATTATATGCGAAATATATCGTTTTTTTATAGCAAATTAATATTAAATATATTAATCACTTTCATAATATATGTATATGTGTAAAATTAATTTAGAAACAATTTAGAATACTTTATAATTTCTAGATAAAATACGATTTCATCAAATAAATAATTTCATCTTTTTAATTCTTATTTATTTTATTTTAAAAAATGTGCTATTTTTTATAATAATGCAAAACACTATACATATAGATAATAAATAAAGTGTTGGTGAAACTGTGGATATCTCTTGGAAAATATCAAGAAGGCACTGTATAATGTACGTATAATAAATTTTTGAATTACTTATAGGATTAAACGATATGATAAAATTCAATTCGGCTAGATTCCGAAGTGAATTCCAACTAGATATTGTAAATCTAGGAAATGAAGAATTGTATAAAATCAGTGAATGGAAAACGAATTTTAGTTTTCAATGGAAGCCGGAATACAGAATCCCCGGAGTAGACAAGAGTTTAGGTGAAAAGCATTTTCTCATCCTGATATCTAGTATGTTTCAAATATTCATTTATATATTACGTTAATAATTAACCAAGTTAATAATTGTCAAATAAAAATAAATACAAAACTTTTTCTTTCGTAATATGAAACAAAATTATCAAAGAAATAAAACATCTATTCACTATTGTTAGTTAAAATAATTTAAAATAATATGTTGATATATGTGGCACGTTTAGTCAAGTTATATGTTCCAGAAATAATGACACGTAATTGAATGAAAAAATTTTATTATCAATTTTAACAATATCAGTTTTGTCACTCAATAGCTAGAGTAATATTTTTCACAATGCATTCTCTGGTGCAGACTTCATAAAATGCAAGTTAGCATT
This sequence comes from Acromyrmex echinatior, assembly GCF_000204515.1. The sequence goes on along the minus strand of NW_011627330.1, from coordinate 1,052,615 downwards.
ATATTTAATGAATATTTTCTAGTAATAATCGCAACTTTTATAGGTTCATAAGATACAGTAACATCATTTATAAAAGGTGTTTATTAGCATCAATATATTAAATTGATTATCAATTTATTAATAGAATACTATAATTCCAAATAAATGTTATTAATAAGATTCGTTATAGTACAGAAGCCGTAACAATATTGCTGTAACGTTTGCAATATATGTTACTGCTTGAATGTTATAATATTGCTGATTTATTTACAATACTGCATGTATTTTATATTTTTTTTCTAAGGAAGAAAGTAACAGTTAGAATTGATAAAAAAATTTTTATTTTATTGTCTGTGCCATCAATTTTCAATTTATATATTAAATAAAGAGATAATAATTGTTTCTAAGATAAATTAAATTGGAATACATTCCAGACGCAGCCGTATGGGATGCTTAAAGAATCATCCTCTAATTATTGGAAATGATCGATATGAAGGCTTCGTGATAGATATAATTCAAGAAATGAGCAAGATACTAGGATTTAATTATACATTTGAAATCCAGACTGACGAAGCTTACGAATCATTTAATAACGTAACTAAGAAATGGGATAGAATGCTGGAAAAAATAATCGCTGATGTAAGTCGATGAAATTCTTTCGTGTCATGATTTTATCTCATACGAATCATATATATTTAGTCGACTTCGTACGTGAATAGTGCTGCTACCTTCCATCGTATACACAATACGAGACCAACACGTTGTAGCTTCTTATACCGATAAAGCAGTTGCCTCTTCATAGATATGTCGATAGAATCTGATGATTTCCACTAATTTTCAAAAATCGATTTCATCGTTAATACAAAATTAAATGTATTTTAAATTAATATTTTTGAAAGACCTTTTTATATCTTTTTTTCCATTTTATGAAAAAAGAGATACAAAGACCTACATAAAAAAACGAATATTATTTTTATCATATATCTAGTATTTCCCATAGAAATTTTTTTATAACACGCTGAATTTTTTTGTTTGATCTTGAAGGAGAGAGAGAGAGAGAGAAAGAGAGAGAGAGAGAGAGAGAGAGAGAGAAGCAGATTTAGCGATCACAGATCTGACGATTACGACGGCGAAAGAAAACGTATATAGATTTTACGAATCCATTTATAAACTTAGATAAAACGTGGTAATATATTCATAATATAATAGATAAGTAGAGTATACACTGAGATTTCAACATTTATGTTTAGATGGAACAATATTTTAGGCGTTCTGTATAGGATATCATCAAAGACCCATCCAGGTTTACTATCCTATCTAAGACCGTTTTCAAAAGACGTTTGGATACGTGTGATCGGAGCATACATCGTCGTGACAGCATTATTATTTGTAATTGGAAAACTGTCCCGTAAAATGGACAAATCCATATCCGTGCATCAAAGAGGCGGAAGTATTGGAAACACCCTTCACCTTGACAAATACTCCATTTCTAGTGATCGGAGCTATCCTGAAGCCTCCTGGCTTCACTGGATTTACACCAAGCGAGACGATATCCACTTTAGCTTGCCAACGTCTACAGAGTGTGCTTTGAGAATATTTTTCTTACATGAAATCAAACAAGTTCTTAAGCGCACAAAACTTCATGTCATTGCAGGTTTTTGCATACGTCTCACAGAATCGATTATGGTGCGCGCGATTAATAAGTGTCGTCCACTTCGTATATACAGTCAGCTTTTATTCTAATTTATCGCAGACCAAACGTTTATAGACAAGTCAAGGAATTTGTAAATCCCTATAATTAGCCAAAGCATAGAATTTAAACAGCGTTTAAAAAATTATATTCAATTTATACATATATATAATATTTAATGTTATTCTATTCTCTAAATTTCTTAAAATGAAAGCTAAACCAGTCTTTGAAAAAAAATGAAAATATTTTCACCCTTGAAAAAGTTCACTTTTTTGGCAGATTTTCATTCTTTTGGAGTGAAATTTCATTCTTTTGGAATTAATTTCATGACAAACAAGTAAAAATCTTACTCCAAAAGAGTGAAAATTTTCCATTCTTTTTCAAAGACTGGCTCAATTTTGTCTTTTGAAATGAGACTTCACTCTAAGATAAGTAATAATAAATCCCATGTTTTTTCCGTAATTAAAACATTCTTTCTAATACCGAGGAATGCACAATATTTGATATTGTTTAAAAATGTTTATCTTAGCGAGAATGTTTTTTAGCAATGTATGTAACCGCGTACATACATTATATGTATTGCGTAGATAATTTTAATTGTTTTTTATAAACGATAAAACAATCGAATTATACTTTGTCTGTCGTATACCTTTGCCCTTAAAATAAACAATGGAATCGAAAAAAAATTGTAGTATATTTCAAAGGAATTTCAACAAGAGGTTTAGCTATTGCATAGTGGTTCTTTATTCTGATTGTCATTGTAACAATTGTAACAATGTATATCGCCAATTTGATAGCTACATTATCCATGAAATCTGTCGTGTGGTCTTTTCAAGTGGCGGAAGAACTGGCTAATCAACAGAAAATCAAGTATGGTTTCAACAAAAATTAATGGTTCTCATTCTTTAAGGTGAGTGATATGATCCAAAAAGGAAAAAATAGTGATAGTTGATAACTATTAATTAAAAATGCATATTTCGCGTTATTTACTTATAGAAATTCTTGGTAGCAGTCTTCTCAAAGCAGTCAATCTCGTTTTACAGGATTCCACGTATGAACCATATGCGATTATATATAATTACATGAAGACTCATGCTGACGAGGTGCTTATGAAAAGTAACAAGGCTTATGGAAGGTACAACACGAATTATGCATATTATGCGAATTCTCATCAATTGAGTATATTAAACATAGATATTGTAATGTGACACGAATCGGTGGACTTTTAGACCAAAGGTTACGAGATAGCAATGAAATAAAGGTTGATGATTCAATCATAATACAGTAATAATAATTGTGATAAGTTATTATATTATTGCCAATTACTCTCAATTTTGTGCACGTTATACAAATTTTTGTAATTAAATGAAAGTGATTTTAATAAAATAATTTTTACGACAGATATACTTTATCATACAGATTTGTGTACTGCCATACTAAAGCTGCAGGAAAATGGTGTAATCGGCAAGTTACAAAACAAATGATGGAAAGAGAAACAAGGCAATGATGAGACGTACGATATCTATTCTCACATTATACTCATGTTATATTATGGCAAGAATTACCTGAAGATTAAGTCAAAAGCTGCATAATCTTCCTCCCCAAAATATACCAGGTAAATACACGGTGCAGTCTATAAATTTTGAAATAAAAATTATATAATAAAGAATACGACTAAAAAATATTTTGAATATTGCCGATCGGTGTTTAGACTGCGTATGGGTTTATAAAGTAAGAGATGAGAAACCAAATTGAAAATCGACTGAAATATGCAATTCTTGCCGAACTCTATATTGATATATTTCTAATACTTTTATATAAAAATAATTAATTTATAAAAGAGACAGAGGTCAAAGAATTTAGAATACTTCCTAGCTGCATAAATATCATAAAGAAATTTAAAAATCCACACACACACACACACACACACAAAACTAGATCTTATCAAAACAAATTAGTGACCTTGTAATACATAAAGTAAAATAGTATGAAATATTATTCAAGACTAAACCTAAAAAATTTATTACTAAATAGACTACAAATCGTCTGCTTTCTAGTATATACATATAATAAGCTATTTACATAAACATATAATTAAAATCAGTCGTGTAATTCTTTTTATTTTGTTTCTAAAATAATTACATAAATTTTTTATTAACTTTCAAAATCTTTTCTTTTCATTCACTTATTGTATTTATTCTTATTAATTCTTAACTTTCTATCTCATCTTCTATCTAATCTTTTTGCTTCATTACACGAATAAAACATAAGGCGGAGTATTTTATGTTTGCTTTTATTAGATTACATTTATAGTTGAACTGACTTAAACTTCACCGATTTAGTTCGTACGTGTAAAGACGACATAGCGGCTCAGGAGTGCTTGCGCGCGTTTGATAAGCAAGTAAGCCAAAGTTAAAGCCGAAGCGTGTACGCTTACTTCAAGATTGAGGAAGAAATTTACTTTGGATAAATTTTACGCAAGATAACTTCCAAGGAAAAATTTACATTTAGTCTCCACAAACTTTAATCCCACACGCGACAATTTAAACCATGATCGTTTTGCAAAAATATAAGCATTAAAAACTATTATTAAAATTTTAATTTTTATAAGAAACAGCGAGAGTCCAAGTGGAACCATTGAATTTCGAGGATGTCGGTAGAGTATTTTCAATTGTGATAAATGACATTGCATTGTCTTATAGCCTTTGCTGGATGGACATTTCTCTGGAATATTCAAAACATCGCATCAAACGTAATTATACATTTAATGATAATTTCTGTTTGTTTTACGAAGTTATTTTATAAGCTATAAAAATTATATTTTACAGATATCTTTACAGAAGAGCTCATAGAAGAGTTAAAATTTTTAATCAAAGGCAGCAACAAAAAAATCATCAGAAGAAGGAAAAAATCCGTTGGAACGAGTAAAAGCGACAGCACCGGTTTTTTAAATACGTGTCATTTTTAATGTAAACTATAAAAGATTATATAATAAACCCAATAAAATTATCACAAAGTTGTTTTGATTACAGTATTATTTATATGACACGATATTGCTGGCAGCGGAACTAAAACGAAAAGATTCGAAAATATCACGCAATTTCTGGGAATGTATTTTAATGATTACTAGCAACGCTAGGGCAAACTGAAATAACGCAGGAAATAAGTGCTTCGCTAGTAAATGCTTCGCTTGAAACCGTAATCGGACCGATGATTGCGGCAAACCGTCGCATTACATACGTAAGAAAATCTTCGTATGCGATCGAACGTCCCTGAAAATTATATAGCGCTTTTAAATCGCGCAACGAGAAGAAATGTGTTACCATCCGAATGATAAAATTTTACGTTACACTTTAACGGTCAACAAGCGATTATTTATATGTATCCTCCGATGTCGTAAAATGTTACATATATGAGCGTCAGTTTACGCGAGAGCAATTCAAGTTGGAAATTTACATTTCTCAGCCTAATAACGATCGATTCATTTTCTCATGTTGTTGATGAACAAGAAATGTTTCTCTCTACGTTAAATTGTGGCAATCGATTCTCGTGGACATGCATAGTAGAGAAGAGCTCCGTGAAAATTCTTCTTAATGAAACTCAAGTTGGTAAGTGAACAAATAATGGGGTTGTCTAACATATTACTAGACGCGATGCACAATTTTTTCCGGCGGCATTAAACTGCTTCCTCTTAAATAAATTCTTAAATAAAACTGGCAACCCAGAACATGAATTCTGTATTCTCTAATGTTCGTAAAACAATTCCTACGCAGCTTTATAAACTTTGCATTATATTATTATATTACATTGTTTAAAAATATATTAACAGAGAAAATAATAAAATTGCAATTGTATTGTACAATTAAAAATAGCTAAAAATTAAAAATCACAAATATCAATCAATCTCATAAAGTAAAGAAACATAATTGAATGCTAATCCTTTAATATTTTAAAATCTAAAATTGCAATTTTCTTAGAAAATATTTTTTTCAAAATTGCAGTAAACCCAAATGTTATTGTGATTAGGGTTGTGTGTAAAATATAATCTACATCTACGTGTATACAATGTAAATTATGTAAATCATGTTTTACTATGTGTCATTTATGTAAACAATTTACGGATCATCAAAGCCTATGTTCTCTATTGTTGCACTAAACTGCAGCTTTAATCTCGCTTATATATTTTTATTAATATTAGTCAGATATAATAATTATAAAATTTAATTACTTTTTTCTGCATTATGTTATCCAATTTATAATAATTTACATATTTTACATTTATATTTTTCACATAAAAAAAGATTTACAATAATCTTAACGTTAAATATGTAATAATTTCACGTATCTTAAAATATACGATACAATCCTGATTATGATAAGTCATAATAAGACGATAAACATTATTGGACAACTGAACTGAATTCTTACTATTGTAAGATCATTAAAGGTCATGGATTATCTCAACCATTTTGTCGTAAGCACACTCGCATGTATATATCCATAGGTATAGTCATCCGTGCGTGATCGGAGCAACAAAGAAGATCCGGCGGGAAGATACGCGCAGCGGCGCGTAACCGTTGGTATCCTCACAAACAGAGAAGATCTGCTCTGCGGCCGCTAAACGATCGAAATCGCGCGGTCTCTTTCTCCGGCGGGAATTCGCCTCCGGTTTACGATCCATGGCTCGACCGATGACACAGACCCTTAAAGAATTTCCAATTGCTATATCGGACGGAGACAGAGTATCCAGCGGAGCGACACAACGGAAAGATCTCGCAGCGAGAGAGAGGAGTCTCCGCCGTGTCCGTCGGTCGCCTTATTCAAAGGTAGCGTCCAGCCGGCTGTGGCAGAAAGAGCTGTGCGGGTGGGGAAACATGCCGCTCGTAAGATAGTATTAAGAGGCCATTAAACGGCTCGACATGACGTACGACTTTGTACGCGCGTGCATAACGCCGAGAAGAATCGCTGGCGAACGAAAGTTCTCCTACCTACTTGTCTGCCTGCTTTGCCTGCCTGCTTGCTTGCTTGCTTGCCGCTTGCCTGCCTATCTGCCTGCCTGCCTGCCTGCCTGCCACTCGCTTGCCTCGCCCTGAACCAATAAGAAAGTATCGAGAAGACTAAATTCATTCTCTCCTACGCTATCTGTCCCCGTTTCTATCTCTGATTAGGGAAACCGGAGGCGCGAAATTTACGAGCACCATGTGCGAGGACCAAAGCTGTCGCTTAGTCCACACTAGCTTCTTCTCTCTAGCATGGTTCATTCTGCTGTGAATGGAACTTCATTGATTAAGGGAAACCGGTACTGCGAAATTTACGATCGGTGCGTGCACAGTGCGCGAAATGCCCAACAACGTAGACCTAAACATACACGCCGAATACAACTCTCGAAATTTGAGTTTACGTTTCTGTGTAGAACTCAGATTAGATGTGCAAACGTGATAAGAAAATAAAAATATAAGAAAGCTATAGATGATCGAGAAGTTATAGATGATATCAAAGAAATTGATAAACAAAAACAAGAATAAGGATAATTGGATGAATTAATAAAAAATATTTAATATCTTATTTTGCATTATAATGAAAAAAATATTTACCGCAAAATATAATTATTTATTACAGAATTGAACTTGTTTATTTCATTTCAAAATGATAAAAACAAATTATATAGAATGTCTCGTCAAGATATTAATGCATTTCAAGCTTGAACGGACACAGTTATCTCTGATTATAACTTAATATAAAACATGAGTAAGCAAACAGATAGATGTGTACTTCAGATTCAACATCGCCACATACATTTTGAATATTATTTTTATGCAAGACATTGTATAATCTAACTTGGCGGGCCATAAATAAATGCTCACTACTTCTTACATCTCGCGCACGCGTGCATACGAAAACAGGTTTTTTATTAGAAATAAATTTTAAAATTAATTAAGAATGAGAAATATCGATGTACAAAAGAACCCTGTAAGTTTTTAAATTTTTCAAGAGAAAGAAAAAACTTATTTTCTCGAAAATTGAAAAAATTCTACAAAATATTATGTAATAACTAAAGATACGTTGTAAGTCTTCCAATTTTTCAAAAGAAAAGGAAAACTTATTTTCTTGAAACTTCAAAAATCCTACAAAATTTTACCGTAATAACTACAAATATGAACAATCAGTTTTTGCAGAAAATTTTCATTAAGTAATTCAAGTTTAACATCAAAATTGACATTCTGCGATAAAAATAATTAAAAAATAATTAAAATTAATATAAATCTTATTAAAGGACGGTTCCTCGTAGATTTTGATGGACTTCAAATATGTCGTAAAGCATTAAAAATATTAAATATTTTTTTATGTGCTTATCTCAGCAGTCGAAACAATCTCTGGGATTGAGAGTAAATTAAAAAACTTCGTAAAGTATAAATATACTGTTATAAAGTAAAATATCATAAAACTTTTGTATAAACCATTTTTTTATATACCTTATAGTTTTGAAGATATGTTGAAAATAAAAAATTAATTTTCGAGGGGTCATTTTGTCCTCTAAACTTTGAGATATGCGTATAAAAAATATGGATCTAATATTTTTATACCATACGATGTATCCAAAATCGGTGAGGAACAGTGAGACAGTTTTGACAATTTTTTTAAGAGCAAACTTTAAGACTTAGAACGATCTTTGAATGATTTACTTGTTTCTTCAATTGATTCGCCACGAGACGTCAGCCGTACAGCCGTCTCAACATGTTAAGGAGTTAACACCGAAATGCTCAACGAAACGCGCCTGTCCGTTAGATCGTTAATCGTCGTTATCGCGACGACAAAGCGAAATTAGTGAGCGCGCCTAGCACGGTCGAGGAAAATTAGGGAAGATTAACGTGCGTTTTCCATTACCCGCGTACCGTTGCGGCTGAATGTGTGATACGAAGTGCAAATATCCACTTTGCGTGTGCACATCTGTAAGATTATAATGTCCGCGAATTCGCTTTCGATGCACCGCCTTGCCTTGTTACCAGCAGTCTCGTTTGCACCGATGAAACCGCAGACGCATCCAGATTATCCGGTTCTTTATTGCGAGCTTATTTTACATCACTCACTTTTTCATTCAGTCATGAAGTATACTGAGATGCGCTGCTGTATAATATATAGTCGGCATCTTTATAGATTCTTGCTTGACTGACGTCACGTAATTCATTTCATTCAAAACATATTTTTTGGTGCAAGTTCCTCGGTAATATTCGCTTAATTTATATAAAATATTCACTCTTACAAAAAATACAATATACATTGTCAAAAATAATATCAATATAATAATGAATTAGTTATATTTCCAGATATTTTTGACTCATTGGTTATAAAATTTAACAGATGTTAGATAATAAAAGCTTATGAATAGCTCCTTTGTGATAATTCTATTAAGTTTCTTCTCTTATTTATAACATTAATAATAATTACCAATGAAATTCAGACGGATAAGAGAAAGATTTCAATTTTCGACCAAAATGAATCTTAATGCTCAATAATATTCATATGCAAATTTATAAATACATTTTTCAGTTTTATTAATAGCAATTTAATTTTTTTATAACTTTTAATTATAACTTTTAAATATAACTTTTTTAACTCTTGATTATAGCGAGGTTATTAAATAACAATCAAGTAAGATATTAGCATGAAAATAGCTAGTTAAAATTTTCAACACCACCAGCAACAAAAAACAATTAACTAACTCGTGCATATAATATAAAAAGTTACAAGTCGTTCTTGAAAACTTTTAAATTTTTTAAAAAGAAGGATAATGATCTAAAAATGTAACACTTCTCAATATTTTTACATTTTTTTAACTTTGGATATAACATTTGATATAAAAAAATTTCGACATATTTCATCACTTGGAAGATTTCGCACGTTCCTACCCGGCGGTGTCGAATCGCTCGCGGCATCGCGTACGATCGCGAACGATGGATAACGTAATTACTCATGCAAGCGATCTGACGATGATGCGCACGTTTTGTTCGTACATCCGATTAAGAAGTCACTGCGAGCCCTGACCGCGGGCAACACATTCCGCATTCTAACAAGTCGAAGGCAGAAAAAGAGCCACGGGTGAAAAGATAGGGAGACTCTGTAGAAAAGTCCAACTTCTATAAGCCGTAAGAAAGTCAGCTTCGAGAAGTCGAGGTCGCCCGTTTGTTAGAGACGGTCCCTTGCTAGCTCGAAGAAATTAACTTTCATACTCTCTCGATGCGAATCGCGAATGAGAGAGAAACGCGACTCTATTCGACTTGATAAATATGACACTAATGACTATTATTGCTTCAGGATCGCAATTCTCGTATGGTGTATGGATGTCGCGTTCATAAACCGCGACACGGTTTACGTAACATCACACTGCATTGCTTGAGCGAACGATAAGCTCGATATATACAAAGAGACATCGCTTAATAAGTAGCAAAAGCGTATCTTTATGCGCTTCACGTTCTCCACGAGCGCCGCCCTATCTGCACACGCAATTTAGATTCAAAAGCGGCGAAACCTTCCCCGGGCGAATTGCAACATCGAGAATGCCGTAGGCCGGTATTTATAGTCTCCTCCTTCTTCCCTACTTACATCCCCAAGAATCATCATTTATTTCATTGTCGCCAACAATGGATGGCTATCTCTTCTTTCTTCAGCAATTTGCACTGCATCATGAAAGTTACATGCGCATTTGATGCTATCTCAAGTAAATAAATTCTGAGAGAATTTTCACTATATTTCTCTTTCTTGTTGCAATAACACGAACTATCGAATACCTAACCCACCATTGAGTTAGAGTTTACAAGCACAGTCAATTTTTTGATTGTGAGTTCTGATAGGTAAATTTAAATCTGAAAAAAAATGTAAAATACAATGTAATTTCTATGATAGTAAACATTCTTTGTTACAGCCTTAACAAGAGAATGTAAGAATTTTTTTACATTTCTCAAATTTTTATATAATCCGGGACAATATAAAAATCTGTACTGAAGTTCGAAGACAAGATTGTGTGTGCAGTGAAGGGTGAAAATTTCACATTGCTAATGGATGGTTAAATATATCTGAGTTTATAATATTATTACTAGAAATGCGTTTGAGGAAACGCTATTAACGCTGTTTGTGTCATTCTATTTTTATCGTTAATTAGATATAAGAATAAAATGACATAAATAGTACTAATAACATCTTCTCAAATGAACCTTGGAAATTGAATCTTTTTCATCGCGAAAACGTATGAATGAAGGAAATCATAACACTTGCGTGAACATTACGTATAGACAGTATAACGCAAACGCCAATAATCGGTCAAGCAGGATGTAAATTTGAAACGTCGGCCGACTGGTTGTGTCTCGAAGCCGACTGGTTGGACAGCGCGAAGTATTTGAAAGGGTGAAAGAAGATTAAGTGCCACGTAGGACGAACAATGTGACGCGCGTCGTGAAGCCGCGACTTTATCCCGCCCTGTTGTCACCAATGCGTCTCTGTTTGCAGCTGAATAAATCGATCGTGAGCAAGACAATGCTGAAAATAGTCTCCTTTGGTAACGTTATGGAAATATCTGTTTGTGTAAAGCCATTGCAGCTCGCAAACTTGAAATATGCAAACTATGCCGTTATAAAAAAAAAATGAAAAAATTAGCACGATGTATTTTGTCTTAATCGAATATTATTATTAATTTATTATTTTTGTATATATTCAATGAATGTAATATTATCAAAATCAGTGTCATCCCGATAAAAAATTTGTCAAATAAGAATATCTGTAAATATATAAACATATATAATTACATATAATATATTAATATATATATTTTTTATATAAAACAATTTTCTATTGGAGTTAAATGGGAAACACAATTATCGCATCAAAATTGAGTGTTAAATTAAAATTTAATGCGCAAAACTATTAGCGTTTTCTATTGGGAAAACTAATGCAACTGAATGCAAATTTATATATCTCCAGCATTAATAAATAATTTAATCAATAAGATTATAAGGTTATCGATAATAAAGAATATATAATTAAAAGTTAAATTATTTATTAACACTGAAAATATAAATTGATTTGCATTTAATAGAATTCAGTGTGCACTGATTTTTCCAGATTGGAAAACGCTATTATTCTTAGGCTCAGCCACGTTAGAAATTATACATCGCGAATGCAATCCGAGCTTTGATGAACGACGGTCTTTTGCACGCTGTGAGTTACAAATATACGTCATTATCATGATACTTGGTTGAGAAAATACCTAGGAAGCGCATTTGATTTCCGACTTAAGACGCGCGATATCAAGCCGTGTGAGATTCAGAGGAGACGAACATTTGTCGCGATGCACTCGGAACAGGCAGTCTCGGCGTTGACTAACGGTACTTCTCCCACGTCCGATTAATACAGGTAATTTAATACGAGAACTCTGACCGAGGCATTCAACGAGCATCCCCGTGTTTCAGTGGATGACGGATCGCGCGAGTCAGCGTGCACGGAGCGTGCAACGTTATTACTTACGCGTAGAACACGAAATGCAAATTCTCAATGCCTGTCGGGGATCGAGAGACTCGATGGGACGCATACAGTAACGAGTTGCGAAAACTCCAAGCAACTCGATGCAACTCGCTCGCCATCTCCACGCGTTTTTACGCACGAAATTTTACAAAATTATCACATCCTGCCGTCGACGGACCAGGAAGCGTAGGATTCTTTAATATCCAAGCAGGAATCTATAAATCGACAGTTCGAAAAATTCGATAGTAAAATTAATAACGATATTAAATCTCCCCAAGGTGTCGAGACATAAAATTTACTTTGTGGATTTCTTACCCTCGTCAATTTTTATAGCGAAACTAATATTATAGAATTTAATGCGCCTATCTCGGATCAGGGACAGTCAGATTTAAGGAAGAAGAAAATAATTTCAATCTTAACAGATTTGTTTTTTTGCTCTCAAAATTTTTTGTTTATACTTTTTGTTTGACTAAAATTTAAGTAATGCTCTGTTGTACGGCAATGATAAACTAATCCTATATATTCAGGAAAATTTCAATTTTAATTTTAAATGTAGTCGAATAATTCTTCATGATATTTATGATCTACATTGAGAAAGATTTCTGATTAAAAATGGACGAGTCAGAAGATTCTAATTATATCAATCAGCTTTCTAATTATTTCAACTAGCATTATGATAGGTTTAACAAGAAAATTCTAATTTGTCCAGTTCAATCAAAATTTCAATTAATGCAACCAGAGTTCTTTTTCTAGTGTATCATCAATTTTCTTTCACTGAATTATCCATATAATGATCCTTATTTATAAAACAGAAGAAACAGCGTATCTATCTAAATTATTTATTACAAGCTCTGACTTTTTTAATCAAGAAAGATATAAATCTGAAACTCAGATCTTAATAGATCTTTTTAATCTTAATTAATTCTCTTGATCAACTAAAACGATAAAATCTGTTTAATCCTATGTCTGGCCAATAAAATCTAAAAATACAAGTATATACCGTTTAATTACGGAACGTGACAAATAATGTACTTATTTCAAATTGTTATGAGCTGAAAAGACTTCCTTTTTGCATTCTTGATATAAACCGTGCCTTGATTGATCAAACGGGACTAACTTTCGCTGTAAATGTTCTTTTCTGCGCGGACTTTCACTATCGTTGGCTCGTCCTTAAAACGCGCATGCTGGCTGTCAGGTATAAACACCGCTACTCGGCCATCCGCGCGGCTCATCGGCCAATTTATACGAACGAGATTAATTTCAAGAGCTCGTTTCTGAGAGATGCAGGCGCGGCGAGAAGTAAAATTTAATTACGCGGCGCAGGCGAGTATCAGACATGCGGGGCTCGAGAAAGGAAATGGTGTGTAATAATCTTACATACAGGATGTTCCAATAATATTATCATATTCTTTACCTTTAAAATCCTAAAATTTATATTTAGATGTAAATATGTGAGTAACTTTTCATTGATAAACATAAGATGTGTAATAAATAAGATTCATAAATATTTATAACACATAATAAGATAAAATTTTCACATTCAAATCGTCGAAATATATTCATTTTTTAATATAAATATATATCCATTTTCTTCTTTCAGAAATATAATTCTTTTTAACCTTCTGAAACTTTTATATTGTATCTGCATTTTATAAAAATATTTTATGTTACATGCGAAAATGCAAGTTATTTTACAGCTGCATAACAGACCTTTGTGGAGGCCAACCGTACTGCTTCATAAATGCGCAATAACTTCGCATGTAGGAATGTACGAAAACTTCAATATTTTCAGAAAAAGAATTTCTATTTCGTAACGCTTTTTTAAAAAAAAAAAAAGATTGTCACAAATTTATTTAATATCTCTATAACTCTAATTTTTCTGGAAAAAAATCAAAGTTATAGAAATATTAAATAAATCTGCATCTATAATATTGAAGATACTTCATTAAGGAGCAATAGAAGAATTGTCAAAAATTTTTATTTATGTAAAAATGTAGTAAAATTTATCATATCAAAATATTTACATTTCCCCTCTCGAATATCAAGTATATTAATTGACAAATAATTGCAATATTGAATCAGGATTGATATTGTAATTGTTTCTCATTGTTCCTATCAAAAAATAATTAAATATGTTAGTATAATGAGATATTTGACTCAAACAACAAGCACTTAAAATGATCGTGATATTATTTTCGCGGAGCGAGTTACCGATCAATCGATCTTTCGTTAAACCCGGGTAGTTGGATGGCCATCGATTATACTTCGTCTTCGTGAGAAACTATAAAAGAAGATAATTTAGCGAAAGTTGCGCAGAGTAGAATGTTTTCCTAGGTAGATACATGCCGCTAGATTATCCTGGTCGTGGCGGCTATAAGAGAATGAAGAAGGTGCGCTCGCTTACTTTCTCCCTTCTTCTCTCTCGCGGATGGTAGTCGCGGACCTACACCGACGAGATAAGGCATCCATAATTGACCATAACTCAAGGAAATGAAGCGGCGAACGGTACCGTGCATCTATATTCCGCCTATGCTCCGACGTTGGGCGAGTTAACCTTCGACCCCAGAGTGGCATCGACGCCGCCGCCGCCGTCGCCGTTGCAGGATGCATCTCCAGTCAATAATCCGCTCCTTCTTTACGCGCGATACACTTCTTTTCTTAGTAGAATTTCTAGTAAACGAAATTGTGACTCGAATCCCTCAAAGTATCAGTGAACAGTATTCATAACGGAGTATTATTGGAATAATTAACACTCATAAAAATATGAGTGTGAATTTAACATCATGAATGTCAAATATAATTTTCATCGTGTTAATATTATTTATGTAAATATCAACAAAATGGATTTAACATCGTGGGTTTTAAACCATGCACATTGCAATCAAATTCATAATGTCAAATTATATCCGATTGGAGTTATTTTTAATCATTTCTACAGATCGCCACAGCTTCTACTTAATATGTTGTTAATTTCACTAAAAGAATGGAATAAATTATTTAACTCAAGAAAATGTATTAAATTTGACTTAAATTTAGTTTATTATTTATTAAGTGCATGTTAACATGGATACTACTTTGAAACACAAAAATAGATTTGCATTTTGATGTACATGGAAGTTAAAAATAACAAACTATTATTTAACTCAAGGGGTTACCATTACTCCTTTGATATCTAAATGTAGTGTTAAATTTATATCATGATAATATGAATCAACAGATATTAGTAAAAAATATATAAACATCGTATAGTGTTAGATCTGCACTCATATTTTTTAGAGTGTATTAATATTTTGAATATACAGTAATTATTACAAACTCTAACAGCATCATGTATTGTAAACTTATATGAAAGTTTATGGAAAGGAATATAGTGGAATTTACACTGAAACTCCCGCTGTGTGACAATCGCTTAGAAATGACTCCACGCAATACGTAGCTGTTAACGAGCTCTCGTAATGCATATCTTACCAATATCGGCGCAAGACAAAGCTGTCGACGATCATTTCTGCACTCACAATACATTCGTTAACGTCACACGGCGTTTCTTCGACGACACGATGCGTCGCATCGTTAATGTTGGCTTTCCTGATCTTTTTTCGCTGAATCTCGGAGCAATGTAAAAATACGCATTCAACTAAACGCAGACTAATCATCACAAATGCAGTACTGAAGTCTTTCAAAATGCATATTATTTTGTGGAGAATAGTTCGCGATAAAGTCGCTAACGAAGATTTGCATATTCCCGCGAGAAGTTACGATCTCTCACTGTATTTTACTTCTATCATTTTCTACTTATCGCAATAAAATATGCGAAAGTATGTACTAACCTTTGAATACGCAATCGTAGCGCCAAGCAATTCCCTCTGTAAAATTGTAAATTATATGATAAGAGACGAACTAATCTTTAACTAAAAGAAATAGTGAATAAAATATTTTAGAATAAATTGAAGGTTAATTAAACTCGTTCGGATATTTTTAAGTTTAATATCAAGATTTTGTTTTTTTAAGTAATTAATTAATAAAATTAATTAATTGGATTAATTAGAATTTATGCACGAGAAAGATCTCTAGTCAAAAATGAATGAACCAGAAAATTTTTATTCATCCATTTTCAATCAAAAAATCAATTAATATAATCATTTAATATAAGACATTTTTCTCAATCTGAACATTTTTTAATAAAACTTATAAACGCTAATTAATTATTAAATTTCCATTATTTATGCTAAATATATTATTTTAGACATAAAATATTTCGCGAGAAATGTGTAACTTGCAACTTTAATACGTCGCATGTTGCACTTTATAACAATACGATTTTACGGAATAAATTAATATTGCACTCATTCTTACGAGAATGAGAATTAAAACCGGTGTTGCAATCAAATTTCAAGCCGATAACAAGAATGTATATATAGTATGGCCAAGAACACGCAAATGCTTAGAAGAAAGATAATGAGAAAAAAGATTATTACTACGCACAGTGTACAACATGAATACAGAAATTAATTTCTCTGCACGTTTCTCGAAATACCCAATATATCAAACGTTATCTTGGAATGGCGCAATGAAAGAAAACAGCGAACGCGTTCAACGAGAACGCGTTTTCAAAGTCTTTTCCAGGATACCCTGTAGCGATCGAAGAGAGGCGTCATTCGGCGCTGCGAAATTAATGTACATGAAAGGCACGGTATAATTTCGCCAAGGGAAACACAGGGGGGGAAGGAAAGGTCATGAAGCTTCCGCAGAGAAGCCGGCTTTGGAGCAGGGGGATGCCCCCGAATGAGTTCGGGGGATGATTAATGTCGCTCCCAAGCAGCCACGGCGCGATGCACAGCGTTCCGAAATTGCATAATGCACACGCCCGAGCGCAGATATTTCCGATTACAAATTGAAACGTCCGTGCGACAGGCATCTTTAAGTAGGTCCCGCCGCGGGGGCGCGACGAAGACCCCGGGCGAATCGAGTTCGCCGATTTATCAGCCGCCACCGATTCAACGGGGGCAAAACCGGTTTTCGCACGAAATACGAATCCGGGGCACGAAATACGCGCGTAAGAAATAGATCTACCGTATTTTTGCATCGAGATAACGCGCGCCGCGGCGCCTTCGGTGATTTCCTTTAGCACGCCCGACGATAAATTCGTTCGCAAGCGATATCCGCTTAGCATGCGATTATCATCGCCCTTTATATGCGTTGGTATTGTGAGTACGTGGTATTACGAATTATACAAGGTGTAGGAAAAGTCGACAATAAATGTTAACAAGTTTCGAATTAGTTTTCCAAGGAACAGTTTCTTCCAAGACTCTTCCAACTTGAATTTATTCGTTCGAATTAATCACGAATTTATTTGTGTGCGCACAACTCGCTAAAATATTGATATAAATATCTTACTTTCAACATTGCAGACTTTTGAGAATAACGAGTAAATAATTATACTTGCACAATTGGATGTTGTGGAATAATACAAATGCTGCAAATGAGAAAATTCTTATTTGTTTCTGTTCATCAGTTTTGCGGTTTAAAGAAGTAAAAATAAATTAATTATAACAAAAATTTTAATAAAAGATTATATAAAGATTAGAGAATTTTCTAATTTTCCTATAAAAATTTTCTGAAAATTTCAAAGCTAATAAGCATCCTGATTGTAATATACAGCATATAGAAGTAAAAATATGAGGGCACTTCCATTATGTAATAGGATTGATCAAGCTTATTAAAAATTTAATCAATCTAGACGTTTTATAGAGGTACTTTGAAATATTCTCGGTTAAATAGATCTCGTATAGATATATAGTCCGCCTCATCGCTTTTATACGCGTAATACGTGACAGAAGATACAACCATGTCTTTTGATTTTCAAAGGGATCAACTTATCCCATTGAGAGACACAGATAAAAAAGAACTCATGTTCTCAATTTTAGAGCACTGCGTTAAGTGTGCTTTTATGTTATAAGAACAATCTCTCTTCGTTTAATCTTAAAGTAGAAGATATTGCGCATGGAACACTGAAAAGTCCCCAACGTTAAATTGAAAAAGACTTGCAATTTATCTTCTTTATAGCATTACTGCTCTATGAAAGATTCTGCGGTAAAGAAAAAGACTCGGTGCAGTAAGATTGCAGAAATAAATTATGAGATTCATATAAATTGAAGTTATGCCATGCGATGGCCATTTCCTTTTACTGTGTATTTCTTAAATCTTATATAAAAGGTCGTAAAACTGTATAAAGAAAATAAAAAATAAGGAACTTATTAAAACAATAGATCTTCAATTTATGTTATTTTAAGAAATATCTATGTCTCTACGAGTATATGTTAAAGAGAAAATATGTTAGAAGTTTTTTTAAATTATAAGTATATTTCATAGATATAAAATTTCAAAAATAGAAACTGCAAAAAGTTTATTGCACATATATACTATTTAATATTTTCGAAATAAAAATAACATAATTGCAACATTTATTCGATATGCAACACAAACAAGAAAATTAATTGAACAAGAAAATACACTGTTCTGGAACGTGAAAAATTCGAACGGGTGAATCGATGTTGCGTGTCGAATTATCAGGATAGACTAAAATATAGTCAAAGTACCTGCGATCAATTCTCTTTTTAATGACTACCCTCGACAACGCCATCATTACCGTCATGAATCGATGTGCCAATTAACTCTTTAGCGATCGTACATGGTCCTCACAGCAGCGCTAGCACGCTTGATAGCGCATGCACGGTTAACGGTACCGAGTAGAGTACAGGATGACCAAATTAGGATTCTTGCTTGCGTAGGTGGCAGAGAAACAAGCATATGCGTATTCAGATCTCGAGATCTCTCTCTCTCTCTCTCTCCTTTTTTGCAATTTTACGACTCACCGAGATCATGCATTCGACTCCAGAAATCGGGTCTCTTTTTTCACGAATCGCGACGGCCGCGAATTCGATGCAACCGATTCTCTCATGTCAAGTGCATTCCATACTAATTGCGAAACGCAACCGCGATACTGGAGAGCAAATTTACATAGCGGTCCTATGACGAGGCGGATCGCGCTTCAGCCCGCAGGGATCTCTGAGTTCTCTAGAAATCTCTAAGAGCTCAAGCTGACGATCCAACGATATTCTTGACTCTTTGCTTTCCCGTGGGAAACTTTCTTGGATCTTGCCTGTGGTTCGTTTCAATGCCCGCGAGGTCGGAAACTCGTGTTAACAGCGTCTTTCCCGTATATTGCATAGCATCATTTGACGGAATTCTAATTAATCCTTTTGCGCTTAGTGGATTACTCAACTTTAAAGGTATTACTCATTTTTTTTCTCTTGTCTTTATATAAGTTCAAATAAATAATACCTAAATACTGAAGAATGTATGATGTAACAAGATAAACTATATTAATGTTGGTACTTTGTGTTAATAACACTTTGCGTAATTTTACTAAAAAGGAAGAGCAGAAATAGCAGAAATAATTTGATTCTATGCTTTAAGTAATAGCGTTTTCGTCGAGAATAAGTTTAAATCGCTTTAGGAACGATTAAATTCAATTTTCGTGAATTCATGTTCGACTGAAAATGTTTTGTGTCTGAGTATAACCCGAGGCAAGATTATATGATGTCATTAATCGCTCTCTATAAATGATTCAGACTCGCTTTAGTCGAGAACACTGTAAGTTAAATGAGAAAAGTTAGATGAAACCGTACCGTGTCTTTGCACCGATGTGTACACGTTTCAAAAAATGAGATATACGAACATTTTTTAACCAGATTATCAAATGTTACGTGTATAACTATAAAAATCACGAAAGCAATTAATTTATTAAAATTCTGTGAAATATAAAAATAATAAAGGAGCAATTGTGTATATATATATGTGCAATTAACATACCTATGATTACATTAACTACTTATATGGTAATATGTAATATGTTCAAATCTTGGATATTTAACATATATATAATATATTTATGCCCGATAATACCTATAAAATTTTATATATAAAATTTTATCAAATAAATTTACTTGATCTATTATAATTTACGCTATTCATCATAAGTATTATGGTCAACATTATTCTCTCTTACTTGATCTATTCTTTCTCATACAAAAATCATCGTTGATTATTTGTGACATATACAATAAACATTTTACAATATATATATAAAATAAATTATAACACATAACATTAAATTTTCATCATGATCTTTGCATTATAAAATCTGATGGTATAAATCACATTAGTTACGCATAGATGCTTCGGAAATGAATAACGAAACGTTTCATCATAGGCACCGCCACAAACTGCCGAAACAGGGTCAAATAAATAAATCGAGGCGATAGTTTAGGCGGGAATGATCACGCCTCCATCGAGCCATTACTTATGATTTCAGTATTGTGGTCTGCCTCGTTGTGACGCCTTTATTCAGAGACGAATGTGCTATTTCGATCGTCTTAAGGCAGCCTCACACTATGCTATGTAATTCAGCAAATACATCAGTATCTATATTTGTATTACATTCCAAGTAATAACGCACTTTAAAACATATTTTGAAACACTCTCTCATGTCTTATCAGAATCTTATTTTAAAAAATAATTTAAATAATACTGACATTAATCTCTAAGGATTTTCCGTTATATTCATATGAATTGGATCTTTTACAAAACTAGTGCATATTGAAGTGTAACAAATATAAAAATTAATAAATATATTTTTGTCAAGATATGATATATCTTCTATATTTGTTTTTCCAATCATTACATAAATCAGTCATAAATGAATTTATAACTAGCAAACTTATTTCAAAGACAACAAAATAATAGCACAATAATATTTTGTTCGAATAAAAGTTATAAATTAAATATCACAGTGCAATTATAACCATGTCGTAAATGAGTTTGTTATAAACGGAAGTACGTGTAAGTACTTTCAGCAAGCTATCACATAAAACAATTAAACCATATCTTCCTTTCATTCGTGTTGCGACGTACAAACGGAAACGAACTAATGACGAACATTCGCGTGCATCTCTCTCGCACACTTCGCCGAAGGTACAATTCAGTGTGGTACCGCCTTTATACTTAAACTTTGCCCCCTCGTAGCGAGTCGAATCGTGTAGAGAGTTAATTCCGAGGTACAAAATTACGACGGTTTTATTGCATTGGAACAAGTACAGGATTGGGCGCAAAGAAAGGAGGATACCAAGGCAATCCAGACTCCTATTTCTCATTATTTGCGTATTAGTTCGTTATTAGTATCGATGGATCAATCGTGTCATGCAGAATATGTACGTTGTACTTCGTAACTTATTTTTCAATTAATGACATGCCATTGGGTAATCGCGAAATAAAATGCCAGCGAAATGCCTACGGGCTTACGTTCAAGCTACATCATCTGGCACCAGTCCCGCTTCCACCAACTCTGCCGCTCTTCTCGCAAATTTCCGCGGATAGCATATCCCCCTTTAGTAATAATATACAATTAAACGAAATTAGGTACCGTGTTACAATAACTTTGCCTTTTCATTAAAGAGTACCGCCAGGAAAAGAATAACAAAGGTAAGAGATATCCACGTTAAAAATGATTTCTACTCTAACAACAGCTACGCGCGCGCTACGAGAATCCTTACTATTAAACGTTTTACTTCGAAATTCACAATCTCCGTCGTCTTCGATCTATGCTATTTCGCCGACCCCGAGGACAGAAACTGTAATCGAAACGCGCTTCCTCCAACTCGATTATTGTCCGTGAATTATAATGTTTACTTTCTCGATCTCATTGCGATAAATTCGAAGTTAAACTTCCTCAGCACGGAGAGAAAAATATCGGCGCGGTGGACCTCCCAGCAGCGTGTAAATCGGTGATTAATAACGTCTACTTGTCCAAAGAGCTCTTACTGCTCGCTTATCGAATGTCGCAATGGAACTCTCTCTTTTTCCTTCTCTTGATTTAAAAAGACCAGAATTGACCAGAGATCAAAATGCAAATGTGATATAACGCAGATAAACAAGGACACGCCGCGAGCAAATGATGATTTCGTGGATGCGGGCGTCATCCAGTAGGATTACATTGAGCGCATCCCGTCCACCACATCTACCGCGATTATGCCTGGATAATCAGGTATCTCGCTCCTACCTTGTCCTCATTCTCATTCTACCTCTTCTGAAGCCTGAATCGTCGTCGTCCTCGTTCTCGTCGTCGCCGTTGTCGTTGTCTCCTTCTCCTCCTCCTCCTGCTCCTCCTCCTCTTCCTGTTTGAGAAGGTAACCTCGAAGGTAGGAGGATTAAAGTGTCCTTGCCCCTCCAGGCAACCTCTCGCGAAAGAATCTCTTTCTCGAGGACGACCAAGAGAAGAAGAGCGGCAAGAAGGTCGGAGCGTGTCGCCGAGCGATTCGGTGCGATAACGTCGTTCCGGTTCTCGAAACTGACGTGTGTGAAAGAACATGTTTGTCAGCCGACAATAAAATATTGGTGGGCGCCTCTTGGTAGTTCGATATGGACTCGTGCTCGTGAGCCTTCCTAGAAAATTGGATGCAAGGTTTTGCGCCTGATCGCGAAGCGCGGATTGTCGTGGAATCGCGCGCTTCGCGTTACTGGTGCGATTGATTTTCACTTCCGAAATGAACTTGAAAGATTCTTATCTTGCACGCATCTTGGATGATTTTTATGAATTATAATCCGGATTCAAAATGCGCTTATTACAGTATTAGCACACATTTAGCATATAATTCACAATTTATATGTATTTACTGTATGTATATGTACATAATAATATTTTTATATATAATATATTTATACCTATGTTACTTTGATACTTTTAAAGTTGCATTCTAATATTTAATATGCATTCAATTGAATTGAATATAAATGCTCACTTTTATTTCTAAAATTCTTGCAGTATATAAAATTTCAGAAATAAAAGTGGCATCTATCGATAAAAGCATTCTGGATCTATATGTTCAGATTGAATGTACACCGGATATTAGAATGTAAAAAGTATAAATGTAAATGGATTTTAACTCTGTGAAGCACCTGATATAAAAAATGATATATATAAAAGATTAGTCGCATTCAGATAAACAAAAAATTAAATAAATCATTCTTTTAATGAATTATATAAAAATAACTGAACGCTACGAATTAATTCCAACACCTAATATATAAAAATATATATATATATTACACATATAATATATTAAAAATTATTGTTTTCTGTTCGATTCTTAATAGTTTTTTATCATATTTTATAAAATTGCATCCCTTAACACAAAGATCACGACAACGAGTATGTCATCGCGATCTTGAAGCTTATAATAGCTCAACCTTATTCTTATGCGTCGCGTGATTTGTATCAACAGGAAGTGGAAGTAATTAACCAATTAACATGAACTGGGTATCTTGCTTGGCGATTGTTGTCAGTTATAAAATTATAAAGGCGGCTAAATAATGTCAGACGGCTTGCTTGATACTATCACTGAATTGGCGATGTAATAATAATTATACCACGTCATATGTGTCGGCGCGTTTATCTTTCAAGTCGGTCACTATTCCAGCCTATGTAATTTGGCGTCGCATAGTTTCGGATAAACTACAAAATATACAACACACATATGATAAAAAACGAACATCGCATCATCAATTTGCATTTAATTGGATAGAAACGTTCATTCACCTCATAAATTGAGGACGAACCTTCTAACATGTAATTTTCGACTAAATCTTATACAAACATATCAATTATTCTTGCTTAAAGACGTACTGTAATCGACTCGTAACACATCGTGAAGATATAATTCAATGTGTCAATGTATTATACAATTGATTCATAAGAAATAAATGTGATTATCTGCCGACGTAAATAAAAGTAAACAATTGCTTTATTAATACTGAAATAGATTTCATGTAACGCGAAAGTGTACTATAATAGTTCACGAATAAAATGTACGACTAAAAGTAAACAGTAAAAATAAACACAGTAAATGTCTGTATTCGCATAGAGTTCTGCCACGAATACGGAAATACCGAAAAGAAAAATATAACCTGGCACTACGAACTGAAATAGTACACGTTTAAAATGAAAGCGTTAAACGCTTTCGTTTTTTTTTTCTTTACTTCATTATTTTTGTTAGCTTCTCCACGAATAAGCGGAATTTAAGCTTGCGAGAATGAAAAATGGCAAACCATGAATACGTAAAATAAATAGAAATGTAAAGAATATCGAATGCACTTGACATTAAAAAATAGTTAAATGTAATTATAATTTACAATCTAAATTCCTACAGAAAATTCTCTGCACGTAAGACTTATTACTTATTTTATCAAAAGTTAAACGGAGAACCTATTTTTGTGTTATTTTTTTAGAAATAATTTCCGGCAAATTATTTATAATTATGAGTAATGCAATTAATAACGACTTTTATCATCGTGTCACAAAATAGCTTGCGTTTAGTACGCGTTTTACATTCGCATAATGATAGATCATCACCAGGCGGCTGGTAAATAACAGAGACAGTTGCCTGTGCCGTTAAGCATCACTAAAACGAGCAAAATCGTAGTAAATACAGGATAGTCGCATGAAGGAAAAACTTATTTGAGAGCCACGCGGCGCACAAGGATTTCTTGTCCGCAATCTCGGACAAGATGTTAACTGTTCTTCAACAAAGTGAGCATGTCATAGGGAACGCAAACAACGATCTATCGATCTAGTTGCGGAGACAATATTTTTAACGATTTCCGGAACAAGAGAATAGTAGTATAAATCAAATGAAATAATTAATGAATCATCCGTCAGTTTTCTTCTTCGTTACTTAACCCTAATTGTTACCAAAAGTGCTGATTAAACAAGGGTCGTTTATATAACTTTTAATTTTCGTGCCAACAAATCCATGATATTTCCATATTAATGAGACTCGCGTTACAAAAAGTCAAGAACATAAAACAAGAAATAACATATTTTGTAAAAAATAAACAAAATAATGGCAAAATTAGAAAATTTCTGTAAACAAATATATACGCATATTTTTAAAACTTCTATAATGTTTCTCTTCCAAATTATTTTAAAAAATCCAAAATTAAATACAAAAATATATCAATGATTGTAATTAATTTAATAATTTGTAATCATTTCTGATGCCAACTATATATTTTTTATAGAATTATAAACTTAATTATTATTACATTAACGTTACAGCATTAATAACTATAAAAATAGAGTTCCTAACCATAATTACTTTACCATGCAATTACAGTCACAAATATCAAACACTCTTCTCTTAATATGCTTAATTTGTCACAACAATGTTAATTAAAATCAAGATAAATTTAAATAAAACATTTCTGAAACAAATATAAATGTAAACAGATAGAAATTTCGACATCCCAATTAATCTGAATTAATGCTGCTTTCGCCCTCTTATTTAACATATAAATAGATACTTACAGTAGAAGATCTGGATATAATAAGAGAGATTTATTATTACTTCAACCTCCAGATAGCGAGCGTTATTTCTATGTCTTCATAAATGGATTTACACTCTGTAATAGTAGGAAAGTTAATCATTCACAGATATATAATGTCGCAATTATATTAGCTTGTACATGAGTTAATTTTTTACCAGATAGAGATATCTGGACAGCAAGAACGTGGAAAAGAATTCAAATCGAGCTTCCCATGAAACTATCAAATATAACTCGCATAATAATTTTGCTGAACTAGCGCACTACGATACCAATGAAATATTGCGAACTCGACAGCCATTATCATAATTAATGGCATTTAATTGACTTCTACTTGACAATTAACGATTCTTCCGCTACTTTATTGTGTAATAATCGCACAGTCGGTCAAAGCCGTACTCGCTAATTTAAAGAGTACCGCTATACACTGCCATTCTCTAATATAAATAGAGATATTATGAGCACAACTGATAACTCATCTCGTTTAAGGTTTCAGATTTATGTCCGGAAAACGCGCGAGCGAAAGCCGCCGTCGCCAATGATTATAATAAATGTCCTGTGGCAAATAGTTACCAACGGGTAGCTAATCGAAACATATGGTCTTCTAATCTCATGAGCGTTAATTGCACATTGGCGAATAACAGTAAAATCTCAACCGTATAATTATGAGGCTGTTTTCACGCGTTTCGTTAAAGTCTCTCAGGCTAAAGGCCCATAACGGTTTCGTTCGCTTTACATAAAGTAAGTTGCCGTTTACCCGGTCCGTAAGACGATTAATACGCACGACTGACCGACAGCGCCGCTAATCTTATTTCTCTTACATAATAATTTGCGAGAATTTGTTACGTATAAGTAGTATTACAAATCGCTGACATGTCGACGGTGTTGTATCAATTACTTGTGACATAAATCGCGCTAGCATGCGAGCTAGTAAAATTATATCTAACTGTGCGGTACTTTCCCTGTAACCGCATATGATGTGAACCGATATTATCATCATTATTATCTTATTCGATCCGTAAATAATATTTTCCACCAATATTTTTTAATTCGCAAGCGCATCATTGTAAATTATGTAACCCATAACACCAAATGACATATTACACATATTACATTTCTAAAATATTGTGCACATAATTTTTATTTAATGTACACTTTCATTTCTGTTTTTTATTATTAATCCCAGAAATTTACAAAATATACTGCCAAATTAAAAAAAGCTCGTAAAATTTTCATACGTCCAATATTACAAACAGAAAATCGTTTAAATTAAATGATGTTTGTTTTATTTTATTCATATATAACAATGATTATAAAAACAGATATAATGAACCAAATTTTAGGATATATAATTGGTCTTAAGAACTTAACTGAATGTTATGAAATGAATTTAAATACTGAATAACAATAATGTTTATTCTTACATTAAATATCTTACGAAAATATGATGATAATTTCAATCTCATGGTAAAAGGTATGTTTCGGAAGATTTCATAAGAAAGAAAAAAATCGACCGGACACGATCTCACGCTTAATTAACAGTTATCATACGTACGAGATGCGTATTTCCTCTTTCGTATACTTTCAATTGGAGAATACGTTCCGCATTCTCCATTTCAAGATAATCAATAGCCTTACTTGAACGTTAATAGACAGCGGAGAGAATTCCTCTTATATACAATCTTCGTGTTAATTCAGCCGTAACTTACAATTAATATCAATCGTATAAAAAGATGTATAAAACTGTCAATATATATTACATAATATAAAAATCTCGATAACATGTCTCGAACATCTCAAACACACTTTGTACAACATTTAAAATGTTTTAGTCGACGAACTCAAGGAGAGATTCTCAAAAATAAAAAAAGTAAATTCATATAGATTTAGAATTGTTTCATTTAAGAAATATAATAGCATTATATGTTGTTTGCAATTTTTATCCAACATTAAAATTAAAAACACACAAGAAATAATATTTAGACAAAGCTACTTTTCATAATATCTATTCAAAAATAGATAAAAGATATAAACAGTTTATTATACCTACGATTTATCGCGCAATGAAAGATGGAACAAATAAAATAATCCCTTAAACCCCGCATTGAAAATGTAATAGCCATTGCGATAGGTTTTCATCGGTAATACCATAAAGGGACATGGAGTTGGATAGCAATTTTAATGGCCGCGTTTCGCGGTCGTTACAGACGACGCTGAGATAAAAATTAGGATTTTACGACACGTATGCGCATTCGTGCAGACGAGACGGCAGATGTTCAATTTGCAACTTCGCCACCGAGACGCATGCGATCCGCATGTGCGAGAGACGATAGAATCTCCATCGCTCCGGGCAATTCGTGTGTGCGCTCGCGTAGCGGGGCTCGTAAATGCATGCGTATAATCCGCGGCAGGACGGCGGGATCCGGCGAGTGCGTGCTGCACATACGCACGCGCTGCACACGGGCTCGTAATTCGTACGAGCGGACGCGCGTAAGTGCGTAAATGCATGCGTGTCCGTACTCGCCCCCGAAGCGGAACGAGTCGTCCGCGACTCACGAACCCGCAGACTTATCTTCAACAAGGAGAGAGAGAGAAAGCGCGATTTACGAGTCCGCCGATGGCCTTCGATTGCGATTCCGGAGATTTGTCGGAGATACCCCAGCTCGTAGCCATCTATTTGCATCGCGCGTCGCGTCATGCCGCGCGACTCCTCGCCGCACGCGTTCACAAATGGAGCGCGCCGTGATAGCCGTGATAGCCGTGATATGGATAAAAAGAAACACGCCCCATTTATCAAGCCATTATAAATCTATAATTGTAATTTATATGTTCGTTATTATCTCTTAGGTAGAAAACGTTTCGCGATTTATACGATAATAAGAAGGATCAGCGTGACACCATTCTTCTATCGATGCTAACAAATTATTAACGGAATCATCCTCCGCGATGTCCGAGAAATTGTCAAATAGATGACAACGTAAGATACAAGAGGATGCAAACGGACATAATTTGCTCGATGTGCTCCGTCTTTTAATAGCTTACCGTTTAACCGTCCTTCCGGCGCGGATACGCGAGTTCCTTTCTTAACGAAGACGCGAAAAGGGATGGATACTTCTTCCAGGAATAATGACGTTCGTATATCGTAACATGGTACGTCTACTTTATACACGCGGCCAATCGTATGGGGCAAGGCGTGCTTCGGAAACAATCTGTGCAATCGGGATACTCCCTGGATGAGAGAGCGTACGAACGTGGCTGGAATACAAATCGGAATTGGAATTCAACGAATACGGTGTACCGGGCACGCCGAATGGACGGTGCTTCGCACTCGTTCCGCATCCAGTATATACCATGTACGGATTTGCGTTATCGCGCACTTACGACAGCTCGTCCGAGCGTGTATATCGCGCGCGTAGGTGGTATACCAGGTATATCGCACCTCGCCGATCGAGAGACAAAAGCGAGATCTATGGTCGACCGTTATTTCCCATTGTCGCTCACAAGTATTGGGTACATTGCATTCGACACTTCAAAGCGTTCCCTATCCAGGCATCTAATTGCGAATCTGAGGAGAGATGTAATTTATCGTTGCGGTACTTTCGCAACATATAGGACGAATGTAACCGTTTGTATGAAGTAGGACTGAATATGAAACGAAACAGTTTCCAGTTTTCAGTTAAAAAGCTTAATAAAACAGATTGAATTTCATGATACAATACGAGTTTAGATGAAGTTCGTTACGTACGCATTTAATAAATCCGAATTTTTAAAAACGAAATTGTGTACGCAGTAATTTAATACAATAGGAAATAAATGAAGTGTACGCAGCAATTTAATACAATACGAAAAAAACAAAGTGTACACGGTAATAAAATAATATATTAATGGTTTAATAAATGGTTTATAGTATTGGGAACTTATATTAGAAATATAATGTTGCAATCCTTCCAATATACCTCAAATTTTTTTTCAGTTTAATCAATACATTAATATGCCTTATTTCTTTATTTTTAATTAAAAATGTAATGATAATGTCAATATGAATTAACTAAGTAAACGTACGTATATAAAATTTATTGACTATTGGATATAATTAAAATGCAATAAAAAGTAAACATTTCAACTTTTCCTTTTAGATCATCTTCAATACTAACTTAACAATTACATGTACCAAAATTAAGTATAGAAAAATATATTATACATTTATATAAATAGTAACAATTCTGATAAAAAAAGCAGTAAAATTAAGTAGAGTGCGTCAACTGTTGGAATAAGCTTCTTATGTTATAATATGGAATCCAGAAATAAAATAATTAGTTGTCAGAGTATATTTTTATATTTTTTGCTCATGTCATATTTGCTACATATTTGTTTATTAAATTAAAAATATGTTAGTTGTGGATGCTTCATACAAAGTTAAAGCGTAAATTTTATAGAAAATTTTAATAAAAAATTTCAAAATACTAATTTAAATTAATAATTAGCTCGATCTTTGCAATATAATTTTTATATAAATAATAATACATACAGAAATGGTTCGGAAGTACTGATAGAACTGCATTCAATTTTGTTATAAGTGACCTAGATATATCATATTGAATGCTTCGGTCAGTTGTAACATTTATTCGTAAGTTAATCACTTTTCGCATGCACGATCCGGGAGGTTTGCGGAATGGCGGAAAAAAATATATGATTCGAGCGTGTTCATCGACACAAATCATATGCTTATGGTTTTCTTACATCAGAATTCCTCAGCGCGTCTACTCGTTATCT
Organism: Acromyrmex echinatior; assembly: GCF_000204515.1. The sequence continues at coordinate 1,022,224 of NW_011627330.1, read as the reverse complement.
ATCGAAGTGTTAGTATTTCTTTGAGAATGCTTGCGGCTCCCGTACGTTCGTCCAGGAAAGTTTGCGGAGAGGATAAAAAAAAAGGAGGTAACCGAGCACTTTCAGTGGCACGAGGAAAATTATATACACCAGCCGGGTATTTACTAACCGTGAACACGACCGCCGCACTCCGCGCAACGTGCACTCATTGCGGACAAATGGACGCGAAATCACCGTTATTATTGCAATTTTCCAGTCGGACCGAGATCTCGCGGCGGTAGCGGCCATCGACTAAGGAGAAGAAGGGTGGCTAAATCGGCTGGACATTTTTACGCCATAAAACATAGCGGAATCCGTGCTCTTTGTCCCGGCACGATATTCCTTCGATAAACGCCAACAATTATTGTGGATAAAAGCAAGGTAGATCGCTTGCTTTTGTACGAACGTGGTCTCATCATCGAAAGCCACCGCGTGACTTTCCGATAATAACCAAACTCCTCTCATATATACACTAAAATAGGATAGGATAGATAATTAAAATTGCCTTTTTTGTATAAGTATTGGATGTACAGATAATTAAAAGAAGAAGTACCTATCACTTTCATATCATATGCAAAATTAATAAATTTCTAATAAACATAATTTATATAACAAAATAAAAAGAGCTATTTTTAATTTTTAATCTTCTCACATTTGTATGGATTGGAAAATTCAAAACAATTAATATTTGAAATATTACAATTATCGATGTTCAAAACTTTATGAACTTATTACTATTAACGTTTGAAACTCTAAAACCGATACTGGAAATTCTAGCATAATTAATATTAGTAACTTCTTGATCAATATAATATGGTGTTTTGCAGTTTAATAAAAATCGCAATAAAATAAGAAGATATTTTTAGTCTAATAAAATATATTAGGTGTTGGAATTAATTCGTAGCGTTTTTAAATGAAAGAATGTTATTTATTTCACATGAGCATTAAAAAATACATTAATGAAAGTACTTCCCATCACTTGTAAAACGCTACGAATTAATTCCAACACCTAATATATTTAACAATTTATATTTAAAAGTGCCATATTTAATTCTTCTATGATTTCAAACTGTATATAGTTGCTTATGTATATAGCTACTACACGATCGGTGCTTTTTATTGACATGTTATTTCTAAATGGACGAACGATATTGGAAAATATTAAATTGGAATCTGTTGCACTGGATATTAAAAAATAATTTGATTTCCATGAATTTTCTATCAATAATTGCTTGATCGTGTTACGTAATTATTTATATGTCATAAACTCAATAATATAAATAAATGCATTATTTACTTTTTTAACTAGCGAGAATAATAATTACTGTTAGTGTTATGTTTGTGATACATGAATTTATAAAAATTAATTTTAATGTTAATATAAATTTATGCAAAAAAAAAATTAATTTTAATCGCTTCCAAAATGGAACTGGCCTGAAATTTGCTTCAAAAAACAATGAAATGGTTTTAAAGCTCATACAAACAATTAATTTCATTAACATTAAAAGATTATAATTAGTGCAAAGACGGTTAAATTTCTAATTTACAATCATTTAATCAATGTAACGTAAATAATAATAATTACAAACGTTTCGAGTTCATTTCGAGCCATTTTCAGTGTGTTGAGTTTGCAATTAGTTCCTGCTATAAAACTCAACACACTGAAGCTGGCTTGAAATGAAGCCGAACGGTCTGTAATTATTAATCACGTTACATTGATTAAATGTTTGTATAAAAATTAGAAATTTGATAACCGTCTTTGCACTCTAATTACCGCGTAAAAATTCTCATTAGCTCGAGTTGTTTTTTATTTTATTTGACTTTCTCGAAACTTATTCTTTGTTTGTATTTTTAAAAGATTGAATCAATGATCAAAATAGCAATTTTATAATCAGAGACATTGTTGCAAGTAATCTTTATTATATCTATAAGTTCTCTCTTTTCAACGACAATTTTATAATTTCTAAATTAATGAAAATTAATAAAAACTGTTACTCTTAATACTTAAAAAAATTAATTTATCAGCTGATTCTATTATGTTATAATAAATAAACATATATAACTTTCTTATACTTAATAATTTCAGTATACAAAAGATTTAATTTGTTGCTTATAAAAAAATTAAAATTAAATATCAAGTTGACTTTTACCTTTAAAAAGCTTAAACATATCGATGCTTTATAAATGTAGCAACTCAAATTATAGCGTATATTTCAACAGACAATCGATTTTGCTTCCAAAGTATAATTATATTATTTATTAACATTATAGTAATCATTATGATACCAACAACTTCATCTTCAAAAGATATTGCCCTGTGTTATCACAATTACAGCGATTGATTCCTCTTCCTTTGTTTTTTATAGATTTATAGACATAATTGATGATCATCGTTAATATAGTGAATTTCCGCTACAGTTTAATAACGTTTCTCCCTCCCTCTTTCCGCCAGTATAAATGTAGCAACAATTATAAAAGCATTACATGACGAAGCAGCAAAGAATTTAATATCAATATTTCTAAGAAAATAATAAAGCGACGTGACGAAGTTACTTAAGCACCTACTCGAGCGGTGTAGCGATATATAAGAATAAAAACATTCACATTCTGAATTGCGTCATAGTGAACTGAGAGATGATGCACGCGTGTATCACGCTTGTGCCGTATAAAAGGCATTGCAAACCGTAATTAAGCCACGACCAGTTTCGTTCGACAAGCACAGCTTTGTAAATTACAGTCTCCATTAGCGCGTTTCTTTTTCCTTTAAGCTTAATAATCACGAATCGGTGTGTAACGTGAACTTGTTACACCACCGAGTACCGCGCTAAATAGTTCGAAAACTTAATATTACACGGCGGATAATTAAGATTCTAATGAAAGCCGTTTGAAAACCAAACCGCCGTCACGAGACGCTTGGCAAGAGAACACACAAGAAGCATCCGTCGTTCTACATTCACCGAGATACGCACGGTTATCCAGGGATGAAAACCTGAAACGTCTGCGTCCAAAGAAGTATAAAACGCCTCTTGTTAATCAAAGCTATACAATCTATTTTCTCAGAATATGATAAATGTCTATTATATTCGCGCGATCCGATAAACATACTTCAGTTAAATACACACTCCTTTCGATCCCGCCCTTTTCTAATGATACTTAATCTAGTTCCTTCATTATCATTACGAGAATTTACGGCACGCAAGATTGATAACCAAATTGTATGTTTCGCGAAAGTATTCGAGTGTTATTATCCTCTGATATACTAGTCACGGTTGCCGCCACGCAACTGTGTTGCGTGCTTCGTAACGACACGCGTGGCAAATCAGAATCCAGCCGGATGTTAATCGCGATGGTAGATCGTTTCCTCTGCGTGATCGACGAAACTTGCGCCATTAAGGCGCTGGCTACTCCGGTTCGACAGGCGTGTAAGTCGCGGCCCGTTGTAATTCACGATCGCCATCAATACGTTTCTTTCAGTTCAACTCGAGACAGTGTCACGGACTTGTTACCTTTCGCAGCTACTATTAAGGGTATTATTTCATTGTTCATGCCGAAAACGGATTGTTCACGCCCGAAGAAAATTGATGTCATGCCGGCGCCGTGCAATCGATACCGACGCATATAAAGCCATGTATTCGTTCACAAGTGAAAATCACTGCATTGATGGCAACTGAATCAATTGCATTGATTCTCCATTATGTTACACAGTATGCTTAATAATACTATATTTAGGAATACGCTCAATGCTGCATAAATGCTATAGTTACATGTTCGACGTGAATTTACTACGAATTGCTTTGTCCCAATATCCTTTGCGTACTAAATTACTATTCGCAATAAGCATGACTCCAACAATTACCCTATTTAAGAAACATAATACAGGAGAGATCAGGACTAATTGTTACAAGAAACAAATTGTAATAGTTACGTAGGTTTTTTTAAAGAGAATAGCACATTTTTACATTTACGTATAATCCTTATGGTATCTTACTATTTCACTTCATGCTTGGCGGCCATAATTAAAGTGTAGAAGACTTTGGGTGTATTCCATTTCACGCATGATGCGCATAATGCATCATTTATCCTTGTTGTTTACCGAATATTAAACAAGAATAAATGATGCCTTATAAATATCATGCGTGAAACGAAATGCATCTACTATGTTTATTTATGTATTTTTCACTGATAAAAGTAGGTTAAATATTTCATTCTGTGAACTGTTTATTTTATTGAATACATAAGCTATAGATATGTTTTATTTGGCATTCTTTTAAATTCATATAGTTTTATATACAAAAAAATATACAATTTTCCCCGAAAACGACTGTAAATATTGTAGTCATTCTCTCTCTCTCTCTCTCTCTCTCTCTCTCTCTCTCATAACTACATAAAAGTACTATATATTCTTTTTAGTATGTAAAACTACAACTAAAAAATAAATTTTATTTTACTACACCAAAAAATTATTAGTGTTATCACCTATCATCTATTCTGCTCTCCAAAAATAAACAATCTTTAAGAGAGTGTAACTTTGTCAAAAATGGTTATAATTAAATGATTCAAAAAGCATTTGAAAGCTTGAAGTCTCTATTTTTTAGATTAGTAGTTTAGATAATAGCCTAATTGATTTTTTATATAATTACTGATGCAAATAGAGATGTGTCAAACCTGAATTTTTTAAATAAAATTTATAAAGCTCGATATGATTTAAATCGCACATAAATGCACTTTATAGCTTTTGAAAAAATACTACTCTTTATCTTTAATTTGCATACTTATTCAGCATTACACAGCATTTTTTTTTTCATCGAACTATTATAACTGAAGCAGAAAATATCTTTTTTGACTATCTACAGAAGAAAGTCGAAGTAACGCTCGGTTTTCTTTAAAACGAATAGAAAAGTCTGTTCTCTCTTTAAGATGCGTCTATCATTGGATGCTTTCCATTTTAATGGCACAAATCAACACAAACATCATTCTTTCTTAGCATTCCAGTGAATAACAAAAATAGAATGATACTTGTGTTGATTTGTGTCATTAAATAGAAAGCACCTATTTTTTTATATAAAGAAACTTTTCATACGTAAACTTCATTTAAATAAGCTAAAAATTAAACAATTTATACGATATTATTCAACTTGATATATCTCGAAGAAATATTAAGAACATTATGATCTTAACATAATTTATGTCTTTTGTGTTCGAAGCAACGACTTTGGATAAAACGACGTCCACTTGATTTTATCCGGCAGTAGACGCGCATTGTGTGGAAGTTGTACGATCGGATTTACTCTTTCTCTTATGTGTTACATATACATATATCACATGCACTTTAAAGAGCAAATTTAAATCTTTCTATTCGTTTCTTAAAAAATACCGACCACTACTCTGTTCGTCTTTTATGAGTCAAAGTCAACAAAATGCTTTTTATTTCAATATTTAACAATTCGGTGAAAAAAATCGTACATCGCTGAACAAGTATGCAAAGATTTATTCTTTCAAGAGCTCTAAATTGCTTTTGACTCATGAATTAAATAGAATTTTGTAAAGTTTATAAAAAAAAAAAAAAAATTTCGAATTTGATAAATCTCTATTTTTCTCCATATGGCTCCTTAAAAAATTGCATTGCAATTTTATTACCGAACCGAAGAGTACAAATCTCAAACTTTAAAATTCTTTTTCAATCATATCATTATAATTATATTTTTCACAAAGTTATACAATGCTTTGAAAATTGAAGGGCAGAATAGATAATCCCTTAATTTTTATGTTATGTACATATAACTATAATGTCCACCATCATTTTACGAAAAAAATCACAGTGTTATTATTACTAACATTATAAAAGAAATAACTATAAAAATGTCTAATCACAGTTATTTACTATGCAATAGTTATAAATACCAAAAACTTTTCTCTTAATGTAATACATTTTTCAGTTTAAAGATTTAATATTTTACATTTAGGTGTCTCTCTCTCTCTCTCTCTCTCGCTCGCTCGTCATTATTATGTTGGTAATAACGATAAGTGTAGAGTTTCTTTTAAATTTCACCAAGTCTAAAGGATCAGTTCCGGCCTTGGTTGCCGACTAGAGGGATCATTTGATATCTCAAAGAGAATATTGCAGCAGAACGGAACGCGGTCGAACAGAATTCCGCGATTTTACGCTCAGTCGCGGAATTGCGGTCGTTACGCGTCTCCGCTTGAGTAATACCTATGAGTAGATATCACGCTCGCCGAGCACTTAGTCCGGTCGCGTCTGGCGAATAAAGAACACAGTTACGCACATGAATGTCTCGGTGCAGAATGAAATACCGCCCTGTTATCCGACTTGAGAGCGAGTCTCTCTGCTTTGGACGTGAGAGTAAAGTTGCAAGGTGTATACTTGACGCGAGCGATAACTTCGTCACGGTATCACACACCTTCTCCTCTACATCATAGTGATATTCCACATTCTATTTTCATTCAGTCGGAACAACACGACAAGATCATTTAACTGTCGGTTAGAACGCTGTCTGTAAACAAAGTTTTTTATTGGCAGTTTCAGTGTCACGCAAAGATTGAACTTATATATATTATTTAAGAATCTACGACCCGGAACAAAATGCGACATGTAGTTTTAAAATTCTGTGCTGAAGAGGCGTAATAAAGAAGAGAAAAGAGAGAGAGAGAAGAGGGAGAAGATAAAATTTTGCTTCTCGACTGACGAAGTATAATAACGTTAATCCAATGCTACAGTGTGCTCTACCACATATTCTGACATATGCAACTCCCGCAGCGTAATGTAACCTTGTTGCATTGAATAACCGCGGGATTCCCGTACGTGCACAACGGACCGAAACGTCGTCGCGCCGCATGTAACCATATATTCGCCTCATGGCATCGCCTACGGCATAATCCTGACACGCGCACAAATTTCCTTATGCTGTCTGCTTCCTGCAAGCCCACGGACAACTTTTCCGTTTCTAGAGAAATGGTATATAGTGCGTGATTGAGTTCTGAATTCTATGCTGTGATACATAATGCTCGACACTTGGCGTATTTAGTAATATTCATAATTTTAAGATTACAAATTGTCGGAATTTTCCTTACAAAAGATGTAAGTTGAAACATTGTAAAACGTTCAATGCTCAATGAAACGTATACTATTCAATTCATAAAAGATCATCATAAGAGAGGCTTTCTATAAAGCCGTTAGTAATAAATCAGAAATCAGAAGCTAGAAATTGATCAATCACAGTCGAATGGGAAAAGAATAATCGACTATGATTAATCAATTTTCAGCTTTTGACTTCTGATTTATTACTAATGACTTATTGTAGAAAGCCTCTAATACTTAATAAAGTTTCTCTTGGAAACAAAATTCTATTATAAAAGTACATTATAATATTTGCAAATTAAATGCTCTTATAGTAGAAGAAATCGAGACTAGTTGTTCTTATAAAAAGTTTATCCAAATTAATGTGCACATTTAAATCAATGAATATCTGTACATTGATTTAAACAGATTTTTAATTGGATAATCAATTCTTTTTTTAATTTGCATAAATATTTTTAAACATTGAAAATTAAAATTTTTTGTTAGTAGGTAAATTGTAAAGGTGCCATTTCAACGCTGAAAAGAAGCATCAGCACGATGGATAAATCCAATTTTCAGCGTCAGATCGCTCGGCTCAAAATTGAATGCACATACATGACGCTACGTACTTTTCATGCATTTTCACTATCTAGCGCCAATTTTTCACATAAGTTTTTGACGCTAAAAATGAGCGCCGAGTAACAGCATGAAAAAAATGACACCTTTATAACCCACTATAAGGTAAGTTGTTACTGAGCTGAGATAAATTGTTATATTTACAATACAATTTCAAACACATACACATATAAAAAACAAATTCAAAATTATCATGCATTCAAACACAAAATACTTCACACAGAATATTTTAGGTTTTTATAAAACTAAAATTTACAAAAATATGTTTTTAATCAGTTATTAAATCTATCTATCTATCAATTAACTAAAGAAAGAAACTTGAACTTAACTGCAAAATACTACACAATTATTTTGATGATCCGAACAAAATTATTTTCAATTTTATATCTAGTTAAAATTTTTAGATACTTCAGCAAAATTGTTTTTTCTATTCAATTTATATTATTGTTATAAAAAAATCTATATATATTAATTAAAGTTTTTATTGCTCATAAAATTTCTAACATTTACTAAGTTGAGATTTATAAATAACTGTGTTACAATCTCGATCAATATATATAACCACTATGTATAGAGTAAAGAAAATTAATTGCATTACTATTCGAAGTCTAGCTATCATCAGAAAGCAACTTCTATTTTTTTCTAACGGCTCAGCAAGCAGCTACACCAATCTCACGATTCTTCCTTCGATACCGTGATGCGGAAAAGTGATTTTTATTGAATCGAACCCCACTTAAACATCTACACGGCAATCTCGTTGAAAGAGAAGAATATCGTGCTGTACGTGCGTGTACGCGAGTGCATTACCAACCAACGTGAAATTGAGAGAAAATGAGATCGATCACTCTCTTGATAAAGGATGAAGCACCCATCCATGAGCCTTTGAGATTGTTCACCATAGAATGATAGAGCTTTAACGATGATTCCGCCCCGTAGTTCCCGCGGACAGTAAATGATCCCCGCCAGAACGAAATTACATGGCCGGAGAAACTACAAGGATCTATTGTTAACTGCTTGTCGCTATTCGCTGGCCCACAGAGAAATTCCGTCAGAGAAACAAAGTGCTGCCGTCCGTCTTCTGCAAGTTTTCCACTCGCGATTCCGTTCTTTTTATCGCTTGACGAGAATGCAATTTTCGCGAAGCAGCCAAACGATCCAAGTACATATGCGACTTTCGTGCTTGAGAAATCAGAACGACGTCGACGTCCTGACGTCGGCGTCGCCGCGACTCTTGGCGCGTTGTCTAATAAAAATAAAATTCGGCAACTTCGTACATTACTCGAATTCGTATATTACATCAATCGAACATACAACTTTTCGGTTTGTATACCTCTTATTGCTGTCGCTGTTATTCCTATTTTTATATAGAAACTTATATTTTTCATATACGTTGTTTACTAAAATAAATGTATAAATTGAGAAACTAAAAATTTTGTAAAAGAACAAATCTAGATATCACCTTTATAATCTTTATAAAAGATATATTAGTAAATTAACTATATTACTGAATAAGTTACTAAAATATATTGCAAAATTGATAATAATGTTTGTAATTTTAATATATTTAATGTATTCATACAATTGTCTAAAGCAATATTTCTTCACAAATCGGGAGATTTTTATCAAAGATTGATAAGAATTCAATAAATTTGCTAAAATAGAAATTATATTAATTATTGAATTGGTTAAATAGAATAATTCTTATTTATTTTTTTAAAAAAGCTCTTGTTTATTAAAATTCTTCAACTCTGAATTTCTTTAAAAAAATGCGTTTTCATTTAAGCAAAAATCGGTTATTAAATGCGCGTGAACATTATGAAATACATATATCGCAAACGATCCGAGTAATCTGAAAAGAACATGTTTATTTTAATTTAACGAATTCCGCAATATGGATTACGTATAAACCAAATTTACAGGAAAAGTGAATGAACGTGGGAAACATGCTACCGATTGTGAGACAACATGGGAAAGCGAAAGAAAGGTCATATCCCGATAAGAATTTTGTCTCTGACCCTCGACCTTTTCACACGACGCCACATACGTTGAACGTAATGTGTTTCGGACGTGGGCGATTTGAGGCAGACGCAAGATAATGAGTTCCTGGACTGTGGGATATTGGCATGCGACTTATAAGGATGAGAGTAGTAGGCTCAAGATCGATGCATCCGCGGGAATAGACGAACCCCGCGCGCGCTCGGCTATTATTCGTAAGTCGTGATCCTGGGTCAGACTCCCGCTGACTGCAGAAAGCTCCTCTCTATTACTCCGGGGCCCGACAGGGGGATACGATCGAGAGACGGCAATAACGCATTTTGAGGAAGCACCCTTGCCCTCTATCATTCCTGGCGATCGTCCGTCCACGACGACGTAGGAACGGACGTAATGATGCCCGTCTACGTATCGCGCTAATGTAACGGTACGCCGTCATCATCCAGGATTTGTATTCGTCTAGTTTTCACATGAAATCCATACATTTTATGCAAATAATAATATATGAGACCGAGAGGGCATTGCAAATTGTTATCATGACGGAACTGAAAAGTGGAACGCGGTAGGTACTTGGAATTCAATTTAACAAAAAAGTTTCGAATATGATAATCGGACGTAATGTATTCATCTTTCTCCTTCGATTTTATGCTTGACTTTTCTTTCCCAATAATTTATATCGGAGTTTTTGTCGGTTCATTTTAATATTTTAAACGTCTTAATATGTAACTGTCGAATCAAATATCAATTTCAATTAAAAAGTTTTCATTAAAAAATTACATTGTATTGATCCCAAAATATAATTTATCTACGGATTGGGCATTTACATAATGTGCCATAAATTCTGTTATTAATTGTAAGAAGAATAATTTCATAATTAAAATGAAAGTAGAATAAAGTATATACTTGAAAATAAAATATATAATGTAAAAATAAACATAACTATTCAAAATATTCACCCTCACGAGTTCTTCTAAACGATCGGATTTCAAACTCTCACAGCACATAAAATTTCAAGTTATTTCATTGAAATTTAGATCGTTTTTTCTTTCCAAAATTTAACACAAAATGACTTTAAATCTCATCGAAGTTCTAAAATTGATCTTATAAAAATACCATCATCGAGATTTTGAATGCCGCGAAAGTTCCAAATACGACTGTATTAAAGTAAAGAAATTTGTAAAATTAAAAGATGGAAATTTTTGATGATTAAATTAGTTATGGCAAATAATGATTTAATTAGTTATGATTGAATCCGATAATAAATATTTTTTTTTAATAACAGAATTTATGGCACAACTATTATATATATCTCTAAATTTAATATTTCGCTTCTACAAATATACGATTCAAAATAAATATATATACATATGTTCACAACGTGTAGATAATACAATATATTAATAAGCAGTTTAAAGGACATACCTACTACTACATTTACTACTCATATTCAGTTACTACTCCAGTAGTAAGACACCATCATTACAATCAACTTGCGCGATTATGCGTGTAATTTATTTTCAACGTAACTTCAAACTATAGCGTGTAAATTGATTCAACATCTCGTTCGGGCGTCGTTTAAATTGAAAATCGAAGTAACAGAAGGAATATACGGTGTCTAGCTTAACGACGAGTTTACTGCCGGGTCAGGTCACGCTGGAAACGCATTTGCACATACGACTATGTTAAACGGCAGATCCTTTTACGGCGTGATAAGAAATAACGACTCGTCAGCTATTTTTGCGGATGATCGACAGGTTTCGAATTTTACTGCATATGCGCCGCTGCATGGTGCCGTCGTTTCACGGCAGCAGGCTGTAAACTTTCAGCCTGAGAAGTACGCGAACGCCACGAACGGAGTAATTCCACATCCGATCCCATCCGAACCCATCTACCTAGCGACCCAGCTACCTACCTACGCACTCGGGCGTGAGTACCATGAGTACTCCACGTACCAGTGATGCACCACGATGCACCACGATGCACCGCGGGACACACACGTGCACGCGACGCTATCCCGCCGACTGAATGCCTCCGCTCAGCCTCATAACTCCGCGCGCCCCGGTACACTTTATCTCCGGTTATCTTCCCTGGCGAAGAATCGTAAATTCGAACTCGAAGGCGAAGTTCTCGCGCACTTCTCGCACAGTACCACCGCCTGCCCAGCATGATTTACACGATCCTTTGCGTCGCACCTTGAAAAAGGCGCAAGCTACATTGCCACGCGCGTCCATCGAGACCGCAGTTTTTTCTTACGTTACCCACCATCAAATTTTCTATTGGATCTAAAATCTAATGATAATAATGAAAAGAATAGTATAAGTAGAAAAAAAAATGGAATCAATAGACCTTTCATTTTTCATTAAAAAAACATTTCAGAAGAGAAACATATATTATTATTTTATTATATATATTTATTATTATATAATATAATAATAAATGTGTAACCTATTAAACAGTATTATTATTTAAAGATGTGTATATGAAATAAAAAATATCCTATAAACTATTAATTTTTTCTGTACCTGATAACTGTACCTGGAATTTTATGCGGAAAATGATAAGATGAATCACTCGGCAATTTGCACTTTTTTTGAAAGCTACAATGTGTCTTTTACATATATACCAAAAAATTAATAGTTTATGAAATTTGTTAGTATAAAATATCTTTTAAACTATTGATTCTTTGATATTTCTACTTCATTATTTTTATATGTGGAATAATTTAAAGAATCATATTGAAAATATCATATAATTCTAATTTAAAAAGTAAGTGTGATCTTTTTAGCTCCATCTAGAAAAAGAACGACGTCAGCAAGATACGTAAAACTGTTCCCCTCGAAATCATTTCACTTTTATTTAAAACATTTTTTTATTATTAATAATTTTGGAAAGGAAAAACTTGACTGTTTAAAAATACAATGTTCAAAATACAATGCCCGATATATCCTATATATACAATATGTAACATTGTGTAAAACAAAATATAATAACGTCAATTCTCATAATAATATATCCTAATACTCATTGTCAATACTTTTTTTAGCTTTATAATTATTTTAAGTTGTTAATTTTAAGAAATAAAATATCTGAGACAAATTTATACACATTGATTTACGTTTCCACTCTTAATATGACATTTCTAATAAGGAATTCAAAATAGTATGATTATTTCAAGAGTTGAAGAATCATGTATCTTAATTATGTATCATGCTCGTTGACAGTTTCTGCATTCTTCACATTGAAGAATCTTAATCATGTATCATGCTTGTTGACAGTTTCTGGATTTCGCCCAGTCTGAACGAAGTCATCGACATTGCGACACATGCGAAGGCGTTTATCTCGCAGCATTACCTTTTATGTCCGCTGGTAAACTTGTTCAAGCGTACGTAACCACCTACGTGCCTCGTCACTCGCTTCCGATCGTGGCGTTTTTGCCTGAACGAATTGAGTTACTCTATGATTATCGCGTACGGATAATATTCCATGCGTGTATCCGTTTAATTTGCGACTTTACGAACGATAAGGTAATATCTTCACATTCGCAAACGTGTGGCTTAAAGAAGCAAATCATCGTAGAAGCGGAGATAGAAATGAAAACGAAGGGACGACGAAGTAGAAAGATCAATCGCTTGATTTGTGAAAATTATGGAAAGAGAAACGTGAATTGAAGATACGCCTGCACGCAGTAGATAGAAGTTTGTTATCGACGCACTTACTACTACGACCGTAAAACATAATTTATATTCAGATCGTGCAGAAAAATAACATAAATTAATATTTCAGAGTGTCGCAGAATAAAGTCCTTAGTTAATAGCCAATAACTGATAATCAAGTAATAACGAACGTACAGCTAATATTTAATGACATTGTATCAAATAATCATTAATATCCTCGTGAAAATTTCATAAAATAGTAATTAAATGATCAATTATGATACAAATCTCAATTATGAAGCAATATTCTTCTTCTTAAATCCTAATTTACACTGAGAAAAATATCTGAAAATGGACGAACTAAAAAATTCCAATTATATCAAACAGAATTTTAGTTACAATTAGTAGATTTAATCAAAAATTTTCGATTCATCCACACATTTTCAATTAGAATTCCAATCAAACTTTTTTCTCGGTGTATATATTATCCTTACTTTATTTTCTTTAATATACTTATGGTAATTAGAACAATATATTTATAAAAATGATTTGTTGCTAAATAAAGTTGATCTAAATAAAGTTAGATTAGTTTGCAAAGAAGGATACTTTGACATTATAACAAAATTTAATTGTTGCATACATAAAAGATTGTAAAAGTAATTATAAACTTTTACTTGTGTTAATAATATTGATTTAAAACGTTCGATATGAATAGTTATTAATAATATTAATCATAATAATTAATTATGCAATCGGCACTGCCGATTTAATTAAATAAAAATATCAATAATTTTTCAGTAAAATGAGAGTCGATAAAGTGTTAATGTCTTTTTGTACGTGAGACGTTGAAATGCGAACGACGAAAAACGCTGTCAAGAGAAGACGACAGTAGCCATGCGTATTACGATTAGCTTTGTAAATATTATTCCACGGTCGGTGTCGCGCTCGTGGATATCTTTTTCTTGGGCCTGGCACGTCGTTTCCGCGAACAAAGAGTCAGGAATGTCGCGGCCGGAGGTTCGTCGCTCGCCTTCGCATTAACGCCGTTTCAGCTGATAAAAAGAGGAGAATCGGGCTGCACCGAAGAAGATCGCTCGCGCATCGTCGCCTTGCATCGCCGTTAAAAGCATTTATTGGCGTGAGAGCATTCGGTTGTGAATTGCACTTGCAGAGCTATGGTGCCGACTACGACCGGTGTTCTGGCTGGCTCGAGAAGTAGGTCCGGCTGCACGCTTATCGGGAAAACGGACCTGCTTTCGTTATTTTTGCTCGTCTCCCGATCTCACGTGCACCTGTTTCAATCGGGTACCGACCGAATATATTACAAACCTGGTCGCATCACCGTGCGATTTCTCATTATCGAATGTTTGCGACACGACGTCGTACATAATCTATAGCCTGCATCAAATTTGCACATTGGATGTTTCCAAAGTGAAAATAAAGGACAATTTCTTGTTAAAGAGAAATGTTGAGAATCGAACGTACATCTAAGAAATAAAACGTTAACATATCGCTCCTCTATTTAAAAAATGATACAAATAAAAAAATTAAGTTTTTCAGAAAAGTTGAACTATTTTTCAATTTAACAAAGAATTATTGACTAATCAAATAATCAAAAATATCTTCTTAACATGATCAAATATCATTTTTGTTTTATAATCCTTAAAAGTTATCTTTTTTGAGTTATGATAATTTTGATAACTTTGATAAGCTGTTCTTTTTAAGTTGTAATGATTTTGAGTGACAGTGAAGTTAAGTTAATTCACTCTTTAATACTCGCGTATTAAAAAATTATGACAAATACTGAAAATTAGGATTTGCTTAAAAATAAAACTGCTTCGTGTGCTTGTAATAGATACCCAATAGATGATGCGTTTATCAAGTTATATTATATCTCTATATGATTGATTCATACTTGATATCCTTGATTCGTACTTGATAGATAATTAAAAAGCTTTACAAATAAATATAAAACATAAAACAGTAAGAAAAAAAACGGCCGTTTTTTTTTAGTTTGATTTTTTACAATATTATGATGTAAAAGAAACGTACCGATAATCTTCAAAAATGAATGTGAATAGCCATCAGTTTCGAGTGATCCAGTTACCGTCAGCTATCAGAATCATTAAATGTTGTAAATCTCTTTGTTTCCATGATTATAGTCAGAATATGTAGAAATATACATTTTTCGTTATCTTATTATACAATACAATTATAAAATTGAATTCCTATTCTTTTAATTATAAATCTTATAATATTTTTTTAATCTCTCACGATAATTTTCTAATTATTATTGGCTTTAGTTTACCTAAAGAAGAAACAATCTTGTTTTATACAGGATGTGTTATATCACAAAAAATATCATTAGCATAATTCACTATAATTAGTGTTATCGAGAGAACGACGATTCTTGCAGCAGTTTTGCATAGTTTTATCTAACGTAACGACGTGCAGATTGGCCAACGGAACATTAATGTGCAACTTATACCTTCCAGTTACTTCCATAACTACGATTTCCTGTCTTAAATTGCAATTTGCAATTCAGGAATTTCTTCTATGGCTTATAGAACACACGTATATCGTATAATATAATATAGGATGTCGATCATCTTGCCCGAAGTTGCTCTTCAACTACAAAAATATGATTGTGTCTAAATTTAGTTTAAAACTGAACAAAGTAAATAAACTCGAGGTTACATTATGATATAAAAATGTAAAGTATAAAATATATAAAAGTAAAAAGAAATAAAGTCTATCAGAATTCTCACAAAATATTAAAAATTGTAATCTGTATATTTTCTTGCTACATATTATAAAATCAAAAATTTATGATATATAATTCGAAAATAATTTATATGTAAATATAATTTTTGTGGTAAACTTGAAGTTTTGAAAACTGCACATTTTACTGGTATAAACAAGAAGTTTGTCTAGTAAGCGAAAAAACGAAAAAGGCATATATTACAGAATATATTATTAAAGAATACAAATAATGATTTTATAATGAGCAAGATTATAATTAAAATAAGTTTCACTAGATACTAAAAGAATGCTTCTAGGATATACGTATAATATATTTCTTTTAAAGATTTCACAACAGATAATAAGATTATCTCTGAGAAAATAAAATTCATATAGACTTGTTTCGTGCATACATAAATTGCTTAACTTATTTGAGCATTACAGCGGCTTTTCTCAAAGATCACCAGAAATGAAAATAACAACTAGAGAGAAGAGCTCATAAACTCGATAACGTATCGCCAATGAAATAGATGCACTTTTCGAGTCGACATATCGTTCTCAGTACAGTGATCGATTCGAAGCTGTGCGAAACCATCTATCAATTGTGAAATATTTTGCAACGACTAGGTTGATCGATCCGTCAGATAATCGTATCCGAGGAAAAAATTGACAACAAAAAAAACAAAACGATTTCTTCGGTGTGTCGTTTCTCTCACGTACCAAAGAGAACGATAGGACCGACCCGGATGAATATCGTGGTGGCGCAGCGGCGACGTCACGGCAGAGGTAAAGACGTAGATTACACCAAACGTGCTATCCATATTAATAAACTAGTTTTTGCTGACACTCGCTGCCGCGGTCTCGTTCGCTTATTACCATGGAGAAAACCATCGACTGAAATACTGCCGTTAATCCGCGCTGCAGCCGGCGTCGCCGACGCCATCGTCGTCGCCAGACATCACGGCAGAAGCAAACTAATTAGATGCTGTGGAGGTTATCAAGGTTGTAGACGTGTCGCACTTTTCCCTTTTGGTCAATAGCAGAACGCTGTCGTCGATTGGAGAAAGAAATGAGAATGAGTGATAAAATTGAGACGATTATTAATATTAATCATTATAATTAAACTATTTTCGTAGCGACGCGCGATTCACTAAAGATTGAGACAAAGTCTGAAGAGAAAGGACACAATATACTAAGCTAGGCCAATAATAAATCACCGATTAACTTTTTCAGATCTGTGAGATACATATAATCCTACCTCGATTGCCGCGATTATATCTTTTGATTGAGAAGAGATTTATGTGTTTGAAAATTGAAAAAGCAATACACAATAGTTATCATTTGAAAGTATGAAACAATGTCAAGATAATCAATATTTTATGATTAATAATATATTAGATAATTTCCATGTGCGCCATAGAATCAATATTCTGAATAATTAGGATGATTTAATAATTATTACATGTTCTTTTATTTCTTATCATATTTCAGTTTAATATTATTATACCTGTACACACTTTTTGCTAAATACAAAGTAATAGTGTAACATTACACTGTTACATTAATAACATAAAGTGGAATTTATACTGTAACTTTTGGAAAAATTTTCGACTCTAATTCTGTTTTTCTAATCTAAACGAAATTAGGTAACACAAAAGAAAACTGATAGATTTGTTAATATAATAATTTTATATATATATATATATCCCTCAATATATTTGATTAGTTCTAATATTCGTTCTAAATTCATCGGAGTGATCTATAGTTTGATGTACCCACATAGATATATTCCGTCCACTATAACCGCAGCCTTATCGATCACGCGCGGGACATAACAGTATTTTGAGAGAATTCAATTACGTGAGCGTAAAGTTTTTACTAGTGATGCTAGTCGAAGCGGAGCCAATCGCTTGAATCTCTCATCTGGCCATGCGCGTTTATACAGATTAATGTGTGCATGCTATTTCACGCTTTCGCCGACAATAAAAGCCTCGATTAACAATCTTTACATCGATACGTTATATCGCTTAGCGAATAGAAGAAAGATCACCACCGTAAAGTGAATTCAAAATCGACAAAGGTGACAAAGGTTCGTTTTCTCGATAAGAGATACGACAGATTCTCTCTCTCTCTCTCTCTCTCTCTCTCTCTCTCTCTCTCTCAGGTATGCGGGCAGGCAGGTACTGAAGTACACAGGCACGCACAGCACGTTCACCGTGGCAGTTATCAGTACTCGTCTCGTTCTGAGGAGCAGTTAAGTACGCACGAGTCTTGTTACAACGCGAACCGTTGTACCAGATAGCTATCACCGCAGTTATCCCGTCTACGGGGCGGGACTTTTCGTTTATCTTGGAGAATTCGCGGCCGGCATTAATCTCAATTAGCTGCAAATCGTCCAACATTGACGCGGCGGCCATCGAAGAGAAAGATTCACCAAATCGATTTCAATTTCTTAACCCGCCATGCTATGCTATGCCACGGACGATCCGGCGCGCCAAGTGGAATATCGTGTTCCCGATTTTTGCTTCTCACACTAAGTATGTGTCACCGTACTCTTGAGACAGATATACAATACTTTGTCCATTTTGCGGTTATCCACCTACACAGCTTGGTCCTGCCTATGTTTCTCGTCTTCAGTCTTTTTCGATCCTTCATTTCGTTCTCTTGCTTTTAATATATGCTCCTACTTTAATATATGTTCTATTTTTTTTTTTTACAATAAATTTGAAATCCGAAATCTTTTCATTCATTATTTTTTCGAAATTAACTTACTTTCATGAACACTTACAGAATAATACCATCATTCATAATTTCTTTAATTTAAAGAATTAAAATTTAACACTGCTTTTTTTTTAATATTAAAGGTAGATAGAAAAAATAAATAACTAAAAGATAGACACTGTAAACTTGAAATTGAATTTTTACTCAAATTAAATTTAAAAAATTCGTAATTCCAAAAAATTCTAAAACATTAAAAAATCATAAGATTCTTGCATCTCTCTTATATTTATATTTTTTATTTTTTTTATTTTAATTTTACTTTTAATCAGTAAAAATTGTGTTAACCAGATAAATTAAACAGATAAAATATACGAACTTTTAACTTTTTACAAATATAAGAATTCCTTCTTTCTTGAAAAAAATATAAATAATTTTAAAAATTCATTTTTGAAAAATTTATTTTACTTTATTTTTACACATTACATTATATTTCGACAAAACATTTTGAATAAAAGAGCTTTTATATTTATTTTTTATAATTAATACATTTTTAATAAATTTTCATTAAAAATCAATAAAAATAGCCAAATGATCAAACAAAACTGATTTTCTTTAAAAATATGATGCTCTTATAATGTATATCTTATTAAATCAATAAAAATACAAATTGCTTGAAAAAGTTTAGGTACTCTTTCTCATTTTCTTCGTTAAATATAAAATCCAGGGCAAAAGTAAACTTCAAAGCACGTAACTCGTGAAACTAATGTTTATTTTAAAATTTATCTCAAGTTTCAGAAATTGAATTAAAAAGAGCAAATTCATTTAGTAAAAAAAAATATAATATTACGTTCATACTCTGGTATTCTTATTTTCGTTTGTCTACTTATAAAATTTATTAATATTAGATTGAACGGCATTAACATTAAAATTATTAATATATTTAACAAAACTGATACTCAGTGTATTATTATAAAAATATAAAAAAATAAGAGAAAAAAATAAGACAAAAAATAAATGTTCTCTTCGCTAAGCGAATCCCACTGATAACATTTATATCCGAGAATACGTCGTTAGAGATGCTCTCTAGAGAACAAGATCGTGCTTTCAAAACAGAGTGATCAGTTTCATGGTGCCTTGATCTTGGAATGGCCTGTCCAAGGTTCGCATGTCGATTACAAAGCGGATGTACATCGGAAATGCATTAGCAAACCGTCGGCGACTATTGGCTTTTACTTCTACTTTTCTTCAACTATTCATTGGACTATTGCTCACAAAAGCACATATGTGTGTGTGCGTTCGCAATGTGTTGAGAATGTCGAGATCAGACCGTAAGTTTGCTAACATAAGTTCAAATGACTGTGCAAATCAGTCATCTCCGCGGAAACCAAAATAGTCATTTAAATTTATTAAAATTTTTTCCAATAACAATGAACCAATTTATAAAGTCTCTCCAGCACTTTTATCAGTTCTAATTGACAGTCTTCTATTCTTTGCGCATTTTTAATTTTTAACTATTTATTATTTTTATTTTATTTTTAAATTTCAATTTTTTGTAAATTGATATTTTGATATGAATCAAAAAACTAAAAACAAAAAAATTTAATTTTATAATTTTATATAGTTTAGAAATATATACATAATTAATGCTAATATTTTATCAATTTGATATATCATTTTTAATAGATTACAATTTAAATTAATATTATCAGTATTGAATATAATTTATAAATAGAAATAATAAAATAAAAGAATAATTATCTACGTTTAAATATAATTTACTTTCATTGAATATTTTAAAAATATTAAATGCTAATAACACATACAATCTTAATATTATTTGATTTATGATAAAATGTAATATGTTATGTTATATATAATTTTAAACTTTTCAAAAAAATTAATCTTTAAAAATAATTTTAACTTTAAAATATTTCATCTACCTTATTAAACCTTTAAAAATTTTAACAATGTTAGTATTTTTACTGACTAATATCCCCAATTTTCTTAATAACCGTAATATCTTTAACAATCCGAACTGTCTTAGCCTATAGTTTAACACAAATTTAAAAAATTCCTTTTTTATAAATTTTTCTTTAAATTCTGTTTGAACTTGTGTAAAATCATTTCGTTGCCAAGTGCAGTGATTATAATTATATGACGTGTGTACTGGTTAATACAATGGAATAATGATTTCTTAACTCGTGACTTTGTAAGCGATCCTTGCTGGCTAATCCAGTAAAATTCACACTGTATAAATCTTCTTCTAATTATTTTTTTAAATCATTAAATGAACTAAAATAATCGAAATAAACAGAAAAAATGATTTTTTTATTTAAATAAAAAATATCACAAAGTTGCTTCGCCGACGCCCATTTTTTTTGCATCTTCCATATAAACCTCCTGCTCTCAAGTTATCAAACTTAAACTCCTGTTTAGACTTGTATAAATCTCGAGAAAAACACAGTTAATTACGATTACACGCGAATTAATTATTAATACGTCTTTCACGCGACAATGTACAACACTCCCACTTGTAAAACCCATGATAAAATATTCGAGTCTGTCAAACGAGCCTACATTTCAAGATGACGACTAAGTCGGGACATATGATAACTTTGAGCGAGGATTAAACCTTAAACTATAAGAAAACGGTAAAATCGAAGCGAATGAGACGCTTGGCTTTCTCGCCCTGGGTAAGAATCACATCTAATCTCGATTAGTAATAGTAGTTTACATGAAAACTAACTACTATATACGCCTATATCGCAATGAAATTACAAGATAAGACAAAATGAGAAAAAAGTATTCATTACTGATGCCTAACGATCTGAAAGATCTAGATATTAGGAAATATCTTCTTATCTTGTACAAAATCAAAATGTCAAATTCTAAGTTTAATCACCGTATGTAGGTATGATTCATATAAGATCAAGGATAGTGAATGATAAAGTTGATAGACGTGACAAGAGAAGAAATGATTTCATCGATCGACCCTTTAGAGCCGAATCGTTTATTGGAAACAGAGTTCTTAAGCAACCGATTTATCAGCAACTTACTAAAGTCACATAAATCACATAACATAGAACACGTTTTGTGAATACAAATTTATGCGATCAGTATCACTTCGTGTCGCGATGCACTTGACGTGAAATTGCTCAGTAAAGCTTCAAATGAGAGATCTCACGCTATATTGGAAGAGCGACCACCGACACGAACGAGAATACAAATCCAAGTGGACCTTAAAAAAGTCTTATAGTTTATTTGCACGGCACTCCTGAATACGAGGCGCAATGAATTGGCTGCGGTTCGTTTATTCAGCTATAATAATTTGTCGAAAACCGATGTACTGTCCATTGAATACATGGAGCTCATCAACTGCGTAAGCCACATAAAAGCCTTTAAGAAATTCATAACAATATTGTGTTTTGTGCAATACAATTAGCTTTCCCATTTTGTTGTTTTTTTTTAAGTATATTAAATCCATCACCGCATGAAGATCCGTTAGAATTATTATAATAAAAAATGTGAACAAATTCATAACATTTTAATTCGTGAATTATTTTCGGCTGTTATACTTACTTATAATTAAATCTTAATGTTCAATGGCATATTAGTTCTCCTTTTTAATTCTTATTCTTAAGATTCATATACTGGTTCAAACAATCTAATACATAGATTGTGATTAAAAGAAAAAAATTCAAGACAAAAAAGTTATGATATATATTGTTAATTTTGTTATAAAAAAATCATATTATATAATTAATTAAACTAACAAAAAAATTACAAATTCTTTTATGTGAATATTCTACCAAAAATACATTCTAAAAAAAAGACCTGTAAAAGGTTTTATAATAAGAAAATTTATGTGCGACATTTACTTGACATCTATTCTTTCGTGTCTAACGGACGAGACTTATAAAATCGCGAGCATGCCTCTAAGGACAATTACACTAAAGCCGTAATTCAAGAACAATGCTAAGTGTACCGTACTTCTTGCTTCACGGTACCGTACCAGCTGTCTTGACTTGAGATTGATGTAATCACCTATGACAGTTAGCCTAGCATATGTGCGACCGATTGTGTGTCTTCGCCCACTTCGACACTCGACCTCCATTCTTTCATATTTTTCTTCGCTCGCTCATTTGTCAAGAACAGTTTAAATATTATTATAAGCTACGACACGGAATACGATTCTTTCAGATATTTGATGAGAGATTACTATATATTTAAAAGAAATTTTAATTCTTTATTCAACTCTGTATATCGACGTTAGATAAATAATTTAACGTGATTTTTGTGAACAAAACAATATATAAATTAAATTTTATAATAAATATTATAATTTTTCAATATTAATTGTATATGTAATATTAAATATCTATTAAAACTAATAGAAATAAAGGAAATTTAGCGAACTGGATTAAAGTTCTAAAGATTTACCTCCGAGGTCATCGATTTCATGTTCGGCGAACAGTACTTGCGCAAACATACGCGACAAACGGTCGATCTAACATACCAATGAGCTACATAAACGAGTAACTTAGAGCAAGCGTTTGCGTAGGTATGTGTCCTGAAACCATGAAGTGCTGCTTCCTTAACATTCGTGTCCGCGCTCTAACGCTCGGGACATTTAACTGTTTCTCGTTAAAATTAGCGGAAACGGCTCGTAAAATCTTGAGCCTCGACAAGATCCCGTTCTCGTCACGGGGCACGAAGCATCCGACAAGCAACAAGGACGAGTAAATTGTCGCGGTCACGGGACGAACAATATGATGAAAGAGGGAGCCGCCGCGACGCGTAAAGTTCCTACAATTCTAGGGTGCCCGCAATAATAACGCAATAATAATAACGCAACGCTGCGACAAGCAATGGCGGGGTTAACGATCTTTATTATTATTCCCGCCTAGTTACACCAGTTACTGCGGAAAATTATTAGTTATATACTTATAATTTACGTGCGCGTAATTATGACGTCCAGAGATCCAGGTGGTGACCGTGACTAAACTTGAAAATGTATATACAAAGATATACAAAGATATACTTGTACAAAGAGATAAAAATTTTTCTAAGAAAAATAATACCGTGTTTTTACAAGGTTTTTGTCGACACCTGAATGATGATTTTTCGATTTCTTCAAAATTTGATGCACTTTAATAAAACTTTTTTGTATAGACAATTTTACATGGACAACTTAAAACAGTAAATCATATTTGTTTCGATATTCTGACACTTAATTATTTAAAAAAATTCATAAAAGAATATGAATCACTGATATCGCTCGAGGAATGTTTTCCCTCTGGCATCGTCTTGATCAAAGGATATGGCTGTCGCTTTAAATATTGTCACGAGATGCTGGCACGTCCCTTACTCTCTCAAGGTTGTTGAATTGTGAAATCTCTCTCTCTCGCCATCGACAGCTGCAGAATACGAGTAACAATAATAATGGTAATAATACAACGTCTTGTTTATTACCACCTATCCGACCATTCGAGCCTTTGAGAGACCGTTTAAAGTTGCGACGTACCTATATTCCACGAGGCACGACTCGCTGATTACTGGTCGGGAATATTCGCATATCATTGAGCTGGCGACGCCGTTCTCCACATTTACGAAGTATCGTGTACGTACTTCGGTATGCTGCCACTCGATTTACCTGTACAGGCCGAACGACACGCACGTCGTCATCCTTCGCGGTGCGTATGGCGCGTGGGCCGGTTAATTGAGTAATGAAACGCCCGCGTGCATGGCGTATATGCGTATATGGCATAGCTGTGGGCCGGATCATCGCTTCGTTCCAAGCGGCAATGCAGCGGCACGGCCGAGGGCCATACAGCCCTACAGCGAGAAGAAACGAACGGATTGTGCATCGTGCATCGATTTAAGCGCGACCGGATGGATTCAATAATTCTCCCAGCCGAGAACGGCCGAGTCGTTCCAAGGTATTCTGGTTAAACGTGCGTGGCAACCGATATTTACCTATCTCATTATCGGCGGAATTTATGTTACGATGCATGCACGACTTTTCTAGACTTTCTCACTGCCGTTAGAACACGGTCGAGAGTCTGTCAATTATGAAAATTATTCGGACGGACTACCAGTTTCGTATCTTATATCTAGCGAAAACAGGCCTCTTTAATGAGCTACACAAACGTGCCGTGGATTTTTGCATTCTAGCCTAGACTCGATACCACCGTTAACCCTTTAATATCCAACGTGACCGGAACGCAGGTGTATGCTAAATGGTTTCTCCGCTCATTTGTATTCTTCACGATACGTGTTGGAATTTTCAAGAGTATTTAAGATATATGAATGTTATTAATGGTTATCTTAGCACTTAGACTGTTAAAAGAGAGCAACGATTCTTGATAATAAATGCAAAATGATAAATGCAAGATGCATTGCATCTTTATCGTGTGAATACTTAATAACAATTTTTCTGATAATACTGATTTTTCTTTAACGATAATAATAATGAGGTAAATTATCTTGGGTAAAAAAACAACACTGCAATATTTTGAAATACATATAAACTTTCTTTTATAATAACTTTTAGTTTAATCTACTCCCTAAAGAATAATACTTTCTTATTATTTATTTTCGAACGGTTAAAAATAATGTTTTATCTGACGATCATATAGTTCTTCTTATAGCGGAATGGCTTAAAGTTCTTTGATGAATTTAATTATCGTCCTCTGTCTTCACATTACTTGCAAATCATCGTGGCGATGAGTTAGCTACAATCGCGAACGTCGATCAATATAGTAAGGCATTCAATGACTTAACAGCGAGTCTCGCGAAAGACACGGTACATTCTCCAGAGAATATAATCTAATAGAAAGAACGGTAGATAATAAAGTGCATAACAACGCTCACTTTTGCATTAAAGACAAAAATACTTGAAAATGATATGAGCTATGGCTGTGATCCATAATTCACTGTTAGCGCTGAAAATTTACAGTTTACGTCTCGTGTACTATACATTTTCATCACTGATAGTGAATTTTGGAACACAGCCTATATATCGCTCATTTAACACTAAACACTGTGATTAAACCCTGTGATTAATTAATTACAAATTTTATTAGCTTAATATAAGAATTCGCTATAATAAATAGGACATATTAGCAGTCAATTATATTTAGTTAAAAAGCATAAATCTTCTCTCTAGTGTTCGATGAAATAATTTAATATAAAATTTCGTTCGATTTCTGCTAATCGACATCTTCTCTAAAATATTAAATGAATTTAAAAACGCAAAAGTAATCTTATCGAATCCCACCATATAGTATGTACTTTCCTGAGAAGATTCAAAACATGCGTTTCATGACGATGATATATGAACACATCAGTCTTATGATCCGCGCAGGAAGAGATCGGTGGGCATAACCGAGAATGAATAAAAACGATGATCGCTTCGAGGCATCGATTTTCTGGTCAGACTCGATGAGCGTCGGATGCTGACGATGCAATTGGATAACAAAGTCGCGTATCGCACGCGTAACGCGGCGCAACACTGTTAGGCCTCGCATTTAATTAGTGTCGAACGTTACCGCGGGCGCGTAGATAATCTAATGGATGCTTTGCCATCCGTGAATATTTTCGTCAAGGTAAAGCGAGAGAACGTCACTTAATGATAATTATCAAGAACCTATTATATATAATAAACTATTTCAAAAGCGATACATTTATATCGATTAAGACTTTATCTTTAGACTGCAACTGTCAGCAAAATTTATGGCATGCAACTCATTACATGATTACAAAATTTTTTTACGTATTCCACATAATGTATTATATTGCATTTACAATTGCATTATAAGAATGAAATTTCATTATTCAAATAATTAAAAGAAAATTTTTTAATACTTTTTTGTCTTATTATCAATTACATTAATATTACGAAATAAAAATTATCCACATAAAAATTACTAAATAAATTGCAAAGTATAATAAAAGCCTTTTGGAGCTCAAGATCTTGTTTGTCTAATGTTGAGTTGGCTCTAAAGGCTTTTATTATTCCTTATTTATGACTTATATCATATGAGCCTATTTATTATTAAATATTACTAAAATAACTTATCAATTAAAAGTTATTTTTAAAAAGTATTATCAATTAAAAGTTATTTTTAAAAAGTATTTCCGTTATCAACGTTGATCTATCTTGTTTTATTCTATTTTTAAAGCAGCTCTGTAGCATTATCTCTATATTTATTGTTATATTTTATTTACAGGAATTTGTTCGTCAAATTATTAAAATGTCAGATTTAATTTTCCGCATCCAAGATCAGGGCGAATTAGGAAGGAAACATATAATTCTCAAGAGTCATTACCTTCCCGTCACAGAACTAACACAGTTAACTCACCGAGCAGCTATCTGTTACGTACGTACTTTCTGGAAATAGCGTAATCTACAGAGTCGTTTTCGGCAATGCATCTCGAGGCACTCGTTCTCCATTCCCCAATGCGAGCGACACAGTAGTAGACATAATCTTTGTCCATTGTGCACATACTGCCGCAGAACTTGGTAAGCGCTGAGTCAAACGAAAGAGAGAGTATACATTGCTCGTGATACGGATTATGAACCTTGTGAGTGAACTTACATATATTATTAGTTCAACGAGAAGAGGCCGTGTAAATGTTTCCACAAGTGACGTTCCGACATTCTGATGCTCCGAGCGTACATGAACTCTATACTTTAATCGGCTCGTGTATCGTCTCTCTCTCTCTCTCTCTCTCTCTCTCATTTTCTAGCCTCACTTACGTTTTTCTCACTTTTCATCGTCGCTCTTTCCGCATTTTCCTTTTTTTTTATCTTTCTCTTCCTTTTCTCATTTATAGTTATGGTTTACCTTCGCATATCGAAAGGATCCCGAGTACATATACAGAACGATCTCGTTGTGTGCAGATGACACTGACCGCTGAGGAAGGTTATCCTCCAATTAATCGAGCATCGCAATGTACTCTGTCAGTCGTTGCCCTTCGATACACGTCGAGGCGCGAAATTACTCCTCGAAGATGGATCTCTGTGATTATTAATGCGCCTCACCTTGCCCCAACGCGGCCCTCAATCCGTGAAATATGCAAATCTACCGCTTGCATTTCTGTGATTACATTCGTTTCCAAGAACCTTGAGACATCCACATCTCAAGACAAATGAAGAATAAAAAATTCTTAATTTCTGCACATAACAATTAATGACAATATAATAATATTTTTTATTATTTATTCTATTCTTATTTCTCGCTAGATTATTAATTATAATTAAAATGCTGGAGAATACATACATTTATTAATATTTAACATTGTTAATGTATTACTCTCTTTTTTTAAGTAAATTTTTCAATTAATTTTTTATCAATGTAAAAAAGTTAAAAATAAAAATTGTTTAAAATATAAGATAACATTAAAAAAGATAAAGGCACAAAAAAAAGATAAAGAAAATTTTTTAAAATAATAAATGAAAATTAGAGAAAACGATAGAAAATAGGAAAGATAATATCGTATAGTGTTAGAATGGGTCAAGAATGATGCAAGATTTCCGTTAGTCAAGATCTAGGATCTCTCGTCACCTCGATCAAGAGTCACGGTTCGATGAAACCATAGAAATAAGTCGTGACTACAATAAAGATCACGCGAGGAACATCACGATTCTCTACAGGCGGCGTTATAGACTTAGCTCAGCTACTTATGTCCTTCTCTCTAGGTACTATCATGATAGCGATATTGCACATTCAACATCCCGACATTAGATCGTAAGTTTACTAGAGCCATAGTACTGAGTAAATATAAATACATGGAACTCAAACAGATTTCAGCTACAGTAAACCTTATGATGATAAATATAAACGCTTACGTGATATGAATATCACGTCGTATATCTTTACAATTGGGTAGAAATTTTTAATAGATTTTAAGATTCTTATTAGCATTAGACTATTAATATCCTTCTACATTGTCATCAAAGAGACAATAGTAATTCAATCCCTTGAGTTAAATAACAGTTTGTTATTTTTAATTTTTAACCTTTTAACTTCTTTTAGAAGTGAAATTTCACTTCTAAAAATTTACAGTGAAAAATCGTAACCCGGCAAAAAAATGTTATATATATAGATATATTTTATTTATAATTATATATAATTATACATAAAATATGTCATTTTTAAAAATAATTATATACAATTATGTATAATTTTATATAATTATATATAATTATATATGAAACACTTTTTCTCAGAAAATCAATCCATAGGAAATAACAAGCTAAATTTCAGTCAAATTTAATACATCACAAATTAAATTGTTTAACTTCATTTTAATTAAATTAACGATATTGAGCAAAAACAATGACAACGTATAAATGATTAAAAATAACTCAAATTGAATATAATTTAACATTATGAATTTACAGTGTAAAATTCCTAGCATCAATATTATTACATTGCTTAAATTGCTGTCAATTTAATTGAGATATTACTGCTCTAGTTCTGTTTATAATTGCGTTTCAAGACTGAAAATTAATTTCGTGCAGTTAATTCGGTACAGTTTGCAGGATTGAATATGTATATAAAGGTAAAATTCACATCGAATCGTTTAAGCATTCGGGATCCGGCTCAGACCGTACAAGGCTTTCGTTTCTTCATTATTCCCGTAATTGTGTATTCACATTATGGTCGTAAAGATACCTTGTTTAATATAGAAATTTTCATCTAATGGCAAATTCAAAGTGTTCTACGACAGGAAGGAATATAAAGGAGAGGCGCATAAGAATCCTGAATTCTGGCTTCGGTAGACGTCACGGCGTACATAATTACTACGTACGTACGCAGGTATCGCCGCTACACCTTCATCATCGAGAATGAGATGGGAGAAAAAATAGTTTGATCAACGGGTAGGCGACTGCGCGTATTATGACTCACGTCTATCATGTTGAATCCTTTATGTACATCAGCTTCACTCATAATCCTTCGAATACTGACGAGGCCTATCTAGAGACCTCGCCCGCTCGCAGTTGCAGTCAGGCTGACTCGGCTCCGGGACAAGCCGATAATTTAGCGGTTTTGTTACTTCTGGAGTAGCGCCGCGTTTGCCGGCGCACTCCACGCGTTTTACATGCATTTAAAGCCACCGTGCGCGAATCGAGAGATCCTCTTCTCTTGCTCTATTCTCTTTATCTCGCTTCCCGTCTTTCTCGCATCCCGAGACGCTGCAACCTGTAACCGCTTGGCCGCAGCGGTTTTGCCTCGCTCGGTTTCGATTTCTACGCTTCTTCAATGCGGTCCTTCCAACACTCTCTCTTCTTCGCTTCGGCCTTTGTAGCGGCCGGCATTCGACGGAACGGGATATACTTTTTCTTCATCCCGAAGCGCAACGATTATACAAAGGATACTTCTTCCTTCGTTGTACCGACTATAGTTTCCGCGCATCATCACGATCGCGATCTTTCCTCTCGGAAATACTAACGACTCAAGTTGCTACCTCACGCCAGTAGGGCGAAAGGGACTTTTGTTGCGGCGTGGATAAGAACCCGTTGCATAAACGTCAGGAAAAACAGAGTACAACGAATAATCTTCATGGTCCTGACGGGGGAATATCTATTAAGCGTCCGCGCCTCACGAAGAATTAACAGCTGCAACAAAATCGCCCGGGGCCGAAGGAGCATCACGATTTCCATTCACGCTTTTGCACGATTACCGTCGCGCATCCGCGATCGCGCGCCGTTGCGATTTCACATATCCGGATAAGAGACTTGTTGCGAATAACGGCAAATCCAAGGGGTGTATTAAGAAAGAGAGGAAAGTCCGATTACCGTTGCGCCGAGAGATCGGTCGAAGAAATGAGGACGACCATGAATTGCGATTCGTGAATCGAGCATAAAGTGCACGACGGCGAATCTCTATCACGGTATCTTATAGATCGCTTCAGTAATGCCGGATGAAATGCCCTCGATCGATTCGCCTCGTGTGCAGATCGATTCAACTGTACCAAAACCGGATGCGTCTTTTTTTGTCGAGCCTTCTTGTCATGCTTGTATAACGAGTTTAAACAAGTTTAATCATGTTTCCTACGCAAAAGTCAATTTCACGGCAATATAAACAGGCGAGAAATTGTGCACAGCTGTCGCAGTTGTAACGACTTCCTTTTCTAACGTTTCTCTGTTTACTATATCTGCTCTCTATATACTTCTATTATTTTATCATGAAAGTATCCCCCAAAACAATGTTAAACATTAAAGATCATTCTGACGATATGATTAGTAAGTAGGACGTTCGTTATTGTAAATTTTTAATATTTAATGATCACTTAATACTTATAAAGTAATTTAATTTCGTTGTATTTGCATGATATGTTTTGACGTGATAAGATAAATGAGAATAGTTGTTGATTTCACTAAAGTACCTAATTAATTACTTGTCAAGAAATACGTTATAAATGACACGATATCATAATCGTATACATGAAATAAAAAAATTAATCGGAAATTCTTCGAAAATTTACCCTCTGAAATGCGATTTAATAAATATAATGTTAAAATTGGCAAAGGTAATAAAATCTTAAACAAAAAATTTATTTAATGACGAAAACTAATCGAACTGAAACTAAATATTACGATTACATTTTTTCTGTACAAAACGACATAAATATAAAAAATATTAAAATTTGGTACATTTTTCAGTGTAATGACTATATAAGGTCAACTTTAGATAAAATATTTGCTAAAAAATAAAATATATTTTCCAACACTTTCTTCCGTTAAATGAGAAATGTGTTATCGAAAAACAATACATTATTGTAAAAGATAAAAAATACAGTTCAGAAATAGCACAATAGGAAGGAAAAACGTGATTAAAGATAAATTATTTGGCTATAGATTAAACATATTTCCTTCCGCTTATTTCAATAGAGAACCGCTTAACGCAAACAATATATAACATATAAAAGAAGAATTCGCCGCTTAGTAGCACACGAATCAGTGATGCTTGACGCACCGTTTCACACAGGCAATGCTTGAACAAGCATTGTGTTTCGCGGTAATGCGCTCTCCCACGCGTGTAACGCCTCGTTTCATGGCATGTGCGCCTCGATAGAAAGACAAAGAAAGATAGAAAGAGAATCCTCTTAAATTTCTTGCCTATTCTCCCTCGGGGTTGTATGTGCCATCCATTCCTTACTCTTGCGCTAACGCGAGCAAACGCGCACGTATGCATGCGCGCCGTGCGATTCACAAGCCCGCCAGGAAGACTTACGAGCTCTCTTCTCGGTTAATGGAATACGCGCGCACAAGAACGATGGACCCTCGCGACCGGATGACCAGTCCATTTAATTACCTCGCGTCCTATTCCATCACGAAGGCTCGGTTCGTCGACGTCCATGACAAGAGAAAGAAGACAGAGCGATAAATGCGCAACTTGCATCAATTTCCATTATTATATTAAATTCTTTTCATCTTTTTATTCGCTTTATCTCGTGCGTGTAATCAAGAATATTGAAAAGTTCGGGCATTTATATCCCATGCTGATTCCGATCCGAATAATAAAAGTTGCTGCTAATCTTTAATTGTAAATGGAAAGGAACTTTTAAGGGGTTGCTGCGTTTCTCTCTCTCACAGAAGCATAGGGGGAGAAATTTCCGCAAGCATAAACCGAGCGCAAACAACACAAGACCGAGATGAGGAGACGTTTGTAGAGAGAGGTCGTGACTCGACGAAGAATCGAGAAATCATTTCTCGTCGTACCTTCCTTATGGCTTTCCACCTCCATCATCCGAATGTCCGCGGTAGCAAGAATCGGAATTGTGAGAAGAACGCGAAGAATCCTTCAAGGAAGACTTTGCCTTGTAACGACGTTGGCTAACATATAAAATAACGTTTCCTAAAAATATATAAACGCAACTCATGTCATTTATCAGATTTGCGAACGCTAATGTGCGAGAAATTACGTCAAGAACAATCTTTATCTCTGAAAATAAAATTTCAAATGTATAATTCATATACCTTCAAATACTCATTTACATATCTTAATATTAAACAAAAATGAAGAAACATAATTGTAAAATAATTTATATGATTACTCTGTAACAAAAAAATCATCTACATAAATGTAACTCTTAAAGTGAGATTTATAGATTAATTAATATATAAATCAAGTAAAAGGCTCTAATGAATAAATCAGAAATGGAAAAGTAGCCTTTAAGAGCCGACACAGGTTGTGAGTGTGTAATTATAAATTCTTTATTAAAAGAGACACATAAACGTTTCAATCTCTCCCTCTCCCTTCCCCTCTCTCTCTCTCTCTCCCTCCCCTCCCCTCTCTAGTTTGAATCTTCTTCAGTATAAATAAATAATTATATAAATAAATTTGATAATCACATAAATTAGTTATCGTCATAAATACTACAGTAAAAATTATTAAGAGTAACATATACGAGACTTAATATGGTCGAATGTTCTCGTGTCCATATCTTATTGTTATTGATTGTTCATTAAATTCCAATAACAACTTCACTGTATCGGATCTTGTAGACTACTTTTCAATTTCTAATTAATTAATATGTATCATTAAAACGTTCATGTATTTTCAAATTAAAAAATTAACATAAAATCTCTGATTATTTGTTTCTTATTGTGTTATAAATCGATTCCACATTAACTAATCTTATATTTCGCAATTAATTTTTTGAATATTCTTAATCAAAAACCGGAAATTTAGAAAACGATAATTAAAACTATTAATAAATGCCAATTACGAATAAAAAAATCATGTAGCAGTCTGCGCAGTTATTTTCATAGAATGTATCTGGAATAAGTAAGACACACGTAACGGCAACAAATGAGAAACTAAGCAACTGGAAAAAAATTTAAGAGCCTATTACTGAAGTAAAGATATAAACCGGAAGGTATATTATATCGAGGAGTTCTTATTGCGGTCTCGATCGCGCGAAATTTCAGATACTGCTTTATCGAAACGCATTACCAGCAGCTTCGAGAATTGGTAACCTCGAGACAAGCAGAAATATAAAGATTACTGTTTCAGTACTCAAGTGCGTCGGAGATAAAATGCAACCACGAAATACTCGTAAACGAAAAGGCGAACGTTCTTTTCTGAAAAGGTGCGTCTTTGGAAGCGGCGATTGCAACCGAGACTATCGCGAATCGCGTCTAAGTCCTAAAGAAATCCGTGTAATCTCATTTCCAATGCCTATACAAATACTATTGGCAAGTCAGCGATCGGCGAAATCGACCAGAACTCTTACAGAACTCTGTGAGACCTGAAAAAAATTCACATTTGTATCGCATTTTACTATGTATCATTTAAAACGAATGTTTCCATGTTTCATTAATTTTTTTTATCATATTAAAGAATTCATTTCTTAGATAAGAAGATTTCATATGCAGATATATTTGAAAACATTGCAAATATATTATATTAATTAAATATATAATATTTTCGTTAAATATTAATCTAATGTAAGAAATAAAAATATTATGGATATACACAATTACTTTTTCAAGAGCTAAAGAATATAAATAGAAACAAGAATTTCAAAAAATCTTCATATAATATCTTCGTATAAGTTAAATATAAATGCAACAAATAAAATTAATCTAATTAAATAAGAGATATATATTCAAAGCGAATCTCAGTTCTTAAATATTTTTGTGTAAATTTATGTACATATCTGGTTCTGCATCGTGTGTCAAGATAAAATTAAAAAGATTCAAGTGATTTATGTGACGAGTTCGAAAAGCTCGAAGTAAAAACACTTAAACTTCAAATTTGAAAGTGTATACATTTCACAAAAAAATCAATAGTCAAACTATTCTAACTATTCTTGTTTTCAATGAAAAATTTCACATATCAAATTAAATTAACTTCTTAGTCAGCACATTACGTCTTTTTAAAGATAGAATAACTACTTAATCTTATTGAATGGAGAACTGCTTTCTCATCGGGCATGTTTTTATTACGCTTGCACTATCCTGTTGATTAAAAAAATATTCGTAATACCGAATTGAAATTCCTCATCAAAGTAACGGAGAACGTAGTGAATTCTTTGAGAAAAAAAATCGATAATATATCTCCGACGATTAATCGCAATGAGAATTATCAGGTGTACCGACCATTTTATCGGAGACGATGCGGATAGATGCTCGCGATGGGCGGTCTGACAGTTGCTACCAACTCAGACCGGACCAACAACGTAAGGAGATCGGTAGCGAGTGGTCTCGCTGCCGTCTCAAGGTCTTTCAACTAGGAAACGATCGGCTTTGCCTATACCCATTAGCTCGCCAGATAGGAAAGTAATTACCGATGCATAAATCCGCCGATTGGAAGCCCTACGGCGAGGAAGTATAACGGGCACTAGAAAGTGGCGTCTCCGAGCGTCGTTCGTAATTCGCGAGGTGCAAGTCGTGTCACGTACGAACCGGCCGTTTTGCGCGTTCCGGCGGCAAAGCAGGAAGCGTCCGCTGGATTATCGGGATATAATCCTGGATAATTGCAGGTATTCTACTCCGATCCTCAACTACTTAATTAGCGCTGGAACCTGGCTTATACGCCGGAAAGGCCCATGCGATTCCTCACGCACGGTAACGCCTACCCAAGCCGTCGCCACGTAGAAATCGTGGATATTGCATTCCCCTATTTTCTACCTATTTTCTTCTTCATCCAATAAGATCGATAACGAGATCGAAAACGGTACATTATATCCTTGCTAATAAGCATTTGAAACACAATGAATTATGTGTGTGCTTATATAAAAATTAGCATAATAATCTGTTTTATCTTAAAAAAACAATTTTTGTGATACAAAAATTAACTATTGTTTAAAATTTATTGTAATACTTTATATTCCAAATATTAAAATTTAAGAATAATGTTCAAAAAATTTTTCGTTATCTATAATACTGGCTACTACCTTTTATGATACAAAAAAATTAATTGTATTAATGTAAAGTTACTGATATAAAAAGTACTAATATAAAGATAATAATTCAATTTTAAAACTTCGATACAATTATATAATAAAATTACAATATAATTCTTGTTAATATGATTATTAGGTATTAACTTATTAACTTAAAATTTAATATTAACTTTTTCATTTTTGTTTTGTTGTTAATTGTCAGAACACTTTAACTCAAAACTATATCAATAATGACATTTCTTCTCGTAAGTTAATAATTTTTTTTTTAATCTAGTGTTTCTGGGAAACTATAAATAACATCTCAGCTATAAAGACATCAATTCTGTATCAAACATATAATTTTTAACATCAGAGCTGCGTGCGAAAAATTTTCTTTTAATCTTCAAACTTTTTTATATATAGGTTTTTGATTTTGCAAATTTTGTGTCTCATAGAAATACATATATGTAATAAGTATTCACTATTCAAGTTGTTATAAAAGTGCATACTTTCTTTCGCATGCTTATAGCCTTATGGTCATTTTGTACGTATAAATTGAAAAAAGATGTTAAAAGATTTAAGATATTAAAGAAGTGCCATGAAAGTTCGCTTACCGTAATGAATGTGCATTTATAACGTGTACAAAAGGTATACGAACGACGAACAGCATCGTTAATCGGCATGTCTTGCTATTATAATCCGAGATAAATCTAAGCACGCCGTTGATTAATCTTGCTAACCAAAGCGCTCAAGCAACGCGCGATTCCATTGTCGGTCCAATTCTGTCGATTATATTTCAATGCGTCGCGTTGTTGATTGAAGAAAAGAAAGCTCGAATCATTTCCGCCAGCTCGAGTCACGATCGATATCGTATTGCGAAAGTTCAATCGCTCAACCTCGATGATCACAGCTGCGCCGACAGAATTGACCAACTGGAACAAAAATAAACAAAATCGAATTCAGAGATTCGATCCATAGATATTTAAATAAAATAAATAAAATATAAATAAAAAAGCCATAAATAAAAAAAATTTTTTTTAATTGCTTTTAAGAATTTTTCTTAAACCCACCCACGAAGCTGACATAGATCTGACATAGATTGCATATGTATAGTGCAGGACCCAATTATATCTCTCCAGAACTAACAGTGAGTCAATTGGACTCAATCAATTAAATAAATCTTTTTGTCAAAAATGTCAAACAATTTAAATTTTCTTTACGTCTCATCTGTATAAATTTAGATTATTCTTATTCAAATATATTTAGTATTCGTTTTTTGTATTATTCTAGCTTTTTGAAATTAATTAGTATTTTTTAATAAATATTAAATTACGAACTCGTCAATAACTGTTGGTGCGTTCGGAGAGACGCTATTAGCACTAATTGTCATTCTATCTTCATTGTTTATTATTAGACATGAAACAAGAATAGAATGATACAAATAGCGCTAATAATGCCTTCCCGAATGCATCTTACTGATTTTGGCGTTTATTCTAGAAGGTTAAAAATGATAGATTTATCGAATTACATATTGTCAATACGCAAATGAATATTGTTATGTGTGTGTGTGTATGTGTGTGTGTGTGTGTGTGTGTGTGTGTGTGTGCGCGCACATAATTAAAATATCACTGATTTAACAGCATTTAACTAATAGCACACATCTATCAACAGCTGAACAGACTCGAGGCGGTAAGTTACTTGGATAAACTAATAAGTTTCTTCTTCAACCGTCATTCGAAAACTAGTTCACTAACTCACTTTATTCCGGTTAACTTCTTGGCAAAAAACGTTCGAATGTCTTCGTTACATACAAATGTCTGCCTCAGACCGATTTATCCTCCATTCAATCTGCCATATACCATATTCGCCGTATACTATATTACCAGATGAATAATAAATCAACTTGATGCGAGCATCGAAGAACCGATAATTCTGCGACACCCGTTGCGTTAAATAAAGCTAACAAACCGAGGAATTTTGTTTAAATCATTCTCAGCCTATAATTTATAGGCGCGTCTGCGTGGACTTCTTAGCATTGAGACGATGACCACGCAGACGTAACTTACGGCGGGTTGTCGATTTTTTGAATCCCTCTACTTAGTTGGCCGCAAGAAAACACTGTTGTACGTTCTGCATCATTAGCTACGCCATGCACCGAAGTGCACCTTCGTGCCTTAGTGACGCGGGGAAGAAAAGCGCGTTGCGTCGAAGATCGTCATGATTTGCGGGGGAATCATCGCGTGCAGCTTGGATTTTCGCTTCGAGAGCATATTTTCAACATCGCAACTTCACGGTATATATACATATGTATCTATTATATGTTCTGCTGAAACATTTCTGATGCCTCCTCCCCTCCCAAAATATCTGTTGAATATCCATTATTGATTAAGAATCGTCACGATGTTTATAAAAAGAGATCGATGTGAGAAAGTCATTCTTTCTTCCTTCTATATTCTTTTCCATTATTTAGTATTTATCAATTCCACTACATCACTATTTTATAAATTATAATGTAATCATGATCATAATAAAAATTTTTTATACATTTTACCATTGCAATTTTTATTGGAAATCTATCGAATCTTTAGTAACAGACTCTATTATATCAGCATCTTTTTTTTTTATTGATTTAATTCAACTTGAAAACTATACCTAAATTCTAAAGCGTCCTGTTTGAAGTACAGAGTGCGAGTAAACAAGGCACTAAGAAAAACGGATTAAATAATAATTCTGACTGAATTAAATAGTAATTCTGGTGGAAAATGGACGAATTAGAATTTTCTGGTTAAATCTACTAGAATTCTAATTAAGACAACTAGAATTTTGATTAATATAATTATTTTGATAAAAATAAAAATTCTAGTAGATTTTACCACAAATATTGTATCAACCAGAATTCCGGTTATCTCAACTAGAATTCTAATAAATTTAACTAGAAAATTCTGAATCGTCCATTTTCAACCAGAAATTTTTTTCAGTGAGTGAATAGATCTATCTCTTCATTGATTTGATTTATAGGACTCTGTTTCATATTTAAAAAATGTGGCATTGAAATTCCATTTGACGATGATGGGACGAATCGTGTAACTTCACATTGCAATCTACGAAAAACCACGCAGTCTAGCTTGAATGACTGTCGAAATCTTCCATGAATCTATCAGCTTTTTGCAAGTCGCACACGTGTCGTCAGATTCGAGACAGGCAATGAGCGCAAACACCTCCTCCGCGCGAGTAAATTATCGCGGCTCCTCATGGAGCCAGCCGGTGGGAGATTAATTTCAACGCGCGCGCGTACTTTTCCCCACTCGGCAAAAAAAAAAAAAAAAGCATGCTCGCGTATACATTACGATGGTTGTAGTGGTGCATGGACGACGAACAGATAGATCCCCTTTGCCGTGATCTACAACCACGGTGAAGCAAATCGCCGTCGCGCATCACGAGACGAGTGGAATACGTCCCCGAGGCTTTCTGCGCGTCCTTAACAACCGAGTGACCGAGACACGTGGATGTATATGACCGTCTATCTCTTCTCTACCCGCTCTATATACCCTCTTTCGTATATCTTGGTACGCGACGCAGCGAGGAGATCCACGGTGAATCTCCAACGCGCTCGCACGCTTCCACTCTTATTCCCGTCCTGTCACGACCAGTCGCATCATTAGGCCATCCGGTATTACAAATGACGTTGAAGGGACTCCCCAGGCTCCTCCACCTCTTCTTTGTACTCCCATTCTCTCGCCCCCTTACCCTATCGTTTCATCTCTCTTCGCCGTTCTTATTCGTCCCCTTCTTCTCTCTCGCTCTGTCCCGCAACACACGGCGGGGACGTGGCGAATCTCCTTCAGCTTCTCTGCGCTGGAGTCTATCTCCAGCTGGTTGCCGAGTCAATCCGGCGAAACGTCGCTTTAACTGGATCGTACGAACGCCATAGTAAAAACCAGCAAGCAAGTCATAAGCATTTATGAGTTTCTTACTGGCGATAATAAGTTTGGAACGATTGCTGTTTGTATCATTGCGCAAGGTGTACTACGCCCGTTCCTGTTCTTTTGCCCAATGACATTCTTGGACGTTCGTCTTGGGAGTGGAGCGAGAGAGTGTGTATATCAAGAAAAAAACTGCTAAATTCATAATGTCAAATTATACCCAATTTGAATTATTTTAATCTATAGGTCACCACTGCCCTTACTCAATATATCGTCAATTAAATCAAAACACAATGCAGTTAAACAATTTAACTCAAGAAAATATAAATTCAACTCAAATTTAATTTCTTATTTAGTGATGTGTACATTAATATGGATGTTGTTACTTTTAAACTATAAAAATAGATTTTCATTTTGATACACATAAAAGTGAAAAATAACAAACTGTTATTTTTAACTCATTACATATACTCGATACGTTTTGTTATTTTTAACTCAAGGGATTGAGTTATCATTGCTCTTTTAAAATCTAGCGATGTATGATGCTGTATTTTCGTGTTGTCTTATTTGTGCAGTATCTGATTAAGACTGAACAAACTATGGCCCAAGATTTTTAGGGACGGCAGAATTTGTTCTTAGTATTACTACTTAGACTCAATTGCACCAACGTTTCTTTGACTTTAAGTAAAGCTTAAAAATTTTTCTTTTTTTAAATCGATTTTAAGAAAAAGAGGCAGAAAGGACGAGAATTTTAGGCTTCGCTTAAAGTCAAATGTTGGTGCAATCGGACCTTAGTCGCTTACTAAGTTTGCGCTACTGGATGCATTCAAATTATTCATAAATGGTTTATTTGTATAATTGGTTTCTTGATTTTTAATTAAATACTGTATGTATATCCAAACACACACAATCACACACATCAATGTCGTCTTTCAATTGTGTTTTTGTATTGCAAGCACTAATTGCAGGGAACACAGTTTCTCCATCGTAAAGAGCAAAAAATGATCTACGTTCAACTACGCAACAAGAAAGATTAAATAAGCTTTCCATTCTTCATATTAAATCCGATATTACCATAAATTTAAATTACGACGATGTTATTGATCAATTTTTTACGTTAAAATGCAAAAGAAACATTTTAATATAATTTATTCATACCTTGCTCATATTTTTCATTTTTGATTTTTGTTTATTTTTACTTGAATCAAAATAAATAAAGGATTTTTTAAAATAAAATCTCGAGAAAATCAATTTTTTAATTAGCCTAATGTAGGTAACTTTAGAAAAAAAATTTATCCAGATGAATCACGTATAAAAAGGCGCTTGAAATATTTCAGCTCACAGGCGCAAAACAGGTGAGTCCAGCACTGTATTTCCACCTTCTTTTTCGCCGATATTAATATAGTGATTTTGCTTTATGAGATTTGTTAACGTGAGAACAAGCGGCGATGTATCCCGGCGCCATTTGATCCCAACCGATTTTACCTATCACTCGTACACTTGAAGACTCAACCGGTCCCCCGTAATGAGCGATCATTCCTCAATACATATCATTGCATTAGCCTTCAGGACAGTCGTGCACACGCACCATGATTCGTGGAAATCGTGTGAGCCGTGATGTAGGAGCGAAAAAATGAAAGAAAACAACCATTCGCATTCTCTCGTCGAATACTGGCACGCGGTTTCTCTCTTCTTCTCGCATTCCACGCGCCACAGATAAAACCGCGTCTATCGTAATTTCCGCAAAAAGATCATCCATAGCGATTGCTCTGTAACGACAAACGCGTCAGGAAGATTTAAATGCAATCTGCCTGCTGTGTGTGATAGCACACGTATAGTCAATATCATGCAGCACGCGATCGATTTTGACACGAGCAAGTGGCTCACGCTTGACGGTGGTTAGACGGATAAAGAAAAAGGGAAATGAAAATAAGAAGAGGAACGTATGTGAGAGAATTCACGGAAGAGAGATAGGAACGAGAGAAGCAACGAGAAACAACGTATGCGGGTGGACAGGCGAAAACAGTGGGATGCAAGAGGAAAGGTCAAGCAATGTGTAGAGATAAGATGAGATAAAGTTGGTTGTAAGGGCATAAAGCCGGTACGAGAAAAGAGAAACAGAAGGAGAAAGATGTTTTATTACAGCTGGAGATACGACTCCCGGAGGATAACGACGTTACGGTGACCAAAGAAATCGCCGCAGTTATATACTCCTAGAAAATAGATGAAGCTAACATAAAAGCGTATGACTAATTTACAATACATCTCCCCCGATATCATTGTAAAATTAAGCGTTATCAAGAGGTATTAAAAAAAATAAATACTAAAAAGTAGAAATATCCTTGTGCAAACCATATTAATTCCTATACTTTTAAAGTAAAAAATGTATGAAAGCGCTTTTAAAAAGTATTTAAATATTTTAAAAGCGCTTTCAAAGTATTATCATTTAAAAAGTATCCAAAAATAAATTTAAAATGATGTATAAAAATTATAAAAATTATTAAAAACTTTATTAAATAAAATATAAAACATAACAATCATTATATATATGTATAATTTTTAAGAATTATGACAACCTAAAGATTTTAATCTATATTAAATTAATACGAACCTATATCATACCGTTTTTTTTATAAAGTTATTTTTAAAATATTTTCAAATTATAAAATATATAATATAACCAATAAATCTTTTTATTATTATTTAAAATATACTTACGTTTCACGTAGAAATCTTATAAAAACAGTATATATAAAATAGTTTAAAATAAAGTAACATAGAAAATTTTAACGTATTTATTTGCTAAATTTATCCTGAAGAAATGCAGCATTAAAGTTTTAAAATAGAA
Source organism: Acromyrmex echinatior (assembly GCF_000204515.1). The sequence continues at coordinate 979,714 of NW_011627330.1, read as the reverse complement.
AACGTAAACGTTAAAGTAACGAGATACATTAATTCATAATAATTTATTCTAAAATAAATATCTAATAATTTAATATAAATATATACTGTACAATGAAATAATATTTATCCATTAGTCGAATATTGATTTATCAAAACGAGAAATACCACAAAAACTAATTAGTGCTGCGTAATGAGCATAGAGGAGACTAATGGTATACAGAAGCGACAAAACGGAGGTGCAAAACGACAAGGAAAAAGAACGAAAAAGACATGAAAAGAGAGGAGCACGTGAAACGCGACGCGATTCACAAGGCTGCGACAAGGTAAACTCAACTAACGTTGTCAGGGTGGACAAGGAGCACAACCGACAACCGACCGACCGACAACCGACAACCAACCAACCAACCAACCAACCAACCAACCAACCAACCGAAGAGTGGGATAAAGCTAAGCTAAGAAGCAAGTCAAAGCAAGTCGAGAAGAGCTAGGTCGAGGCGAGGCAAGGTAAAGGCGAGTAGGGACGGAGTATAGCAAGGCGCATTGGTGAGGCATGCTAAGGCAACGGGTCCAAGTCGCCGTCGTACCTCCGTACGAGCTACGAGGCCCCGGTGGCGCGTTAACCTCCCGCTCGAACGCAGTACGTTCTCGACTCTCGCGCAGGCCAGGTTGCATCAATCCTGTCGGTCGATCCGCCGACCACGTGCAACCAGCCAACAAGCGATTGCGAGAGAGAGCCCACGTGCACGTGTCCCTCATGCACCAGCAACGATATAACGCCGGTACGAAAAGGAAGAAAGAAGGATAGACAATAATAAAGAATCTTTCTTAAAAAGAAAGAGTCCTTCGGTTCGTGTAATGTGTCATCATGTGAAACGCATTCGACTAATTGTTTCTCAATGATAACCAAAGGCCAACAAAGTAGTGCGAATCAAGACAATCGTAAAGATCAAGCTCGAGCTCTCTCGTCGCAATCTATATCTCCCATGTGTTTCACGGTCACAAGAATTTAATTTCCAAGTGCACGAGAAGATAATCCGAGGGAAGTCACGGTGCTCTGGGAAGAGCACGGATTAAAACGGACGTCGTAAATTAATTCGCGAGAGATTCCGATCGCGCTCTTGGGTTTGGTTTGCGAACAGTTTACATCGGGGGTATCACACCGTAACGCCGGCTGGCGGCAAATTTAATTTCCAGACGCATTTCTTACGCCTGCGAAATCAGTCCAACTGCGCGTGGAATGTGACGATTAAAAAGAGACGCGCCATCATTCTCAGCGTTCCACTTTCGGTGGCCGTGTTTAAAATCGACAGGCTGAGGCAAAAATGAATTTGAAATGGTCACGCCCGTGTGCGACGCGCGTAAGCCACATTTTTTTACCACAGAGAAATGCGATCGCAGCGGTACGATATAGGCTTTGGGCTCTTCAAAAATTTTCGCGCTTCAATGAATCGTAAAATAAAAACAACCGGAATCGATCAGAAAAACTTTTCGACGCAAAATCCTTTGGAGATCGATCGATCGCAACGGATTGGAATAATTGAATTATCGAAAGCCCAGAGGCAGGAAGACGCAAACTCTTCAGGACGACCATACATGGTCGTCGTCTGCCTACAAAGCCGAGGAAGAAGCAGCAGTATGTCGTGATCGCGTGGGAGGTCGAAGCATCGCGTACGGCGCTTTTTACGCGCGAAACGAAGCGGAGAAATAGATTCGTGCGTTGATTCCGGAACCCACACGCGGATAGAGCGACTCTGTTTAAACCGCGCCTTTTATTCTGTTCTATTAAAAATGTACTGATTTTGTTACGAATGAACTAAGCATGTGATTAGCACCAATTTCTTCAATACATCGCGAAAACGCGTGCCGAGCCAAAGGCGGCTAACAGATCGATCCGGATGAGATCACCCGAGAGATGAAGGGAACCTGATCCAGAGCAAGTTCGTGCCGCCAAGTAGGCAGCAAACTCGAATAATCACCTGCAACTAGTTCGTTAGCAAACCTCTAGCTAAATCTCTATGCAAATCACATCGCCGCGAGTGAATGAAATCAAGAAAATTTGAAAACAAAACAGAAGAAATGTCGCAGGAAAAGGAAGAATAAAATGAGACCATGTGAGCGAATTGCGAATTTATAAACCGCTTTTGAAAAGATTACGTGCGTCGTATCGCGTGATGAAAGGATGTATGCGGAATGAGGTGAAAACTGCATAGAATGCATAACGTTGACCTGTCGTGTCAACGTCCGAGATGCATTCGTAGTTGAGCTGCATTATCGGCATGTTCCGCTTACAGAGGAATCTCGTGAAATAAAAACTGTCCAAGATATGTCGCCGCAATTGCGCTCGTGACGAACGCGCGCGACGAATGAAGATTTTCGCGGGTAAAAATAATAATAATAAAGGATACGAGCAGCATGCCGGTCGCGGGAACGAGGAGATTATGCAGAATGGGACTCGTCGCGGTCTTGGTCACCGCGTTGTGCATCCTGACTCTGCTGGACTCGCCGCCAGCACGACTCCCGGATCCACCGACCGATCCTCCTCCCACGCCTGGTAAGCAATTTTCCTCCTCCGGCGCAACTGCTGCGACCCTTGCCCTTTTGTTATCGGCGAACGGTTCACCGACACAACCTGGAAGTGCTAACACTACGCATTGGCATCTAGCGGGATTTTTGCTCTCGTGCGAATTGGTCGTGATTGTAAGATAAAATCGTCAGACAAATCGATCTTATTTCGTGTAACGTGATGTTTCGCGAATGAGTTCAATCTCTTGACCTCGAGTGATTTTTCTGTGAAGTCGTTTATTGAAATCTGAGATTTCAATAAACGTATACTTATCCTCCTAGTATGTTCTTGAAAAATTCTCGAAAAACCCGTTATTTAAATAATAACTTTATAATCATTAATACTTTTCACCGAATTGAACTTATCTTAAGTTGTTTGAAAAAAAAAGTTTAGTAAATATAATTCTGTCCTTTTGGAATATTAATTTTGAATTTTAATCAGTTAACAAAATATTAATATATTGAATTAAAAGAATCAATATATTAGTGTAGAAAAATTTCTCAGACAGTGCAAAATCGAAAAAGAATTCTTTTTGAATTAATAAATTATGAAATATATTTTTTTCCTATTTCATTTTTATTCTAAAAGAACATTTTTAAAAGTTCCAAAAAATTTCAGTTTTGGATTAATTCTGAACTCTTTTTTTAGATAAAAAAAATAGGCTGTAAGAATTCGTAATAAAATCGAAATAGCTTTTAAATAACATCATTTCAGTAAAAATAAATAAAATAAATATAAATAAGTAACTCAATTTCTAATTCAAGTATATCGATTATTTATTAGTCTTGAAATAGTCTCAAACTAAAGATAGAATGCGTAATATCACAAATTAAATTTATAAGTAATTTAATAATACCGATGCTAATGAGCACCTTCAAAGCATTGTAAAGAATTCATTGCGAAAAATATCATCTCAATCGTGATTTGAAGGTGGAATTTTCTCATTTCATGCAAGCGTTTTATAAATTTAACCACTGAGACATAAGGTGATATTATCCTGGTTGAGGCAATATTTTTTGCAATAAATTTTTTATAGTGTTTAAAGATGATTCATTAGCATATTATTAAATCACTATATTAAATTGCTAGTCAATTTACTTTATATTACGTATTCCTTTACTTTATATTACGTATAGCTTCAATTTGAAACTATTTCAAGACAAATCGAAATTTGCGCAATTTGTTTGAATTGAAAATTGTAAAATATTATTCACATAAAAATATTATTAGGTGACCCACTTTGATCAAATATGATCTTTTTCGCTCATTTGTGAATATTTCTCAGTCGATTTTTACTTAAAATTAATATCGCTTCAGTTGAAATGAGAACAAACACAACATTACTTAGATAATTTTCACATTTTTTACACCTCGTTTTTTTAACTTATTTTCAAATTTTTTCGTTTTCTTTTCCTTTTCTAATTTTCGCGGCACACTTGGGAATCTTTTATATCAATATGCAGCAGAACATTTAAAAAAACTCTGGTTTAGAACATAATTGAAAAATCTTATAATGTTGCGCTTTGTACTGTGACCTATATGATTTTTACTTATATGGTTTTACCTGTACGGTTTTTACTTACAAGAAATACAATTCCGTCGCGTTCATTTGGCGATGGTGCTATGTATCGAGCGATTCTTTTCAAACCCATTACGAACAAAAAAACTTCTCTTTCAGAGCAACTTCATTTAACTCCATAAGTAGAAGGATTCTATGGATCTATCCTTTTTGAATTACCGGAAAGGAATTCTTTTTGAGTTCATAAAGTTACCATGAAAAAAACTTTCAGAAACAATTTATCTTCACAAATGAACTCATTTCAGAAGATAATGTTAGTTTTCTTTTAATTATTGAGGTAACAATTTGTTTCTGTAAGTTACTGTATCCATCAAATCAACAATGTTACATTTTAATGTAAATTTTATGTACAAAGTTACTGTATCCATCAAATCAACAATGTTACATTTTAATGTAAATTTTATGTATAAAGATAAAAAAATGCATTTTTCACAAAAGTGAAATTTCACTCCTGAAGAGTGGTAGGTACAGGTTTCAAGAGTGAAACAAGACTTTCACTCTTAAAGAATAAAGCATCACTCCAAGTGAGAGTCAATTTTTCAGTCTCTGCGGAAATTGAATAATTTCACTCTTTGAAAGAAGAGACTAAATGTAAATGTTAATTTTAGTCTCCTACATCCAATCTTGACAAAAATTAGGCTCATTCGACATGCTTTTGCACAAAACGAACGAATTTGACAGGATAATGATCATTAAAATTGAATATTTAAGAAATTCATTCTTTAAAGGAGTAAAGTGAAATTTATTCTTACCGGACTGGCGCAACTATTATTTTTCTTGAAGTGAAATTTCACTCTCAACAGAGTGTAGATACTAATTTAAATTTAATAATATAATATTTAAAAAATAAAATGTATTCATTTCAATAATCTATAAAAATTGAAATTATCTAGTCAATATTCTAATCATTACGTATTTTAATCATTGACAAATTCCAAATCTAAGCAATGCAAAATATTGTTAATAATAATTTTTGTAGAACAAAAGATCTATCTTTTCACGTATGTAATAGCGACGCACTGAAACAAAAGGAAAATGTGTAAAGAAAGTAACAGTTAATAACTGTTAACAATAAAAAAAGGTGTTACATGGAAGTTTCTGTATTATAATTAACCGTTACATTGACGTTTAATTATTAATACCATTGAATTTTTTACGCACTAATTACCGCATTGACTCTTGATTGCCTGTGAACTTTTTTTTTATTAATTTTATTGTTTTGTTTTTACAAAAATTGTAAGAGTCTTTAGTTCAATTAAGTCATTGCTATTATTGTAAACATTAGCTTAACAAAACAAGACACTTAACTTTAATAGCACTTAACTGATTTTATATTGGGATTTGTTTGTAGTAAAAAATGTGTTACAATATTATAATTTGTTTCATTGTTAGTCAAATATTACTGTAGTTTAATACAAGCTGCAGTTTGCAAAGTGTTAAGTTCCTTGACACGGTATGAAAGAAGATTCGCACGCAATAAACTTGTTCGAAATACCCGCAAGCGTTTGTTGCTAGTACCTACACGCTATTTCCTAGTCACGTGAAGTTTCTCAGCATTGAAATGTTATCCGGCCAAGCGAATAATAAAGAACTGCTATCTGCTTTTTTAAACGCACGTTCATCGCAAGTAATTGCATGGGTGCTACGCTTTCTAATATTAGCAATGAATATGACCACATAAATGGCTCGCTTCGAGGGCCGATACCAATCAACTTACGCTACGCACCGCAAAGATTCAGCAAGGCCCTGCACGCAATATGCGTACACGCACCCCCTCCCTCACGAGAGAATCTAAAAAGATACGAAGATAACGCACCGAGTTCGCGAGCGCAAAAGAAACGCGATACGAAGTTATAAATAAACCTCGAAGCTTTGGCATAAAGCTTGCCAAGGACGTAAATCTCGGCGCTGTTCTTTGGTAGTAGCGACTTCATTAGTCGACGTAATTTATGACGTGATTCATCGAGTGACCGCCCGTCGACTCGTACGGTTTCGCGTAATTCACCTTCGCTTTTATCATACAAATATTTCACAGGAATTATGACAGTCGATCGTACGGCCGAGACCAAAACTATACCGAGATATCGTATTCACGAATCAGCTCGACAAACCTTCGAAATTTGTCCATCTTACCATAAAGATCGTCTTTCACGGATAAGAATTAAATAATCACGCGCACTTATTTAATGCTATATGTATATAAAAAATAGCTTATAAGCTATATATGAACATATATAAATTCAAATTGCTTTTGCAATGTGGAAATAAGTAGATTCAGTTAATTACACGGGTAATAACGATTCAAAGGTAATAATTACGATTCTTATCCAGATGTATCCGTGTTTTGAGGTCACGCACTTCAATTAGTTAAAGATAAGTGTTCCTCTTGTCGAGAGTAATTTCTAAGTAATTAGTGACGGGCCTTAAAAATCAACACGATTTATTTGCTGATTTATCTCCGTAGCCGGCCGTAGATTCACTCTCCGCCCTGACAGTGCGATTTCCATGAGAACGCTGGTGTGCATTAGCGTATTCCTAGCGTGGTACGAATGCCTCTCTCGTGGGGCCGCGTTTACCTTCTCGTAAACCTCGCGGAGCGTGGCCGCGACGGACGGTCGAGGGGAGAAGGGCAGGTAAAGGGCACGGAGTCACGAAGAATACTCGCGGCACGCAAACACGTAATATCCACCGTCGGCCCCGGTTGGGTCAAACGCCGACTTTTAACGACACACCATGACGGGACGATCATCCACTCCGTTGCCCGCGGACTCCATGGATCAGTAGGCTCAGCCAGTCTCGTTACCTCTCAACGTCGAGACCATCCGGGAAATAGTCTCAGGCGTCCCGTCAATAACGCTCGCGATCCATATATGTTGAAGACGAGTAATTGCAAACGAGACGAGTCACGAAACGTATACAGTGCCATAAATTTACCCGCAGACGCCAACACGGCGCGTGATGTCTTATTTTTTTTCTCTCTCTTTTTCCGTCTGGCCATCGCCGTCGCCGCGCCGTCCCAGTCACGGGTCCCAGTCTCGTAGAAATAATTATAAACAAGACGTAAGGAGAGTCTTTAAAGCTATCATCGGTAGATTTATTATCATTCTCAAAGAGCAGAGTTGGACGTGTCTGTGCGAATCCTGTCATATTCCATAAATGCATTAAGGTGTGAAAAAAAGAATAGATATCTCCTCTACGGGTCCATTTCAGCTCATGATTACACGAGGAACGAGTTTCTCCGCGGAATACTGGATATGCAGCGCATTCAACATTAGGGAGCCTAATTAGTGGTCATGTCGATTGAAATTCCGCCCAAACTAATTTCCTCTGCCTGCCTTTCTCCCTTTGAATATTACTAGAGCGTCGCGTTGGAACATATGAAAATTGCAATTATGAGAACTATCGTGCGGCACCGATAAGCGAGAGAGAGAGCAATACCTAAAGCGAACGTTTCCTGATGCAAGCATAGCAAACTAAACGTGAATGTATTTATAATATGGGTTCGTTTCTAGCACGTAGACGCGTCACTTCCGTCCGGTTGTGTATAGAGTCAATGTCTTGCGTTGATTCATGATCTTCGTGGCGGATAAGATAAAGAATCGATCGCGCGGCTTCGACAATAAGTTGACGTTTAGTAAAATGAATACAACCGAGACATCACACTCCCAGAGAAATTAGAAGATGATATGCCAGTAAGTGGAATGCGAGCGATACTATCGATGTAATAACGTAAAAGTTTTGATAAGCTACAGACAGTATGCAGTTTGTTATATATACAACGTGTATTGACGGCAGCGCAGGCACTTGCTATTGCAAGAAAACACACTCAACCGAAACTAGTTAACTAGTTAACTCGGATAAAACTTTGAGTGCAGAGTAACTCGAACTACATGAATATGCATTATTCGCCTTTAAATGTGGATAATTTAGAAATACATGAAGAGAACGTTATGCCTATAAACGTTGTAAATGCTAAATCGAGCAAAATTTATCTTATTAAATAAATAAAGTATAATACTGTGTTCTGTAATATATTAAAATTAGCGTATCAAATATAAGTATGAGTATCATTCAAAGCAAGAAAAATTTCGTGTGCGATCCATAATAAAATAAATATTTCCCTCTCTAATACGATTTTAATAAAAAAAAGTATGATTCTAATATAATTTTAATGAAAAAAAAAAGTATAATTTTAATGTCTAACATTTCACTGAGAAAAAAACTGATCGTTTGACTAAATTAATTTAGTTCTTTATTTCTTTCGTTGGAAAATGTACACGGAAAGAATTTTTTCTTAGAGTTTACCCCGAAAATATGATAGTCGTGGGACAACATTGTATTTCACAACATTGTATTAAAAATTTTAATATCAATCTCCTTCATTCATTAATAAAATAACAATAAAGTATAAAACAAGTTTGATTAATTTTACTGAAGTGCATAATAAAAATCTTTAAAATATTGTACCACAACTACTATATTTTCGGGGTAAATTTTGAAACAAAATTCTCTCCGTGTATGTATTTAAGTCAAATATGATATGTTTGACTTAAATACATACGTTCTTCATCGAAAGAAATAAAGACAACTAAATTAATTTTGTCAAATGAACAATTTTTTCTCAATATTTATATTTAAAAATGCAAAAATTTAGAAAGAAAGTTTTTTTGTTAATGATAAAAAGATGTTTAAACATCGTTTAATAACGTCTGATATTTTGTTTTTGTAATCCTATTTGTTTCCAATTGGCTTTGCAGTGCTAAATTTCTTTGCAAACTTTTATTTAAGATATTTTCTTTATTGAAATATTAGTGTCACGTGCTAAAAATTGTCTTTTATAATTACTTAATATTATATTTTCTAAGAACGATGGACACGAAGTAAAGCTCACACAAAATTTTATTCATATTTATGGATTCTGTAGGAGCGTGAGGAAAAATGCTATTAGCGCTCTTTGTGTCATTCTATCCTTGTTTTCCATCTAATGAACAATAAAGAAGAAATGACACAAATATCGCTAATAAAGTCTCCTTGACTGCATTTTATATCGGCAATGTTCCTTTGTTAAGAAGCTTAACAGAGTTGATTTTATGAAAGTATCTCAAAACGGTGACCTATTTTCCTACAAACATATATTATATATTTGGAAGATACATATTTCACGAAAAAGAATTATTAAGTAATATACTATGATTCAATAATTTACTAATTCAGTATTTTATTTTATTTTATTTTTTTTTAATTCAATATAATACGTATAACAATCTCTAGTAATTCGACACAAAATGCATTTGCTGAAATACGAGCGATAGATGTTTTTTATGAGGCACTACTTGAACAGGGAAATAAAAATCGAAAGTTTTAATCATATTTTCAAAAAAATAAACATAAATCGCAGCAAGGATAGTACCGATTCTATGATAGCTAGTACGAAATGCGCATTACTTTCTTATCAAAAACTTGAATTAGCATTATTCTCTTCACCAAACCTCATCATTAACTTCTTCGAATGCTTTCTCGTTCCATTCGTTCCGATCAAACAACTTAGCGTCATTTCTTGCGCATGTTCTAGGGGGTGAACCGCCAGGTACAAGAAGCATCGTCGCTTATTCGTGGGCCCGAAGATTGGCACTCGATTACAGGCCCACCAAGCAGTGCGACGGTAATGGTACGCGCGGAATGGCGTTAAACGCGTACAAGCTGCCCGGCATGAAATCGCTCGAGACAATCCCGGGACAGCTCTTCCTGTACAGCGCCCACTTGGACCTCAGAATCGCCGGTTACCCGAGCATCAGAGTGATTGGCGTTAAACGAGGAGCCCTGCCGTCCTCCGCGCTCTTCTGCACTATATGGTGAGCCATTTTTCATGTCGCGATGCAGCCCGTTACTCGTCTATCTCTGACGAACGTTAAGTAGCAAGGAAAAGAGAATCACTAAAGGTTGCTTATAAACGAGTGACGTCGTCTATTGCCTCTGCATTGACAAATCGACCAAATTAATATCAACTTTCTCTAATGGAAATTCAATCATCAGATTATAATTAAATTGATTATTTAAATTATTAATAAAGTTATAAATATTTCCTCTATTTCTATTATTTAGTCAAAATGGCAATGTCAATTAAGTTGTAAAAATTGGACAATGTGCTTTAAATTTCACGCTCTCTGCCTTACTTAACAAAATGTAATTTTAAACTATGTTTTAATTGAAAATAATAGATGTTCAATTCATGATGTTGTCAGTTAAAATATAAAATTGGTTTGCGTATTTGTCTGTTTTCTTCCAGTTCGATGTTTGAGAAAAATGCTAGAGTCTTGCTTCTTTTTAATATATTTAAAATAAATGCATGATGCAGGACATAAAAACACATTAATATCAAAGTATGGTTAACCAAGAAATTATATATAAAATAATTATTTTTACGTAATAATATATATTAATAGATATACGCTACAGTTAACTGCATTTGCTCTCAGTTGTCCTCATTTCACTTCATAATTAATTTTAATATCAAACTTATTAAATAAAGTATATTAATTCATTTTATACTTTTAATTTCGGTGAAATTAAACTTTGTTAACGCGGGTGGAACGTACGCAAGTTAGTTGTTTCAAGTAGCGTTAGGAGTGAATAATGCAAACATTAGCAACAGCGCGAAAGCATATTCGCTTAAAATACACGGTTGAAAGACCGCGTTATAAATGTCTCTATAAATGCCTTCCACCATGCGTGCAGGTGTTTTCCGGTAGGATACTCAACATTAACCAACGTGTCTTTTCGATCGGAAAAGATAGATTAAGCGTCTTGGTTTTATTACGTACTTTCAGGTACTGGGAAAACGAGAGGATGCTAACGTTGAGCGTGGAAGCGCTCATCTCGACGATCTGGTTGGACGAATGGGGTGAAACGGTGGACAGTTACATCGGAATCCTCGTGAATTGTCAATTGCCGTTAGACGGCTCGATACGCCATACATCTCGGGTTCATGTGGGTCCGAGTTCTTGCTACGAGAATGCTAGTCATAGTTTAACGATTCGCTCGGAATTCGGTGACGAGACTTTTATCGAGCGGAAGAGGCGCCAGCAGTTCACTCTGTGCATTAAAGGATTGGACTTCGACGAGGATATATCGCATAAACTAATAGCTTTCGTCGAGCTACATCGTATTCTAGGCGCTCAGCTCTTCTACTTCTACGTATTCAACGTGCACGAGAATGTACTCAAGGTGCTACGCTTATACGAACGATCGAACGTTGTGCGATGGTTCACGCTTGACCTGCCGGGTGATTTGCCAAACGAGAAGACGGCCCGAAGGCGATTCTTCAACGAGGACATCTGGACGAAGAGGCGAATGGAGTTGATCCCATACAATCATTGCTTCTATGAAAATATTTACCGTTCGGAGTTTGTGGTGCCAATCGACATCGATGAAGCGATTGTGCCGACGCGCCGGAAGACCTGGCACGAATTGCTGCTAGACGAACGCGCGAAGCTCGGCAGAAGCTTCAAAGACTTCGCCTCGTATTCTGTACGGAACGCCTATTTCTTTCCCGAGCTGCAAAATAAGAATCAAACCGATCGGTTGACCGGACTGGATGAGAAGCTCCGTCGCTCGGCCGAGTATACAGACTATATGGATACCATGAGAACGGCCAGTATTTCGCCCGAGGGCGACTCGGTGAAAAGTTTCGTCTCCACGAAGCGCGCGTTAACGGTGCACAATCACTATGCTCTAACCACGCTGAACCCGTCTACTAGACGGGCTCATCATCTGGACTCAAACGACGTGCTCAAGCACCATCACCGAGCTTGCGACAGCCGACATCTCGATTGCGATCTCTTAATGGAGGACGTTAGGATCGACGAATCCGCTTTACGCTACGCGAACGAGTTGGAAACGAGGATGAAGATCACTTTAGCCGATCTCGACGCCCTGCCATAGACTAGTAATGTTGTAAATAATAAAAATTCTTTTTCAAATCTTCGTCTCTTATTATCTATCAGCCAATCCTTGCGGTATCTTTTAAGATAATTTTAACGTTTATCTTTAAATAATCAAAATATCAAAACATATTAAATATTAATATTTAATGTTTGCTTTGTGTTGATATAATAACAAAATGAATTAGGCATAATATTTTTTTCTTTAAGCAGATCAATTAAGTTTGTTCACATTTTTATTAATTTAAGTACAACGCTTGAAAAATATAATATATAATTGTTTAAGTTTGTTGATTAGCCTTGTGTTGATTAGCAGCTGCTTCAGAAAAAAATTTTAAAGATATAATTTAATAACGTGAAAACAGAGAGAAAGATTTGATTTATCCTATTAAAGTTACGGTACTGAAATAATCTAAACTCTTTTCTCCTCTACCATTCATATCAAGTCAACTTTGAAATGGAATAGGTCACCTAGAAATGATAACGCCAAGAACCAGTGATCCAAAACAAGAGTAACAATGATATTTTTCGAGCGTTGTACTTAAAATTATTACGGTCAAGTGAAATAATTGGAAACATGTAAAAAGATAAACGCGAGCGTGACACTTTTCAGGCTTGACAAGTAAAAATGATATTGCGGTCGAGCATGATAATTGGAAAATGTGTAAAATGACAAAAGCAAACTACTTTTTAGTCTCGATGCTTGAAATTATTCCAGCACAAGAGAGATACAATAATTGGAAAGCATTTAAAATGACAAAGGTATGTTTGATGAGCCTTCAAGATTGATGCTTAAGTTTGTAATAGTCGGACGCAATAATTGGAAACCATCTAAAACGACAAAAGCAAAGATGATAGCTTTCGAAGCATAAGACTCGAAGCGCTTCGAATATTCAAACGACTTTAACAACTATAACTGCTTTTCGCGCCGCCGCGCCATGGCTTCAGCCTTCTGACACGTTTATCAAATGAGACGAAACGAACGCGCTGTTTACGCGAAAGAAAGAATAGGAAAGGTAAGAGTCTCTTGAGTTAACGAGTACGTACGAGGAGCGAACGACTTTATAAAGCACCGCATCCATCATGCTCGGTACGTGTGAACGACAGTTTCAATCTCGCTAAAGTGGCGGTTTGGTGGTCATCCATTAGCGTTCAAGATCTCGTACTATACACGGGTCAAATGCCTCGCGCTTCAAACGGCCTCAAGGGAATTTCTATCGCTATCGTTATCAACTGATTAGATTCAGATCGAATCTCTCGATGCAGGACGGCATTACGCGCAACCGTCATCAAACATATTTTTCACAGATTAAATCGAAAAGGAGACGGAGACGACTTCTGTGCGCAAGCATCCGAGACGAAAGATAAATTCCGGAAGCAAACAAAGGTATGATTCGTTTGAAATGCGACCACAATTCTCTTAGATAAGTTTTACGATTCGTATCGAGCACAGTGCAAGTGCGCGATCAAGGTCGTAACTAGATTTAATAGATCATAAGAAAGCCATCGTATCCGCATTTTCTGAAACTTGTTACAAGGCAAGATAAAAGCGGAATGCCATTTCCGTTCAAGAGAGAAGGAGATAAGTCAGTTCGCGAAATGCTAAAATTATTCGCAGACATTCACGGCGTGCCAGGCACTCTTGGACGTGTCGCTTCGCCGATTCTTCAAATGTCACTGCGACTTCAAAATGCAATAACTGAACTCGCAAACTTCCAAAGAGACGCGATGATTGTAAGACGAAGAAAAGTTTTCCCTCGTACTCTTCAAGTATATCGATCAGCCAGGGTTGCTATCGGCATTTAGGGCGACAGGTTACAAGCAAGCACCGAGAAACATACGCATCTAGATCGTTCTAGTTACATACAATAATGTCTCGTACAAGCGAGACAGATCGACCCGATAACATATCGCTAAAATGGAGAGAAATCCACTAGCCACTATACTCACAAAGTCGCTATTACACCATGGAAATCTTGTTCCTGATTTTTCCCTTAGTTTAAGATTAGCCGCGTCACGCCGGTCGTCAATTTGAATAAATTTTTCTAACCCATATATATTCACTCTTTTATCAATCAAGATTTTTATACAACCATTTTGTTAGTCTAATAAGAATTTGAGAAAGTCCTACTTCTAAGCCTCTAAAATTTGAGCATTTTTAATTCACAAAGGTTTTCCATATTATACAATTTTTTATCAAAAAATAGAACATCTTTAATAAATCATGATATAAACTGTTCAATATCAGCAAAAAAAGTACCAAAATAAAAACATATATTTGATTACAGCTATGTATAGTACAATATGTTCAAAATCTAAACTAATTGTGCAAGTAGCTACTTTATATTCATGGTTAGATCTAATTGCATTGTTATACACACTTTACGATTAGTACAACATGTTGCGAAAGCGAAACGTTGGATATAAATGAGTTAACATTCCCGCGGCGTATACAATTTCGGGAATTAAAATTTTAACTGAAGAGCATCCAATCCATCATAAATCTCATTATATCCTTCAGCTCATACACACGTATCTCTTAACGCACGTATCTCTTTTAATTTATATCTACGGCGTTTGAGTTACAACGTTTTTTCCAAGCTGACAAAGTAATCTCGCTAAGTCACGCCTGAAGGGTTCCATTGAACATCTCGCGCGAGCCGCGTTAATTCAACCACAGAATATTTTCACGCGGCACGACAAGAAGCCGTGCTCCACTTAACAAAGTATCCACGAGAAGACGTTCGTCTGACAACACGTGATAAAATTCGCACCGGTGTCACGTTCACCGCTCGCTGGAGCTAAAACTGATCCTGAATTAATGCGATAATAAATCACACGAACTTTAAGAGAGGCTGTACGCGCCTAAAGAAAGTGCATGTGCTCATCGCCTGCCTAAATTTATCATATTACCATGTACTGAATGCCCGAATCCCTGTCTATCCCTTTCATATCGCCTCAGCGACGACAAGGACAATAACGAAAACGATGACGATGTCACGATGATGGAAGCTTTATCTTTCATCCCCGCAAATCTTCCGCAATGGAATTCGCATATATCATCAGTAATAATGTCTCCGACAGTCGTGTACACCTGCTTTCTGATCGCAATCCTCTTGTTCGAATGAGGCGCCAACTTGAGCTGTTATTTCCGAGAAAAATACGATACATAGAAAGATCGATATTATTAAAATATCTAAAAATTTAGCTAGATGTAAATCTGAAAATGATTTTGTTGGTCCATCAAAATAATTATGTAGTACGCTCAAGCTAACTGCTGAAATGTCAAAACTTTTTGCAATATTGCTCATCACGATTGAAATTTCTACATAATTATTTCGATGATCAAATTTATTTTCAGACGTGTATCTAATTAAATTTTTAAATGCTTTGAAATCGTTCTTTCCGGAAAAATCATATTATAAAACCCGAGCAGTTGAACAAACATGATCGTCGATCTCGTCGATGATGACGTCGCCGCAAGTAATCTCCCGAGCGAACAAATTTTTACGATTCTCTATTCTTTTCCTCCTCTGAAAAATCCAAGTCGTTTTTCTTCAGAGATCGATTCTTCTTCTGTGTCTGTTTCTGTCTCTGAAACTTCACTACTCATTTTTCCCGTTGAAGAATTCATCATTCATCCCGTCATCCCAAGTTGTATTTCATTGTTTAAACGATGCTTCTCTTGAATTGTTATGAACGACTGATCGTACGCGTCATAAAGATAGGTCAGTTTCTGCACGATGAGGGGTAAATGGGAAGCATAATAACATTACAGAGATAGCTCTAGAAACAAGCTTGAATTCTCCGAGACTACAGTTTTCCCGTCGCGAGACAAATTGGAGCGTTCAACGTCAAGAAAACCTGTAATGCTTCTTTGAGATAACGTGTTTAAAACATTATGAAGTTGAAATTGTATGAAGAAGAGAATTTACAAATGATTTATAATATTATAGGTGTAATTTTTTTTTTTCAAATTTATCAATGAATTTATGACTGTAATTATAAGAAATTATAAAAAAATAGTTAAATATAATTAATCTTTTATTTTTATTTCTTTTCAACTATCTATTCCACTATTATTCACCTAAACATAAACAAGTGTTTGTGTGTAGAGAAATATATGCAACATGTAAACACATGTGAGTGCAGTATGATGAGCTCGAGTTCGTTTACTAAACTCAAATGACTGTGCGGATTAGCCTCAACCCCGCAAGCTGTATATTTATAGCAATGCTCTACGGATTATGTAATTAGAGATTTAGACAGCATTTGAAATTTACGAAGCGTACAAATAACATTTTCATGCCAGATTCACATGAAAACATATCTATCAATTAAATCCAGTCAATTAAAAACTAACATGTTCAATATTTTTATTTTAAAAAACAATTTTTATTATCAAATTTATAAAAAGAGAAAACATTCATAAGAACATTTATTTTTATTTTATATATATTTTATACATAATTTACTTGATATTCATTTTTCTAAAATTTTTCAAACACAAGTTTGCAAGTATTTACGTTAGTATATTATTTTTTCGTTTTTACAATTTTATTCTACACATAAAAGGCTAATCTTTAATCATTAACACAAAGCTCGACATAAAAATACAGATATTAAGAGCTTAGCTTGATCAAGGCCTAAATCTGCAAGAAGTGTTCTACTAAATTATGCGCGTGTCATAAACTTGGCGAGAATCAGGGGCATATAAGCACGCGACACGAGTGCTCATATTGTAACACAAAAAAGTTGGAAAACATAGCTTTAGCGATTCGTCGGGTATCTGCAAGCATGCGCCTGCCATCCACTAAAGTGAGAGGGAGAGAGAAAGAGAGAGAGAACATAGAGAGAGGGTTGATCGCAAGTAAGCAGCACGTGCGTAACAGTCATCCTGGCGCATTCGCCAGGACCGCTTGTATCTCGGAAGTTATCTTTCCATTATCGGATGTTACAGATCATTACTCGCGCAATAAACATTTACAATCACATTAACACTCGTATTCGCATTTCGCCCGCGAAAATTCTTAAAATTAGCAGTTATATTATTGCTTCGTTACATTTTTCATTACGAATATTAAAATAAATTTAAACATTTTATTCGTGGTGGTAGAAGGATTCCAAAGTAATTAACACATCTCAGATTTATTTTTTGATTTATTTTAAACGCACACTCCAGTGGAAATATTTAGAGTGAACGTCGCAAACGTCCGGTGACACGTATAAAATATGCACGATTATCACGAAGAATTACTGTACGATTACACGTATGCGCGTGCCCTGCGCGTATATTGCATCAAGAATGCGACTCATTTACACATTATTAACTCCCGACAGATTCTATTAGCGATCATAATTCCTATTATTTCCACAAGGATACAAATCGTCGGTATGGCAAGGCGAATTACTAAATCCTCACCTTCGAGGACGAGAGTTATCTATCCACTAAAGGATACAGGAAAGAATTTTACCCAACAATGTGTTCGCTCGAGTGGACCGTAAAAAATTCTAACATTCTAAAATTCTAGCATGACAATACACAAACATAATAAAATGAGGCACAGTAGTTCTTGGCCCGATCGAGCACCGCAAAAAGTGAAGGTGCGCGTTGATCCCTTATCTCGTGCTTTTACAATTATCCCAACGAGCCGCGAGATGATATATCGATTGGAACAAACTGCATCGCGATCTAATTGCCTGGAAGAAGTCATCCTTCTAGATCGATGTGTCCCAGGAGGAGTCACGTCCGTGATGATAAAACGAAGATTAATCGACGGAAGGTCATCCATAAATAAGAAACCCGCGAATTTCTCTGAGAATTCATCCGATGTGACTAACGAGACGAATATCATAAAAAATACGAGTCGATATTTCATGCCGCGCAGTCTTTCTTTAATCGAGACAACTGCAACTCATCAAAACTCGGTCATTGTGTTAGGAGAAAACATCGTCCGAAATCCATTGAAATGTAAATCGGACTCGCTCGAAAAGATTAATAATGAAATAATGACGCGAGATATGAAAAGAAACTCCATCTCAAGAACTACATCAGATATAGACTTTTCAAAATTGCTTTCGAAAAATGTATATGTTGAGGAAGGAAAGGAAGCACTCGCGCAACTGAAAAATAAATCTCCTTCATTCGCAGAAACGAATGCTTTTGATGTTATAGTAAATATTGCAAATGAAAGTCAACACACAGTCAGCATCGCGCAAACAAATCATTTGCAAACACGAGAAACAGATGAGATGAGAAAAAAATATCAAACTCTGGTTTCGCCCACATCCTCAGCGAGACACACATCTTCGCCACCGCATATCAAGGTGGTCGATTATGACGATTATGTGACATCCATGTCATTTTCATCGAAGAATGATCTTCATGCCTGTCCAAAGTGTACGTCCGAGGGTGTCCTTCGCTCGCAGATCGATCCTTTTCGTTCCCCTTCGCAGAACAAGAAAAACGATACCACGAACGCGCGTGATCTTCTGATCGAACGTGAAAAAAAGGAAGTCGAGAAGCATCAAAGCAAAGATATTTGGTACGAGGACCATCTAATCGGGGAAGCAAGAAACGTGGATAAAGATGGCAAAAAACTGCAACAACAAAGAAAAAATTACGACTTGTCGCCGATGCGACCGGCAATGGACTTCAGAAAGGAGGCTACTCTGAGACGACATTATTACCCCGAGGGAGGTTGGGGATATGTCATTGTCACGTGTTCAGTATTGGTGCATTTCATCGGGGTGGGTCTGCAACTCGCTGCTCCCGGATGCTGGCATATAACAGCCGAATTACAGTTCCAACATCCTCCGTTACACAGTGCAGGTATGAAATCTGATATTCTTAATACATTGAAAATTAACTTTATAAACATCTAAAACTTGTAACGTAATAATACTTATATATATATATATATAACGTAATAAATAAATACAATTTTCGATAGATATAATAAATTTGATTAATTAAATCTCTATGTATTTTGGCAACATGTTCACATCAATATTCTACTCGTTGATCATCAGTTATTATCTACATATTTTACATGCTAATTATGAATGATAAATTTAACGCAAATTTAACGCAAATATATTTATGAAAATTTTGGTTATTCATTAATATTCTCAGATAAATCTTAAATATAAATTAAAATTTGTTTAAATTAACTGCAAATTTGTTTAAATTAAAAATAAACTGCAATACGTTATATTGATTTCTGATGTTCATGTTGTGGGAAAAATGTCTTATTTTTACTAAATATTTTTTATTACATATTTGGTTAAAATAATGTCACACTTTCTATCTTTCTTGAACAAAATCATTTTTCATGTTTTTTGCGAACTAATAGCGGTCTATTTATCATCATAGACGGTAAATAATCGAAGTACATCGAGATAAATCTTGACGATGATAAGTATCCTAATTTTGACCTGGATATGTCTCCTTACGGATGATATTTTGATCACGTAACTATTCATACACCCTCTCAAATCTGGTCGTATCATAAATTATATACCTAGTACTACGGACACATTGGACACAGAGCGAAGAGATGAAAGCTTGAGAAATCCAGATCTTCAATCAATGTGCGATATCTCATAGATACTGTCTATTATATTTATCATCTATATTTCATACTTTTTAATAAAAATGTATATAAATTATTAAAATTACTTTTCTATTATTCACACAAAGTTAAAAAATTACACATTTTTTAAATAAAGAGTTCGTACCAGTGGTAAAATATTATATTTGAGAAAAATGATAAAAACAATAGAAAATTTTATTATCGCCAATTTAATATTTTAATATCAGTATTCTAGTTTAACGCAGTGAGAGGTTGTGATTTTCAATTTAAGTTTTATCCAAAATAAAATCCGTACATATAGATTAAATATTGATGTAAAAAATAAGTTTGCTTTTGTTACAAAATACTGAATAATAAATGCAAATCAGATCTACATATATTTTGGTGAAAAATTTTAATTCTGTTACTATTATGTTTCTCTAAAAAAAATTACTATATCTCAATAAATATATTTTTTTAAATATTTGTAAGTAAATATTTACTTACAATAAATAAATATACTTACTACTCAATGGAAAAAAATGATAGTTAAATGATTCTTGTATCAAATAAACATATGTTATTCAATAAATGTTTACTCTTACTAAAAAAATATTTCTTAAGTAAAGTAAATAGTAAATTTTTTTTCAATGTAATGTTTATTTATCAGATAATTCAATGTAATGTTTTATTTATCATTCTTAAGATGAATACAGTTTACATAACTTGACGAAACTTTATTACATAAGAATAAAATAATTGTGAAAGTTTTATCTAAAATGAAATGTGCCATCGAGTAACATTAAAAGGAAATAATGCTTACTATTTCTAAAGAAACTCGGTAACTGTAGTCGAAGTTGGGATCAAAGTTATACTCAACTTTGCACCTCTGACACACATTGATTTTCTTGCCGCGTTTCCCACGGGCCAAGTTCCAATGGATTGACCGCAATTTGTTTGCCTTGTCATGTTCAAAACGCAGTTTTTACAATCTCTACAGAATCTTTTGATTCTGACAAAATAAAGTATTTCTTTCAATGTTACTTTTCATTAATATACATCATTAATATACTACATCAAAAAGATGTATTAACGATATATTAACAGTATCAGTTAATAGCAGTCTAATTAAGAAAAAAATAATTTTGTTAATTTTTAATGATAATATTGATGAAAAAAATATTTTATTGAAACAACAGTATAACATTATTTACTTTTATTAATATATTATACTATATTATGAATCAACAAAATTAATCAATTTCAATTAAACTGCTATTATTTACTATGAATAACATTTTTTGCATATGGAATTTTAAGAAATTTTTTTTCAATTATATATACAGGAAGTAAGAAAGTTTTTGATCGAATAAACAAAACAAAATCTTTTTTATAATAATAAATAAATATTAACTAAGATAAAAAAAATGAATACAAATCTAGAAACGAATCAAATTTCAAGTTTGTATCAACTAAGATTATAATTTCATAATAAAAAATTTAGTAAGTTTTTTCAACAGCAATAATTTTTATATATATTTCCGCATCATCACTTATTCTGAAAACGTAGAGATACTTTTCAGCCGGGCCTTATATTTTCGGAATTAATGCATACGAAAGAAGAATACTTCCCATGCGTAACATCGTAAAACGTACGTGCGAGAAAAATCAGGACAACGAATCGACAGTCGAAACGCGTCGCGCGGCTCACGTTCGGCCTAATGCGTGCAAAGCATTGCGATGCATCTACGAAACATCACTGGATTTCACACATCGAGGATAGTTCTCGTTCGCAATCCACCGATGTTGGTGTAACTTAATACTCGGTTTTATTTGTTACTAGGCACCCTTTCACGATGAATCCAATTGCAAAAGTGAAAAAAAAAGAATATAAATAAAAAAACTTGGGAAATGTGGAATTGTTACAATGAATGAAAAAGTCCTTCGCATTTTTAGTGTACCTGAAAAAGTACTTTGCATTCTTGGTGTACCGTTGTTACCATATTACGCGTAATATCCGTAAGTACTCCATTGATAGTGAATTTTACTTACTTTAAGAATAGATAAGAGCGCGAGATAAACTTATCATAAACGCCTCTTTTAAAGGAAAAACATTAAATATGTACGAAGACTGCCTTGTTTGTGACTCATTTAAATATCGCGATAAATAAAGCGACGCGCGACGACGCGTAACAGTAACATAACTCGATTTCGAATCATTTTCTCAGCACGAAAATTCAACGGCTGAGACATCCGCTTCAATTGTAAGAGAAATGTTTGAGAAATGAACCGCGAAATGGATGAACAAGCTGACTCGGCGAGGTCGTGCGAGGAACCGGCATATCGCAAACGTCGCCGCTCTTACAGCGCGGCTATAAGCGAGGAGAATTCGCTCGACGAAGATGACAACGACGAAGAGCCAGAGGAAAAGGAATCCTATCCCCATCGTGACGGTGCAACGCGAGCACGTTGCTGCCGGCAACGCGAATGCATCGCGCGGAAAATATCCAGTGTGGAATCCGAGACCCGCACGTCGACCGAGAGCCTCGTTTCGAAACGGGCGTCGACGAGAGAGTCTTCCGGCGACATTGCGAAATCATGGAGCGAGATCGAGCTGCCCGAGTTACTGTTAACGCATCCGGAGATCCTATCACGTATGATGCGATGCCGTTGCTTCCTGGAGCAATTCTCCGCGTGCCAATACCGGTGCCGTTGTGTTCAGTGTCAGTACCAGCGCCGGAAGATTTCGTCCACGTCCTCTTGCTTCGCCAGGGATTCGGTTCAAGGAGTTGGCGCGAGGCGGAAGGACTCCGGAAATTCCGTGTCTACTTGTCAGAGCTTCCTGCCCCCTTCTTCCGGCAGAAACTCCGTTGGCAGCCTCTACGTCGACATCGGGGACAACGGGACGACGACGATTCAGCGTCGGCACTCGATTGCCGCCGGTCCGATACCACATCGTCGGTACTCGGATCAAACGCACTCGTTGCACGGCTGCAAGATCGGCCGCGTAGATAATCGCAGACTCTCCGTGCAGCCGCTCGTCGGTGATGCAATCGGAAACTGCGAAGGCACCAGAGGTGCCACAGAACCAATCATCGCTAGTAATACTCGTCCGCGAACATTTCCGAAAGCGACAGTTCACATGACACAATCAGTCATTCCATTTCATCCTGAGAGTACCACGTCCATCGATATTAAAGATTCAAAAAATAACAAATCCCGAACCACTAACGAATCTAACAGCGATGCACATCTCGCTGCTAGATTACACCTAAGATGATGAGAAGGCGATTCTCCGAACAACTAATTCTCGAGGGAGGCCTCGGCAGCGTTGGCGAATCTGAGAATCTGTTCGATCAACTCGAGAACGTGGAGGAGGCAGAGGAATCCTTCACTGCGATAAACGCTCGAAAAAAAATCACGCTCAATAAGCATTACTACCCGGAAGGTGGCTGGGGATATGTTATTATCATAATAACGATTCTCGTGCACCTAATCTCTCATGGGCTGCAACTGGCATCCGGCTTGCTGATGAATCCGGCAATGACGCGATTTGAGCAGACAATTGAAAACTCAGGTACAGAAAGACATTATTGATTTGCTTAACAATCAAATTGACGCTAACATATTTACTCGTATTTTATTGTTTAATGAGAGATGTCAATTATAACAATAAATAAATTTATAAAAGACAGATAATAATTTATGAAAACCGTGTTTTCATGCTTTAATGATTGATTATGTAATTTTACGTGAAAATTTTCACGTTCATTTTTTACTTTTCATTTTTCATTTTTTATTAATCAGGATTTCGTGAAACTTTTTACGCATAGCGATTATACATACAGCTTGGAGATGTACTAACTTATAAGTCGACATTCCCACAATACATTAACTTTCAAGATTAATTTCAAGATAATAGTATCTATATCTGTCAAGATAATCTATCAAAGAACATAACATGGCTAAACTACATTCATTCTATTTTCAAAATATATTTATTAATTTCTCAAATTTCCTTTACCACGGTTCATGGCAAAAAAGTTCACGTAAACAATTTCATATTTTCACGGTTGGAAGAGTTACATGACCTCGCGATCGTGGATGATCGTAAAGTTCACGTAACTTTTTACTTTTCACGTTTCCGTCCTAAGGGAAATGTTACATTGCCCCCTGATTGCGTATTTATCATCAAATGTTCGTCTCTTACGCTAAGAGAAAAGTTTTTATGACTATAACTATATAAAATAACTATATAAAATATTATAGTGAGAAGCTTCATTTTTATAGTCATTACTGCTGTAATGTTAATAATAATAATTATATTTATAATTTTGTTGGATATATAAGTACACGGTTTTTAAATGTATCTATATTGACATATAAAAGAAATGGTATAAACATTTCTATCAAATTATTTGCCTTTCAGATCTTTAATTTTTTGCCAGCATAAGGATGCCGCGGCAAAAAAATATTTCGCAGCCAATTTATATTATTCATATCGAAATCATCACTTTCAAATCTTTTAAGCTTAGCACGTTCTTTCCGATAATATTATAAGTCTCATAAATTATTCTGCAAGTTGCTTCACTGGCAGTTTTATCCCAATAAAAATAGCATAGAACAAAATATTAATGTAATAAATAATAAATATGCATTTTTCAACGTTTACATTAAATATGTAATTAATTGTTTAATTGTAATAAATCAGCATCACTAATGGAAAAATAATTGGAATTGGAAATACACTACTTAAATACATCATTATTAGTATTATCTAAAATTGATCGCGGGAATTTTATTTATACATTTAATGCTCGTTTCTATCAGTGTAGATTAATCTTAATCTTGATTTAATTTACTCTTATTTTTTTTAATTCTAAGAGTTAGAAAAAGATGAAGAGTAATAAATGAACCGAGATTAAAGTTAATTTACTTTGGTGAAAACAGGCATTAGATATGCGTAAGTTCCCACGGGCAACTTAGGTGGTACCAACAATGGTGTATTTAAATTTCCGTGCTCAATTATTTTTCCATTAGTTAATTAATCTGCATGATAAGGCAGACATAAGATGTACCAAAAAGAATTGTTCTAAAAAACGACGATAAAATTATAGCAATTTTCAAACTACATATTTTTTTTAGTACATAAAATTATAAATAAAATTATTATTATTGATTTTATAGCAGTAACTATAGTTATAACTATAAAAATAGAATTTCCTTAATTAAAATAAAATAGAGTAAACCATATTATATAATTATTTTACGATGCAATTATAATCATAAATAACACAAAATTTTCTCAGAGTGCATACGTTAATTACAAATGTTAATTACAAATGCGATGTACGCATTAAAAATAATCAGAATCAGACTGACACACTTATTAAAAATGTATTAAGAAATGTAGGTCATAAATGATGCGTAAGAAATGATTAATTCCTATCATGCGTATATTCGTTCGTAAAAAAAAATTAATAACGCGACCGTGTGCTTTCTTTCAAAAGATATATCTTAAGAAATTTATGATGTTCGTAAAGCAAAAATAATAACGTAAGACAACGTCTTGGCACATCTCGTTCCGCGTCATAATTAGTAAATCCAATCAAGACAATGTGCGTTCGACAGGCGCGCAAAATCAGGAGAACTGACCTCTCTTCTCTACAGAAACTAATCGATCACAGTCGAGTGAGTAACCGAAACGAGGTGAACATATACGTCATATTACGGTACTCGTTAATATGCAAATGTACGCCACCCACGTTGATTAATATCCGGTCAAAGACACGTTGTTTGTACTCTGGCAAGACTTTACGAAATTTTCAGTAAATTGCAAGAGAGGAGATATCCAAGATATACATTATGTAAACAATTCGATATACCTGCAACGACTGTCGTCCAAACGGTACTCATCTACCGTAAACTATGTTAGAACAGCAGAGTACAAATTTGCTTCTATCTTATGATCTGTAATTTAGAGCACGCGTCTATACGCATGTATGTAAAGTGTCATGCACAATGTGGATACAAACACGTCTGTTAATTACGTCGCTAATTAGATTAACGCGATCATTGATTAAAATATTTATTACATCATATTAAACAATATTACTAAAGATAAATGTAAGATCATATATATGGCAAAATCAATTGATAATTTTAGCAATAGATTAATATTTATAATCAATAATTCAAAATGCACATCATTTCGCAGTGATACGAGGAATAAATTAATATAAATTATTTATGTCAACTGCAGAATTTTATAAATATTATTTTACACTTATAAATTCTCTCTTTGCAATTTACATTTGTATTTTGAGTATTTTATTTATTTATAAAAAATTATTACCGTGTTTTGCTATGAATTAACTCAACATTCACTTTTCTATTAAAAAAATGTATAATATTATATATATTATATTTAAAAATATAAAAATAATGTACTAATTTTTAATTTAATCTTTAATTTGAAGGTAATAATAGGTTGAATCTATTTACACAGTTCTTTTGACACAGTTTCGTAATATATCAAAAGTTCATCAGTGATAAATGCGCGAATTATAATTAATCAGGAACTATTTGTCGAAGAGAATGTTAAATCAGACGAAAATTTCAACATAATGGAAAACGGAATGAGGTAACAACTCACGACGGAGTATTTAATCAAATGGTAAATTATTCGAAAACACTTCATCGAGATAAACATTTATCAAAAGAAAAAAAAATCATAGAAAAGAAAATTGCTCTAACAGAAAACTTTTTTAAATTATCATACGAAAAATTTGATATCGCTTGACCTGCGATTTGGTAGATGTGATTTGTCCATGTCCAGTTAATATAAGTTAATATAAGTGGGTCAGTACTCCTTTAATGAATTTTTCATTGGATAGATTGTCTGTTTCATCATTTCTCTTTCAATTCCCGTTTCTTCGAATTCTTGTTTTCCCTATCGATTTTTATTATAGGTCAGTTTAGTTTTACCAATTTTTATTTCAATAAATTATTGACATTCACCTTTTCATTACAAATGAAATATGTTCTCAATAAATTCTCTGCTCGATAAACTTGTTATTTTGCTGAATTGCATTTCCACGAATTCTGTATATATTCGCTATTAAAACGAGAATATTTTTACAAATATAAAAAAGACAAATATTTTCCTAGTTACAGAATCCGCAAAAACCGACAAGTCGCGCATAAAAACTTCTGAGATTCTGAGAGAATCACTGGATATGCATCATACTTAATTGACTATAAATGCTTAATTGACTATAACAAATCTAATGTCGCTAAATAAATCGTAGCGAATTAATCTTGGTTTCCCACCAACTCAAACTTCTAACCTACCATTACAACATCATGTAATGAAGTCATTTATATTAAATTTGCAAAAATATATGTAATTTTGAGGTAAAATCGTAATTAAAGTACACATATAGTTAATATAAATAAATATAATTCTTATACGTAATATTTAATAATACGTATCATTTTATGCAAATATATCTTTTAAACAATATAAATGTGATAATCAATAAAATAATAAAAATTTGCGCACTGTGATATTTATTTTGATAGATAAATGTAAAATTAGATATGTTTCTATATACAATATTATATTATATATTATGTAATATTATATGTTTAAACAAAAAAACCACTTGATTCTAACAACCATTTTTTGATAAAGTAGATACTGCGATTCTCTCTTGCTTGTAGACCATTTTATCAGCTTATACTAACTTACCGACAACTCGAATTCTACATACGTTTACCGAGAGTTGATCTTTTTACAGAAATATTCTGTTTCAAACAATAGTTTTTACAAAAAGCAAATTATAAATTATAACATGCTCTAATCTTGTTTTGAATTAAATAAGTTTGTTTATATGCATGTGTAAAACTAAAGCTAATTAAACTCATATTATAGTTACATGTACTAGCTGTCTCAATAATTTCATGTAGTTATTCTGTGAGTTTCATTTTAGATTTGAGTTACATTTCTAATTGAACAAATTATTCTCTTAATATTCCGTATATATTAAGAATTATACAAACAACTAGTAATTTTTATTTGAAATTTGTTAAATTTATATTAATGTATTAATAAATATGTATATATATTTACTAATATATATACTATTCGTGTCTTTATAAACATATATGTTCACATAACTGAATAATAAGTATTAAAATTATCAAGATATATATCAAGAATATATATGTATCCAATTTATTAACACTAAAATCACTAAAGCAGTTCAAATAACTGGTTTGTAATTTTTCTAAAAATTACTCAAATTTATTTATGGTGCAGTGTTTGATCAACTAGAAAAAATCTAATATCTTTATGAAAATCGTGAAAGAATATAAACAGTTAATAATCCAGTATAACTTTTACGATAACCACTAGCCAACTATGTAATCATTAAATTTTATTGTCTCTCATCAAGTGTCATAAAGAATGTTGTCAGTCAATGCACGATCTTTATCAAATACCCATTCTTTTATGTGCAATAAATTTTCAACTACCATTCTAGATAATAATACTTTTGTTTTACTCAAGCTCGATTTGCGTTTATATATGGAATTCCACGATATCATGAAGGATATTTTTACTTCATTTTACTAGATGCATTTTAATTTCAACGAGGAGTAAAGAAACAGCTATGATTATTTACAATTTTTCGTTTTTATAAATCCGTTTAGAGAAAAAATAATTTAGAAAAATGAGAGTATATACGGAAAGAATGATTTTTTTACTGTAAGTATCAATAAATTTAGCTAAATATTGATCTGAAAGTAATTTTATCGAACTCTTAAAATAATTCGACCCGTCATAAATTAAGTCATAATAGCAAATAGAAATTCATGCTAAAAAAGATAAAAAGGATATATTATTTCGCATGACATCTGTCGAAGCTTTATATTTATCATGTTTAACGATGCCTAACTCAAATGTGTTTCTTTTCGACGTCCAACGAAAGGAAATCACGAGAATAAGTGAAAAGCTTGTTGCGAGCGTGACTAATGGTCTAAGAGACACGTCGATATATGTCGTTTTACTCTACCGAATCACGAGAGCGAGCAAAGACAAATGCATCTCATCTGTCGTGAATGCAAAATACTCCAGATTAATAGATACCATAGTTCGCTGTCTACAATCACGTCCATGCTTGCGTTTTAAAATTAGAAAGAGAGAAATATTATAATGAAATCTAAGATACAAATAAAATATAAAAAAACATACATATACATTAAAAATTAAGGGATCACCTTTAAAAATAGGCAATGTTCAAGATATGTACAACTTTTTGAAAATTTTGTATTTATTTAAAGTTTTATCGAAATAACTCGAGTGATTTCCTCTAATTTGGAAAAAGATTTGTTCTTCAACTTCAATACCCTGTATCTTTGAAATTGAGCTGTTTTAAACATATAGTCATATAAAGTTTTGAATTTGTGTGATAAATCATTCATTTTAAAATCTTTTAGAGTACTTAGTATTCATCATATATTTCTACAAAAATTGCTAAATAATTAATAAACAATTCCGATTAATAGACTCTAGTCAGATATTATTATTTGTTTATAAATTTACATTTTACATATTTACTTTCTTTTCATTGGCTCAATTATTACCTAATCAATCAATATTTGCATATATCGTCATTATATACAAGTTGCATCTCAATGCATTCGAAATGCATATAAATATATATATATATATATAGTGAAATGATTAATTCATCATCATAACTAAGTTATTGAATTGCTAATTGCTGTGATATATACACATTCCAATGGTGGACATTTGCATAATTATGCAGTACGTAATTAGAGACGTACTATGTTAAATAAGAGAAGACACGAAGCTTCGAATAACATTTTAAAGGAGTTCATAGATAGTCGCAGTAACAACCATAAAATCAGATATGTTTGCATCAAGATGATATAAGGAGAACATGCAACTAACGGAAGGCTATAAATTAAAGGCTATAATAATCAGATGAAGATAATGTTATAAGACGCAACGAGACACGAAAATGTAAAAATCTAAAATTAAAATGCATCATCCAGTAGTCACAGATAGCTATAAAAAAATCAAGAATATCTGAGAATACTCGGCTGTCGTGTTGACAACATATATTTCGTTCTTATATTGAAGACGTAAAATTAAAGAGCAAACGCAAAGACAAAACGAAACAGAAAGATCGTGCAAATGCACTCAATTAAAATTTAATTTTATTGAAAATTAAAAATGTAAAAAAATGTGTGTTGTAACCAAATATAACCAATTAATCAGTCGAATCATATTTAATTAATTAATCATATTGATAACTGCATAAATAAATTTTGCAAATATAACTATATTTCAATGTATTCACAAAAAACAGTTCTGCTGAAAAAAATATGATACTTGCATTATACTTTTGTTGGTTCAAAATAAATAAGTATGTAGAATGCTCAAACTGATTGTTATCAAAATCTTTTGATTACATATATGCGATTCGCGAGTGATGCATTCGTTGATTTTTGTGCTATGAATTTATAAGTAATGGCAAATTAGCACGCAATAATTAACAAACATTATCATGTTTGATTGTAATATTATATATGTTTCTACATAATTATTTTGATTATTCAACAAAATTATTTTTAAGTTTATATCTAGCTAAATTTTTAGATTTAGCAAAATCATTCTTTTCATATATTATTTTACTTCATAAAGATACACACACACACACACACGCGCGCGCGCGCGCGCACACATAATATAGATATAAATATGTATGCAATAATATTTGAAATAACATATTAAATAAATAATATATTAAATTGCATATAAATAGTAAAAGTATTTCTGTCAAATAAATGTTATCACAGCATGTTAAAAATTGTTTTCAAAAATTACGTTACAACGAATAGTTCGAATTATAAGTTTAATGGAAATGTCATATAAAAAGTACGTCTAAATTACGATATTTGTCGATTATTTGTCATAATTATCGTGCTAATTTGCCATTACTTATAAATTCATAGCACAAAAATCAACGAATGCATCGCTCGCGAATCGCATATATGTATAAATAATTTTGTGCAGATATCCTGTCGCTTGCACATGCCGTGGTGCTATAAACTTTAACGTCTCGCGAATCAGCAATGTATCTTCTTAAGACAGAAGAAGGATGCAGCTTGCGCCGTTGATTCATCCCAACACGAATACATACTTCTTCCTCTCAAATGTCAAATGTCTCCTTCCTTCTCGTTCTCATAAAACTTTATTGGAACTAGTGGTTCTCTAGTATATACGAAAGTTTATAGTTCGCGAATATGTCCGCCATGTACAACGGCAAATGAAATGGAATTGGTGAGGTCGGTTAATGACATCCGAAAGCATGTCCGCGATGACGTCGCCACGAATGCTCGATCGACCACGCCTGACCGAATCAAGTTTTACTTTCATTCGGTGAAAGTATCCCCTTGGCCGGATCTTCGCGCTCGCAACGAGTTTATCAGATGCGTGCACTTTTTTCCTGTTCCTTTCTTCTATCTCCACCATCGCAGCATAATGCTCACCGAGTAAATGTTCCTTTCTTGATTCCTTCCGAAACAATCGTCTTTTTTCAGAATCGCGAATAATATTAGAGCTACAGCGATTTCTGTAATATAATTCTTTACAAATCTCTTAAAAGCATGATATTTAATATTAAGTTGCTATTCATTTACTTACATTAATTGTTTTATGATAAATCTGATAAATACTTTTAATACGCAAAGTAAACTTTTTATTGTTCAAGCAATTAAAATTTATTATTTAAAAAATTAAATATTTAAATTTCAATCATTAAAATATTGAATTAAAATCTCGAATTATTCCCACTCATTCCTAAACTCTTATTTAGAGCAAAACTAAATTGTAATAAACTCTTATAATACAAAAATATTGCATAAAATATAATGCAATATATATTATACCTGCAATAATAAAAATATCAAACAAATATCTCTATTAATCGCAATTATATTTAATAAAGATCACTCATATATAGAAAGAATGATTGTGTTAAATATCTAAAAATTTAAGTAGATACAAATCTAAAAATAATTTTGTTAAACTATCAAAATAATTATATATTATAATAAACTCAAGCATGAGAAGACAATGCTATAAAAAATTTTCAGATTTTTAACAATCAGTTTAAACGTCCTACATAATTATTTTCATAGTCAAACAAAATTATTTTCAGATCTACATCGAGCTAAATTAAAAATTTTTATATGCTTCAGCAAAATAGTTTTTTCTATGCATATTTATGTTACATGCTCATAATATACATATATTTATATTTACATTGATATTTAAGCTTTTTAGTAATACAAAACGTTAAAAGAATTTAATCAAAATTTAAAAAATTAAATTAAATAATTCAACGCTTACGTAATGTCTGCATAAACTGCATCGCAATTATGATAGATTCTACTTTACTGGAATCCATTTGGACAAATACGGAATTTAAGAAAAAGCGTTTGGTAAAATATTTCCTTTGTTTTCCATCGACGTAATTGAAACCATTAGATCAAATTAGGAAAGCAAAACGCAAACGATCAAAACTGTGTAAACTGGCAAATTTCGCAGTATGTACATTTATGTAGATACACAAACTTCTGTACTATACATTAAACCGCTAACTCTGTTATTTACCATACCTAAAGTTATCTCCAAAAATTAAACTAACTATTATGTATATTTGCGTGACATAAAGGAGATATGGCCAATGCGCTATTAACCAATGTAAAATGGGATCTATAATATAAGGAGTCCTAATGGTCGTAAAAATCTGAAGTCGTAAGAAATCGATCATATTTGATTTTTCGCACATTGTGATTAAGCACTTTCTTACAAAAGTGATATAACTATATAAGAAAAATTAATTTCTCAGAAAGGGAGAAAATTATTTTTCACCTTGATAGAAAATTATTGACTAATCAAATCTCAGCAAAGAAATATATCATTAACATGATCAAATATCATTTGTGTTATTTTCATTTCATAATCCTCAAAAAACATTCCTTTTTCCTAAACTGCGTGATAATTTTGATAATTTTTAAAAACTATTTTTTGAGTGTGACGTTTTAACGATTTTTTTATGCGTATATGAAGTAAATTAATTTATTTTTGATAGCTGATAGTTTATATCTCATTCATATTCATGTTCATTCATATAATAATTCGAAAATCATGTGTTTTAAGTTGCGTTATTTTTTAAGTAACGAAGCGATATGTATATTGACAACATTCACAACTCTCTTATACATATTTTCACTGAGCCGGTTTGAAGAACTGATACTGATGGATCAAAGTTTGCACGAAAACGAAAAACTTCTTTTAGTAAACAAGTTAAGAGTTTCGTTTTTTAAAAGCGATTCTTTGATAATACTAATCAATACCAAACAAAAAATTGACAACATTAATTATATAATTTATATATTATATATAAAATTTTTTTGTTTTTATTATATATAAAATTAACAAACCATTAAAATGTTTTCTTATAAAAAAGAATATACAAAAATTGCGAAAATCTTTCTACACACAATTTTAATGTGACTGCAGAGTATATGTTAACTATTTCAATAAAAGAACAGTATTACTTGCATAAAGTCTGTGAAATCTTTTTATATTCATATTTATATCTGAGGATCATTCTTTCATAACTTTTTGTAGATAACTTTATTCTCTGAAAGTAATTTTTCATAAAATACACAAAATGCAAAAGTATATGGACTCAATTCATAAAAATCTACTGGACAAAACGAAGCTATTTGTATCCTTGCGAAACTCGAGCAAGACTTTCTTTATGTCGCTTTGTAAATCGCATCCACGAAGCAGAATTCACATTGCTCTAGTATGTGGCTCGAAGAATCGTGCGATAAGAGATACGAGAAAATACCGTTCGTTCGAATGCTTCAACAGTATAATTCTTCGTCTGCAACACGAATTCAAAAACAACACAAGCACATTCCAACGAAAAGAAAATTCTTTAATTCCAAAAGAATATTTTGTCAAATTGATATAAATTGTAAAACTAAATTATATATAATTTGAAAAATAATTTTTATCAAATTTATGCTTCTTAATCATTGCTTATTTATAACGACTAAAATAATTACCATCAAATAAAATAAATAAAATATGTACTAAAAGAAATATCAAAATTTTGACTTTAATTAAATAAATTTGTAATCTCTCTCTCTCTCTCTCTCTCTCTCTCTCTCTCTCTCTCTCTCTTTCTCTCTCATTTTTAAATAAGTCATGTATATTAAATTATCATATTGCAAAATGGTAGTACACTATTATTATGAGTTTAATAATTAATTTTTAACGAACACGCAGTTAGTTAAAAAAAAACCTGTCATATACAATTCATAAAACGTAAAGCAATTCGTTGTTTCGCACCAGAAATTTGAAAAGACAGACAAATTTCATTAATCAGCAATGGGAACGATCGATTCGCCAATTACGCATATGTTTAATCATGGGATGACTCAGAATATATGCCGATGGCACTTAAAGAACTAAGCGGAATATGAGGAACATTTTACGAGGAACACTCGCCAGCGGTGACGTTTATATCGGGGGAACAGTCTGGCACGACGGAAATGAACCGACGTACGTCGCCCGATATATAAGCGAAGATATAATTACGCCATATAATTTATATACGCCACTCGCATGTTCATGATACACGCGCTGCAGTGAGAAAAGAGCACGCGCACCGAAGAAGAACGCATGACACATGGATGAACCTTCGCAGGGATTACCATTCCGTTTTTTTTCTGTCTGTACTTTCGCTTTGTAAAGATATATATCGAATTGGTCGTAAAGTCCAAACTGTAAGATCTGCCATGAAGGAGCAGATGCTTCTCAAATCTGTCGTCCTAAACTCTTGGATGTACGACATCCAGTGACGTGTGACAGACACATTTCTTTCGCTATCCCTCGCATTTCTTTGCGATCACGTTCTACTCGACGCGATATCAGTTACCATCAAGTCACAAAAATGAAAATATTATGAAATATTATAAAAAATATTATAATCACTAAACTGGGAATTTATTTTTCAATGAAAAATATATTGTTAAATAAAATAGAAATACAATGAATTTAAATGAGTTCAGTTTTCCATAAAATAAAAACACAGATTCGAAATTTATATCTTATTTTTTATTGATAAATGCAATTTTTAAATGTACATTTAGAGAACATATAGTTTATATATATATATATATACACACATACTGTAAAATCTCGAAAATAAATAAATGCATTTATTGATAAAAGCGAGATATATGAATACAAATTATAATATATTGGTGTGTTACATGTTTTCTTTTGTATTTAAAATACCAAAAGATTAAATCTCCCTTGCACTGTTCATTCCAAGTCATCTTTAATCATAGTTATTTGTATCTTAAATCGGGCTATAAATCGTCACATGTAATCCGTAAATACCAAGCTTAATCTGATTTAAAACGAAATTGAAAAACCTACGATCTAAATGTGTCAACAGACTTCTTACAATTTTTATATAACATTTACGATTTATTTATTTTAAACTTTGTTTTCGTAATCTATCGGATACCCGTAACACCGAGAAATTAACTTAGCTTCTCGACAACGGAAGTTGCGAGTCAACACCGCTATTATGAGCACGTGTCTCTCGTTCTCGCGTCTTTTATAGAATGGTAGGAATTTCAAAAAAATACTTTGAAATCGTATATGTATTTATTAATAGTTTCTCATCACAATATTGTCATCTGTATGTTCATCAACTGCGAGGAATTGGATGCACCTGCCAATTTCTTTTTGCACGCCTCGCAAAATTTACGAAAATCCATGATAAACTGAATACTACTTTGCACAGCGATAAACGAAGAATAAAGAGAAAAATAACAGTAATACTTACTAAGAAACGTAATTCGAATAAGATTTAGTACACGCAATTAACTTTTATTTCCGATATAATCCCTAGAAGTAATATAAAGAGAAAATAAAATTCTGACTTTGTCGAATTATTTACTCTCATATAGATCAGAATCGGTACAAGATAGAGAAAATATGAAAATGTATTACAGTATTTAATATAAAAATGTATCGATGAGACACTAGTTCGTTTCTGAAAATATTACAATAATACAAATCTTATACATATATCAATGGGAATGCGCTATGCTCACACTTGTTCTTTTAAGGAATATAGATCTAGAAATACAGGTGCGAGGACAGTGAGACTTGCAAGGCGATATAACGATATTGGTAATGATGATGTGATCTCCGCCAAGTAGTGGTGGTGCCCGAGAGACGACCATGGAGATGGAAGGGGGCAGAGGGAATAGAGCGAAAGCCCGTCTCTCGTCGGAGCGCGGCATCAGTCGACGATACCGCGCGAAACCCTACGTTCCACAAATCCGTCGGCCTTACTTTACACAGTTTACTTACTTTAGTTCAGTTACTTCATCCCGATCGGAAGGCTACGTGATCTGATTGCGCATCGACTCTCGAAATTGTTTTCCGCGCTCAAATTTCGCAAAAACGAGTTGAATTTTGTGACCTTTTCCCGCAAATACTTCACTCTTTCTCCTCATCTTCGTAACCACATTGGATTCACCCAATCGAGAAACTCGCGCGGGAGTTTCGCTCTCACTGTGAATTTACGCGAGCACACGAAGTCGTAAATCGGTCACGAGAGACAAGTCCATTAACTGACTTCGGTAATCATTTTATAGCGTATTCCTTGCTTACTTGAAATTGAACGCGGTTGAGCGTTATCCGGCGCATGCAATATTTGTTTATCATTCGAGCTATTATGTCGGCACAGTTATCTCCGGATAGTCTTGCAATCGCGTGAAATTCTAAACCGATTATGATTTATGACTGAAAACAATAATTTTTATAACATTTCCATATCAGCTATGTTTAATTATTGTTTTACGTCACGCGTTTGTGTCCTATAGCTCTTTAAATATCTGCATTATATGACAAAAAATCGAGGGAAAATGTAAAATATTCAACGAGAGATATTTATTGCTTATTTCTTTAAAAATACTTGTAATATATGAATACACACGTGCAAATAAAAATTGAAATTAATTAAGAATCAAAGTGTACAGCATCTCCTTATTTGTCTTTTAATTTTTTAGTTCACATCTTTTTAATTTCACTAATTGACTCACAATAATTTATTCTATTAGTTAAACTACTAACAATTACCAACAGATAATTAAAAAAATGATGCGATCTCGCACATAACGAATCATATTAAACGACGTTGTTTTTGCCGAAAAGTTTAACTAGTTCGGTAAATGAGGCTTTTAGAGAACGGCAGCAAAATGTGTGCGCGGAGGCTATCGAGCGATGCATTTATAGACATAATAAATTACGGTGCTGCACAATGAGAGGAGCTCATGCTGAGAATTTATTAAAATCAAGCGGTTAGAGAGTTCAGCCTCATCTAAGCGCATTAACGGAAGTGAAACCGCCAATGGATAGATCCCACAATACAAAGGAGCAACGCGCGGTAATTTATAATAGCTGATTCGGCGAGCACGTCAAATTAATTCATCGTAATAACCCATGGGGAAAATATCTCACATCGGTCATATTTTACACAGCACCCAGACATATCGCGAACAAAAATCGCGATTAATCTTGACTTCTGAACTACCGAAATTGACAGTGGCATTGTCCGCAAGGCGATACGTTTCATTACTCTTCATTTTGTATCAATACTGAACTAATACGCGAAAAGAAAAGGAGGTTCTATTATTGAATGCAGTTTGAAACATTACATTAAACTCGACATAATTGATATTTAAAACGTTTCTATCATTATTCGAAGTTCTATTCCAAAGTAGTTCATGTCATAGTCTAAATATCCTATATTGTTAAGTATAAAAAAACAATAACAACTCAATTTTTTTAGTTAAATAACATTTTGTTCCATGTACATCAAAATAAAATAATCAATTTCTATGATTAATTTTAAAGTAAGCAACGTCGATATTAGTACATGCACTTAACAAATAAACCAAAGTAACTTGAGTCAAATTTAATACATTTTCTTGAGCTAAATTGTTTAAGTTTGTTAGTTAAATGAACAATAGAAGTAGTAGCAACCTAAAAATAACTCAAATTTGATATAATTTGACATTATGGATTTAACAATATATCATTAGCAAAAATTGGCTAACAGAATAATAATATAATTTAAGTAGCATGATTAATAATCAATTATGATCAATCAAGCACAAAATTGTTGAAATCAAGATAAAAGAAAATAAATATATAACAATAATTAATTTTTCTCTTAATATCACTCAAGTCAAAAGCAAAAAGTCTTCGTATTAAATATCTTAGAATTGTAAACATATAGTATATATTCATTTAAGCTTTCATTTTTTAAGAACTTTCTAGTAATTGTGAACCAGAGCCAATTGCTGTAAGACATTAAAGTAATAGAAAAAGACAATAAAAAAAAGAATAAACTAGCTTCTCTCGATTCCCCAAAATACGCGAAACAATATTGAGTGTATAACAGGTGCGTCTCATACGTCTTCAAATCGACAAACGTTGGCGTGCAGTTATCGTGAGGAAGAAACTCATGAAAAGAACGTACACTGCTGTCAGAACAATCGGCAGCATGTTTCTGACAAAACGTGTGCGGTTGCACGCAAAATCGATGCGCACGGCAGGAATGTATACGAACATCACGTACACGAGCAGTATAATCGGCGACGATACGGGCACGTAGCAACGAAAGAAATCGTTACCACACCTGTGATGTCGATCTCCCGCGCGCGATCCTGGCCACTGCTGGACACGACAGGCAAACGAAACTGTGCGGTTTCCCTCAACAACTCGTCCCTGAAGAAGAAAAATCGTCCGGTGAAAACCACTAACGGTATAGACAAAAGCAACATCGCGACTCTTCAACCCGAAAGCAACCCACAGGTGCAAACAAAACGACTACTGTATCGACACTATTACCCTGAGGGAGGATGGGGTTGGATAGTCACTTTCGTCGGCACTCTTGTACACATTCTGGGACCGGGCTTGCAGTTTTCTATTCCGGCCACTATCGCATTGCCTGCTAAGGTCAAATTCTACCACCATCCATGGCACACAGCTGGTGAGTCGATCGAGATTCCCGACCGTTATGTTATTCATAATACATGGAGAGAAGTAATAAAATTTTATATGAATGTAATTGTATATCTCTCATTATACATCTCACTTTCGTTCACTATAGTTCAATTACAAAAAATTAAACATTGCTATGTTATTGAAATTCTATTTTCCATTCTTTAATTTTTAAAAAATTGTAATAGCAAATAATGTAAATATTTAATAATGTTAAGATGGAGAGCCTTCTTCACATATCTTCAATAATTCAAACACTAAGAATTATATCTAAGAATTTTCATTAAATTCTAATAAAACTAATATTATATAAATCTAATATTATTCTTCCTTCAATTATGTATCGTAAAAACGTCAAATTTATTAGGAAACGATTAAAGTTAATGCAAAATCTTTCCCCTAGTGCAAATTATCGCATGGACTTTCTATCAAGTACTTTAATGAGCAAAGTCGAGCAACACTATCTCAGCCTCAAATCCTTATATAACGGACGATATCAAAGTAAACTCGTTACTGGTATGCTAAAAGTTATAACAAGTATATACCGCAGCTAAAATTATACGAAATTAACCATAAAATAATCACTGTGGCTAAATACCATAAGTAACGATTGTCGCTTTTATTTAGAAATGATTAAATATATAAATAAAAAATTACTTGTATTTCAACCTAATGTTCGAAAATTTAGCATACATTCTTTATGTATTTTCTCTGCCAGTAAACGGAGCCTTTATTATATTTTATTATTACATTATTTATAATCTAATCAATTTTCTACGACATTGAGAATTTACGCGTGAACCACATGACACAGTCTGAAATTATGTAAATGAGTGACTATATAAAATAAAGCATTTTTTACCTCTATACATACACACACACACACGCGCGCGCGCGCATTATAGAGAGAGAGAGAGAGAGAGAGAGAGAGAGAGAGAGAGAAAGAGATTATTTTTAATAGAGAGTATAATTTTATTCTTATTTTGTAATCATTTTTGAAATAATAAATTTTAAGAAATTAATTGACATATGTATATTATCTTCTCTGATAAAACTTTTACTTACGCACACGTATATGTCATTTATATAAAGTGAATGTAAAATGAATATAAAACTGTTATTGATTAATTGGTTATGCTTTCAAAATTATCAAAATTTAGCTAAAATTAATAATAAAATTTAAAGAGTGTATTATTAATATAAAAAAGCATAAAATTTAATTAATATAGAAAATCTCGACACAACTTTTCGAAAGAAAAAGAGAAATATTATGAAAAATTTAATTTCTGTTAACAAAATTCAGAAATAAATTATCTTATTTTTCAGAAATGAATTATTTTTTATTATAGTATTATTTTATGAATCGATTATCATAAAGAGATAAAAGAAATTGAAATTTTTCTAAGACTACTACTTTCGTTCAGCTTTGATGTTGGCCTATCTCTTGGCAAGTTGAGCCCTGACATAAACGTCCTCCCATCCACCGCTAACTTATCCCTGCTTTCTCGTTTACTGCCTTATATTCCTTGTTCTCCAAAGCACGCGCAGTATGCGAGAAGCTAGTTTCTCGCGCGATAAAAGTTGCCACGGAATCACACTTATGAAAGATATAATATATATTAGAGTTGCCTGAAGTTTACTACATATGTTATATGTCAAAACATGATATTCTCAATCGATCTATACATTTTTAGATATCAAAGGAGCATAACTCAATCCCTTAAGTTAAATAACATTTTGTCATTTTTAACGTCCACATATGTTGAAATACAGATCAATTCATTTCTATGATTAATTTCAAAGTAAACAACACCTATTTCAACGTATGCACTTATTATAGTAAATAATAAGCAAATTTAAGTTAAATTTAAGTTAAATAGATGTTTAACTCCACATACGACATTAAGTAGAAACAGTGGGAACCTATAGAAATCTATAATTAAAAATAACTCAAATTTGGTTTAATTTATTTGTTTATGAATTCAATAGTCCTGATGGATAAGCAAATGATGCTTTTAGTATCTTTATCTATTATACATATACTCATTTCACTTTTATTAAAGATAAAATAAATTAGAGAAAAAGCAGTTATGATACATTTTAGTATATTTCAGTTTAACAATTCCGTAAATTGACTGTATGTGTACCATTATGCGGAAATGGAAATGG
Organism: Acromyrmex echinatior; assembly: GCF_000204515.1. The sequence continues at coordinate 938,698 of NW_011627330.1, read as the reverse complement.
CTAACTCTTTTGTCTGACGTACCATTATGGAAGTTTGAAATCTTCGATGTGCCTATTACAAAATTAAACAAAAAAAAACCTAAAATACTTATCTTTTTTGTATTGGAGCGAAAAACTTTTTTTTATTTAATAAAGTTTATTTCTTTTACTGTATTTTGTTTTATATTCATTTTAAAGTAAATTATTATAAACCAAAGTAGACCAAATATTAATTAGAGATTATATTAGGTCATTTAAAAAATATCCGCGGATACTTTTTAAATGACCCAAGTGAGAGATTGTGTTCGTTTTCACGTTTATTCTATTTTTGTTTTTTAATTAGCTATTAAATAGAATTCCTCAGAAAATTATCCGATAGCCAATTAATATATTCTTCGTCATATAATTAAAATCTTTATCATAAAAACGCAACAATGAAATACAAACCTAATATCTTTAGCATGAAAACGAATAAAATGCAGCCAGCAAGGCAACCAGAGAGCGGAAATACAAAAAATAGATTTTAGTGAAGTACGGTTGCTATTTCACTATCAACTGGTTTTTTAAATTCTTTTCTGACAGCGCGTATTTCTTTAAGCGTGTCACTGAGAATGCCTTCGCGTGCCACTAGTGGCACGTGCGCCGTGGATTAGCTATCTTCTGCATTAATGCATCGGCCTATTCTTTTTGGCTAAATTTCTTGCACAATTTATCTTTTCTCCTTTTCTTTCCACATTGGAGAATGCAAAAAATTCAACTAAAAAGAACAAGTCTCTAAATATAAAAAATTAAATATAAATAATAAATCTCTAAATATAAAAAATTGTTGTGATATAATAAATAAAAAATTTCAAAGAAAATTTTAAGCCCTTTTAAAGCCCTTTTTAAAGAATTTTATCTATTAAAAATTTAAATGGACAGGAAGAGATGCCCGATTTGATAGAGAATGCCTCATATGTATACCTATATTATTTATTATTTTCATTAAAATTAAAAAATTATATATTTACTGACATATCGACGTTGAGAGGATAACATAGTGCTCTGTTATACGGAAAGGCTACCAACAAACTGTAAGAAAGCTCGCAAGAAATCGTCGAACAAAATCTCACGCGAAAAAAGTTAATAAAAATTCAATGTAAAGTATTTATATTGAAATTTTTCTTATTTCTTATTTTTAATGATTCATCTTGCGTAGCTTTTATTATTGTATTATGATAGTTTATAATTATTCTTTTTAATATATATCTATTTTTACTACTCTATATCTATATTTACTACTTAAATAAAATCACACAAAAAAACTAAATTATATATGATAGGTAATAACCGCTGATTTTTATGAAAAAAAATAAGTAGTAAGATTACTCACACAAGTTGCGTTACTTTAAATTCACGGCCGCACTCCGTACACAATTTGTCTGACTGCAATCAATATTGGCTGACTGTAACTTGTTGCATCTGCAAATATATTTAACATAAAATTACATTATAAAGATTTAGCATTTTTTTATTATTGTATATAAAAAAATTATGAAAATATTTATAAAATTAATTTTATGCTATTGTATTTCAAATTATTATTATTATATATTTATACTTTTATATCATTATATACTTTAACAATTGAAATAAAAAATATTAAAAGATAAAAATTAACTTAATTTTACTAAATTTTATTAATTATTTGATTAAACAATGTAATAATATTCCAAAAATCTCGATTTTTGGAAAGAATCTTTCAATAAATCAGATCTTAAACTCTAATCTCTAATTTTATGATACTGTAAATCTAATCTTGTCTTTCGGATATATTTATTCTAATCAAAAAATATATAGAGAAAATATATAGAGTAATATAGTGTTTAAAAAATACTACAAAAATTTTTATCGATTTTATTAATTCGTATAAAAATCTTTTAAAAAAATTTAAATAGCGTTTTCATATAATTATTATAATTCTGTTAATTTGTTCGAATTTATTACACTATCATATTAATTAGGTCAATATGATTAAAAAAACTCTTTAAAAAAATTCTTTAAAAAATTAAAAATAGAAACTTTTCACAGAAAAAATATTTTACATTAATAATGTACAAACTGATATGTAATAAACAAAGTTTATTATATATCAGAGAAAAAGTTTTTAAGTATGATATTAGTAAAAGAAAATTACATTTTAGATCAAACGAACTTGAATAGACAGCAGGATTAAGTATTTTAAAAGTATAATAATTTTATTAGATATTAGAATATTATTAAATAATAAATATTAAAATATATTTAGTAATAAAAATACGTATTAATTAATATACTGAAGCAAATTTATACCATTTAGTAGAGTGTAGAGACTCCAAAAATAAAGAGCAGAAATGTGCCGTTCAATTATCTTGATGTTCCTCGCGACAATCGTGCCGCAAGTCGTTCGGACACAAAAAGCAATGAAATTACTTCATGTAAGAATCTTATACGTTCTTCGTTTTTTAATAATAATCTGAGAAGTTTTTCGAAAGTTTTTAGGTTACCAAGAAGAAAAAATAATTTCTTAAATATTCCTGATCAATAATTTTTTTAAATTTCAGGAAATTTTTATTTTTGTCGATATTTAACGTATTAAAGAGTTTTAAAATAAAAAATAAGAATTCGTAGATATACCTACTTTACATTTTTGTTGAATTATAGTTCTACAATAATACTGATTGACGTCTGCCTAGCTACCCCCTCTCTCCCACTTAATCAAATATTAATGAATAAATTATATAATAATGCACTATTTATGCGCTTTCAAAACCCGCAAAAATAATAATACACTACTTATGCGCTCTCAAAATGTGCAAAAAAATTTTTTTGCGCTCATTTCATTTAATATGAATTTTAAAAAAATTTTTGCAGCGCAAAAATCGAAATTGCTTGGAAATGATAGCGCATAAATCAAAGATATATTAAATATATAGTTAGATAGCGACGAATATGACTATTTGCTCCAAGAGGGAAGTGCCTTAATGTACGCAGAAATTGGAACTGTATGAACAAAAACGCATAAATAGCACATAAATTCTCTGTATTTGATTTTCCAAATCGGTTGTTATCATGTGGAAGGCTGACTGACAGCCTACTCAACCCCCTACAAAAATTTTTTTTTAGCTAAACGAAATAAGTGCAAATTTTTTTTTGCGAATTTTGAGAACGCATAAATAGCGCATTATTATATAATTTATTTATTAAAATTTAGTTAAAGGAGGGGGAGGCCAGTTAGGCAGACATAGATGACCGTTTAATGAAGACGCATAAAACTTTTAGATACTTATTTATAAAGATGTAAATCAATTGGTAGCCAAAGTAAAATTGATTTTGTTTAAACATATATATTCTTCAAGATAGAAAATTTCATTAAATTAATTTAGTTTTAGTTAAATAATGTTCAATTAATTCAGTTAATTATGTAAAACTTTATGAAATAAACATGGATCTTATAACGTTTTTGTAACGATTATTTTGTTGTAGCCTCAAAAGTAATCACTTATATGTATTAGCGTGCAAATATATCATATTTCCTATGTATGTTTCATAATTCAAAAGCTGTAATTAAAATGTAAATTCCATAACTTTATAACTTTTTCCACATTAATAACGCAAGAAATACGCAATATCGTTTCCAAAACATAAAAACAAGAAACATGCAACGTAGCAAGAAACAGATATCTAACACGTAACTTTGCAAGTGTCAACAATGACTCGCGATGAGTAAGTATAAAATAATTTGGGGAGGAAAGAGGTAAATAACAAAGACACATATCAAAAAATAGCATGAAATAACAATTTATAGACGCATCAGTCATATTAAAATTTGCATTTCCCTAATGTAACTATACTTTTAAGAAAACCATTGCTGATCTTTCTTTTTGTACAGTATGCAATGAAAAAGATGACATTAATTTAATATTACATAAAAAATACAAATCTATCAATTTTATTAATACTGTTCTACGAATTAATTCCAACACCTAATATATATATATATAATGACTTATTTTATAATTGTAAATATATATGTATTATATATATTAATAAATTTTGTGTGACTTTTTTTAAACAATTATATTATATTATTATATAGTAGATTGATAGACATTATTTTGATTGTCTATATTCAAGAAATTCACAAATTCAGTTCACATAAAATACAAACTCATATATGCGCAAACGCATAGATTAAATGATAATAAGAGTCTTAGGAAGAGATTATATTACTAATGGTGAAAGTCTATACTATCTATACCACAACTTGGATGCTTCAATTCGTAAGTGTCATCTCTTAAATTGCGTCTTGTCAGCCATCCTGATCATGTAATAGCTGTTCAACGTTTGCTTTGTCTGAAGAACACTCTGCTAACTGCTCGTGTCTTCTATAAGGAGCCATACCAAATCGATATGTAATAACGAGTTGAAATATGACACGCCGAAAAAGCGTTGATGACGTCCTAAATGGCAGACGAATAATACAAGCATGACATGAACATTTGGTTAAAGCAGACCAAAGTCTTTAACAGCATAACCCTTAACCCCTAATAAAATGCAAATCACTCTCATAACGAATAAATGTATCTTAAGTAGATCATGTTTTACAATGAATCTCATGATTGTCATGCCTCTCTGCAGAAAGATATAAGATATAATAAACATAATAATATAATAATATTCTTATAAGCATAAAAGATTATTTGAACTTGTTTTAAATACATTTTAATGTAGATGTAATTTTGTAAATTTTATTAAGAATGTATGAAATTTATTTCATAGATCTGTTACGCATCTATATGTATGTTATAAATTAAAAAATAAAGATTGTACTCAAATTATGTATAATATTTTTATGACTAAATGAAATAACGAATGGATAACGATGAAAAATCTCAATAAAGCCTTTTTTGCAGATAAAATGAAGCTTCCATAATCTACCTTCTGTGAATATTTCGATCTTGGCCTGATAAAATTTTCACTTAATCCATAGATATAAAACTACAATGGCAACTCCGCGCTTCCTCAATTCATATTCCGGACAACGAGAGAATAATGTCTATAAAAAAAGGAAGAAATGAAGCGGGATTTACGGGAAGGGATCGTCAAAAGAGCAAGATTCGTGAAGGGATTATCCGCGAAAAGATAAAAAGTTAAAATTATCACGGCAATTTAGATTTTTGTTTCATATAACAAAATGGCTGCCTAAAACGTTGTTGAAAGAAGGTCTGATTACATAATTAAAGATGAACCGAAGAAAGAACCAGAAAGAATTAAAATTAATTATAAAGAAATTATAAATTTCCGCAAGTTTGCCCTTGCTCGTTGAAGGAAGCTTCCGACATCATTTTAATTTGAACCTATTGGAGAAAGAAGTAAATTATGCACACAGATGTATAATACATTGTACACAGCTTTGCCTTTCGTATGTTCAGCTTATATGGGACGATATAATTTAACCGGCTAATTATTTATCCGCGCACAATGGTCACGAATCGCTCCAACGTCGACCCGCAGCAAAGAAAGACAAAGTGATTCCTTTGCGCGATTTGTTCCGCGTAGTAAATTACGGAGTGGCGAAAGTATTTGCTCATTCATCATTTAGCTATCAAACGAAGAATTTCAAGTTGAAATTAAAGTTTCATGAACTCGAAATTTTATCCCAAGTTTTTTTCAAATACGCGAAGATATATCGACGAACATTGTCTTCATTAAATTTAAAATTATAATTTAAAATTATATAATATCAAATTTGAATTTTAAATTATTTTTATAGGTCATCATTGTTCCTTTAATTTAACTAAAAAATGTATTAAATTTAACTCAGATTTAGTTTATTATTTACTAAGTGCATACGTCAATATGGACATTGTTTACTTGAAAATCCATAATTAAATCTATATTAAATTATTATCAAGCAAATATGTGTATTTAAACATTAATACACTACTGTTAGATGTCCAAAAGAGTAATGATCCAATTCCTTGAGTTAATTTTGTTATTTCTAACTTCTATGCGTGTCAAAATAAATATTAATCCATTTCTGGTTAGTTTCAAAGTAAACAATGTCCATATTAATGTATGTACCTATTGTTAATAAATAATAAACTAAATTTGAGTTAAATTTAATACAATGTCTTGGATTAAATTGTTTAATCCAAGTCAGTTAAATTAACAACATATTGAATAGGAGCAGTGGCGACCTATAAAAATATTAAAATTACGTATCTATTCAAACAAGAAAACAATAATGCATGAAAAATCTCATTTCATTTTTTTTTATTAACACATATTTGGAAAAATTTAATAAAAAAGATAAAATTGCATTCATGATCTTCATACTATAATACAATTGATATCATAAAAAATCTATCAATAAAATCTTATTGTATAAGCAACTATACATTCAAGAGTTGAATTTATAGTTGCTTGTTCTCAAAGAAAAGGAGGAAAGACATTTCGTAAGTGAATTGCATTCGCGATATTAATCAATATCATAGAAATACGCACAGATATATACAGAATTTTACGATTTATTACGATCCAAGACAAATATTTAAGATCATTTCAACAAGTCCAGTGCATAATAGTTACATTAATCAATATAAGAAGCAAACGAGAGAGAGAGAGAGAGAGAGAGAGAGAGAGAGAGAACATCTACGTTCTTAATCAACGATGGTGGAATCAATCAACGTAAAAAGCAAATCGAAAACAATAAGAGAAAGACAAAAAAACATACCAATTCGTCATTGTGAGAAAAGTTGCAAAGAGGAGACTATTTGCGTTTGTAAGAACTAGAAACAACCATTGGCAGGACGTATCTATGGTTGCTGATCTACGCGTAGTATCATGCGGTGGGGAGAAAGTGAAATAGTATGGAACAGATCCGATATGGAACACACAAGAGCAGAGATGGAGAAAGAAGGAACGATAACTGCGGACAGCGACGGCTCCAATCCTGAAGCGGAGAGACGCGCCGCCACAGCCACAACAGCCGCAGCCGCAGAAGAGACGGCACCGAGTTGTTGAACGCTCAGTTCGCGCGTTGAGCGTGTCGCGTCCGGTCGTCGTGTTTATACAATATCTCACCACCATATTCCAAGAGAGGACTCACTCGGTTCTACTTAATCGTTACGAGGACGCATTCTGAGATATTTTCCTTTGAGATTGGCTACGAGATTACTTACGAAAGTTTTGCAATCGACACAATCGGGGTTCGTTATAGCAATTTTAACGCATCCCTCGTCTCAAAATTTATTTTAATCTCAGAAATTATCCTCCAAAGTTCTATGGAATTTCTCAATAATAACTGCGAAGCGTGAGAACTGAAATGTAATGAAATGTAATGTATTTTACAAACTATGTATTTGTGAAAACTTAATTATCATTTTCAGTTGCTAAAACTCACAATCTATACATATAGCATTAGTTTTAAATTTTCTTGTTAACAAAAAAAAATTATTTTAAAACTCAATCAATTCTTGTATTCAGCTTTGTATATTATTGACTTTGACATTAAAAAAAAATTAACGGATTCCAAATCACATATGGAAAAATAATTATTTTTAAAAAGTGAATATATAAATATTTTTTTCATATATATAAGTTGATAAATTTACTTTTATTTATCAAACTAAATTATGTTTGTGCCAAATAACAATAATATTATAAAATAAAGAATTCGAATTATTCATGTATATGTTAAGAACGATGTATCAAGAAGTTTATCGCAGTTCAATTTATTATTTTGACCGCAAAATTCCAACATCGGGACAAACATTTTTTGAGTCTCCGATTTCTGACGATGAAAAAGATGAAAGAAATGGAAGAAGAGAAGCGCGAACGACGACGAGGACGGCGAAGAAAATGATGAAGATAACGAAGACAAGAAGCTATGTGACACCATGAAGTCAGAGAAAGGGAAATCCAGATAATGGCAGCCTCTCGCGTAGATTCTGAAGTTGGAGAGTACCAACTAACATCTGCGACAGCTGCGATATTATCGAGATCATCGAGCGAAGCTCGCGTAGTCAAATCTTGGACTGACTACAATCATCGCGCCAAATATGTCAAAGAGTCTCTCAGTCAATCAAAATTTTACGATCATTCAGCAAAACAATCCAATAATGGCGTTACTGGAAATTATTACATACAAGATAATGAAGAACAATCAGATCAAGAAGAAAAATCTATTTCCGAAAATAAAATTTATGTTGCCAACAGATTGGACGTTAACGAAGATACAAATCGCGATAAAATGAATAACGATATTAGTACTATCAATCATAAGTTAGTTACATGCAAGAAAAATAACGATTCGAGAGGTAAACTTGAAGTTAAATGCACGAATTCGCTAAATAATGAAATCAAAAGAACTCAACAAATATTCAATAAAGATAATCAAACTATCTCCGATAATGAATATAACAAAAGACAAATGTGCACAGTTCGTGAAATAAAAATGGTAACTGCATCGACGAACAACTGCATAAACAATTCATCCGAATCAATATACTACTCCAAAGATGTCGATAAAACGATTGGATCGAACAAATGCAAGCACACCAGAGATATCGAAAGCCGTAAAAACGACGGTGACGAAGACGGGATGGAAATCAGTTCGCCGCAGAGTCGCATGTATCCTCATGGGGATAATGTCATTGTATCCGCCGCCACGTCGAGCACAAGCGCATTTCAAGAACATCCTCGAGGTGAAGCATCTCGTAAGGTCGTTCACTCCTCCGCCAAAGACAGTAGCACCTCCGGAAAACCGCAACGATCCGCATCCGTGAAGAATGCTATTGACGATCGAGGAGAGTCGAGGGATCGAGAAACGGATATCGACATCCTCTGCGCCGAAGATAAAAAAAGTAGCAACGCAAGAAAATGCGAAAACTGCGGAAAATCACACTTCTCTTATGGTCGGTACTCTCGTTTGTGGAAATATTCGGAATATTTGAATCGCGAAAAGGCGAATCAAGACGGGGCCAAGATCGCTATTAATCAGTCCGATTCGACGAAACTGACGTCGCCGATCGCCACCGTAGCACTTCGTCGCAGTCGATCGTTACCGCGGTTGTCGATCCACGACAGTGGAGTTGCTTGCAGCGATCATGCACCAGCGGCACCAGAACAGACGCACGCGGCACCTCGCCAGTTGATTACGGATCTCAGACAATTGCTCACACTGAAGCAACATTACTACCCGGAGGGTGGCTGGGGCTGGGTAATTCTTCTTGTGGGTTTACTGGTACAAATTTTGTCACACGGCGCGCATGGTGCTGTCGGCATCTTTCTTCAGCAGGTGGAGGTCAGATTCGGCCCCCACGTGCATCTACAAGCAGGTTAGTGAAACGAGCAAATTCGAGATTAGTCGCCACTGATAAATTACTGATAATTAGCCAAATTTTACAATTCATCCTTTCCAGAAAATTTCAAATTTTGTATCTTTTTTACTTGCTGCTTTCATCTTTTTGCTAAAATAAATTTTGCAAATTTGTTTGCAAATACCGATAAGCTTTTTGATTACTTTATTGTTTTTATGAAGTCATTTTTGGAAACTAAAAAAAACTTAAACTTCACATCAATCTAAAATATCTAATTATATATACTAATATCTAATTATATACTTGTAGATACAAGGCAGATAAATATAAATTTATAACAAGCAAACAGAGTTAATACAGTAAACAATTTTATTTTTGTTAGCTACTATATTAATTGGCGATTAAAAAAATCAAATTTGATTCACCGCATGTTTGCATATCGAACCAATTGTACTCTTAAATGAAAAAAAATTGAGTTAAATTTTCCTTAATTTACACACAGAAAAATACGCAAGTAATAATTCTCACTTATTCTAACTCATTTCAAGTATTTCAAAAGTTCATATATTCGCAAATCTACTATAAGTTCATCAGAAACATTAAATTTATTCAAAATATATTCTGAATCCTAATATATATAAACTCAAAGAAATACTTCAACCAATTTTATAATATTTTTCGAAAAAAAATTAATTCTTGTTTTGAGTACATAATAATGAGTTTTTTAAAAATTTTGTAATAAGTATATTTTAAGATTATTATCAAGAAAATATTCTTTGTTAAAGATAATTATTATAATACTTAAAAAAAAGAAAATAAATTGAGTAATCACTTATTTTAGTAGTAGATTGATATTCTTCTGTGTGTAAAAGTAAACTTCAGTAAGACAAAAGTTAGAAATAACATAAGATCGAAGAAAAAGATACAGTCATTCATTAACGTAATTTTCGAAAAGTAAGATATATCGGCGGAATTTTAGAATAAAGTAATGACAATGACTTTAATTTAGAAAGGAGAAAGGAAAAGAGAGAACGTAATTACTGAGAATGATCGCGAAATGGAAACGTATTATATTATCTGGTATTATGGCTGTCTCGAGCGGCGGCAAAATCGAGGTACATTTTTAACATTGCTGCTTTTAACATCGGGTACTTTGCGATATTATCCTTATAGGAACCACACGCATGCACATTACCTCGTTGGCAATCAACTAGAAGCGAAAAATCACGATTTGTTCCTGCAGCTACGTTTAATAAGCGACGTTTTTATCGCGCTTCACACTACTTATTTGAAAAATGTGACACAGAAAAGTCATCGCGGCACGTAAAATGTAATGTCGGATCATATGGATCATTTACCTATTATAAAATATTATATCACAAAATATCTCAAAAAATGTTAAAACTGTACAAAACAATGTTAGAAAATAAACTATTATTGATATTAAAACCAGTATTAACCTGTAGAAGACCGGAGGTCTTCCCTTTAAGGATTCGACAATAGTTTTGCCCTTAAAATAAAAAAGTCTATCAAAAACATGCCTCAGAAGGTTAATAGAAACTATAGTATAATGTTTATTTATATTAATAATTCAAGAGGATAACTTGATAATATATATCTTTTTAAAATTTGCCTCTAAATTTCTTCCGTTTCTGACATTTGCAAAAATATGTCATGGATTTAGTGTATATAAAAAATTTAAATTTTTTTATTTAAAACTACAAAAACAAACTGAATTGTATACATAAATAATACAATTCAACGCAGATGCACACGTTTGCAAATATAATCGTCTCAATCAATCAATAGTGAATTTTAAAATATATTTCAATTTTCGCAAAAAACACAGCAAAAATAATGAGATCATCTAACGGAATTTGTAACAATGAAAGGGCCAAATATAATGATCTTTCGTTATAAGACATTTTGCGCATAGGAATGACGACACATGGCGTCTTTACATTGGCCCAGATATCCTGCGAGACGGAAGCTATCACATCACGATATAAGGGGCGAAATTGCGGTATTGCAAACGACGATGGTTGCAAAAACTGGTATACTAACGTGCCGCTTTATGGTCACACCAACGGAATTCTCTGTTGCGAGATAACACGAGTGAATTTGACGAATGCATAATCGTTAGTTACATGAATATGGAGATTCATGCAAAATGTGTCAAGCAATTAAAAGAACATGCAGAGAATATTCTGACAAATTACCCGAAAATCTTGAAACAAAAAATACATATTTATCCCTAATTTTGCTAAGTTGTAAATATATTTTACAAGAGTTTAAAAGAATAAATTTTCATTTCTATATCCGTAAATAGGAAAAAATAGCCTTTGAAATAAATTCGAAACATATGAGATTCATCAAATTCAAATAGAAATAGTTTGCGATTTTTCTAATCGGAATGAATTAAGCTACTAGAAAACTGACGTCATCAAAGCGGATTTATCAGAACGTTGATCCTGTTCTCGTTTGAGACAAGCCGCGAGAAAGCGCTCTTTGCACATGTACACGTACGTGAATGTGCAGACCTTGACGTGCACATTGGTTCTCTCTTTAGATAGCACAGTCATTTCTATTTAATTATTCATCTAATTGCTTCCCTTGTTATGAGATTCATTGCAAAGAACATAAGCAGAGTCATAAAATTAAATGCAAGATTTTTATGCGTAGAAAAATATATAGATTATAAAAATATGTGTTGACTAGTGTTGAAATGTGTATTGATCGGAAAAAAGATTAATGTGAGTTATTAACTGATACGATTCGTATCAGTTATCAAATGTTTTGTAATAATATAACAAATATTATTTTCATCAAATGCATCAATAGTACAATGAATTTTAAAGAAATGTATTATTGTCAGTTATAGATAATGAAGAAATAATGAATACTTTATATTCGTTTTATTCTGACCTTAAAAAAGAATGTCAGACATCAGGTGATGAATTGATGCATATGATAAGATCCACGAATTTCAGATGAGAGCAAAAAATCTGAAAATGCGTGAAGAGAGCGACAGATCAATTTTTTGTTGACGTACTTAAATACCTGCTTCGAACACATCTCTTAAAGACATTGGCCTAGGGCAATAAAGTTCCATCATCGTCAAAAACCTGTCGCCTGTCTTTTATACGATCCATTTGCATGTTACTTCATTTGTAATTACTGCTCATTCGTTACTGCTGTTACGCAAATATTTTATATTTTCTGCTAAAATTCAATTCACATTTTCTTAATTTCTTATGAAAGTTAATCTCTAACAATGTAATTTATAATAAAATAAATAATTTATAGCTAATAATTTAACGCTTAATTAGCAATCTTTAAAACATATTTTCGGATTTCCTTGAGATTCACGCATTAAATATTTCCAATTTATTTCGTAATTACTATAATCTCGTAGAAATTATATTTAAAAAAAAAAATTAAATTAAAAATTTCTTAGTAGTTTCAAAACAGAGATACTTTTTATTAATAATGCAAATCACATTAAATTAATCCACATAAATTTAAAGCTGGTATAAACAATTATTGCAAATATTTCAACAAATTTTCAATATAAATTATTAAAGAAAATATTTCAAAATTTGAATTTTTTATCAGCAAAATAAAAATTTAAAGTATTGAAAATTTCCATCGACAACCAAAGTATACCATTGAAAACTACTTGTTGAACTACTTGCATTTCAATGAGATTCAATATTACAGCTTGATGCGCGGCAAATTCAGATTTAATTTGTAATGAAGCATTTGTTATAAACACCATCATATATCCTTTTTTGAATGGTTATGCTTATGATTTTACCAACTATAGAACAAATTTATACTTATAGGAAATTGTATTCCAAACTTTTGCAAAATTCATTGTATATTGCGCACAAATATTTGACAAGCGCATTTTCTTTTAATTTTTCCTAAAATTTTTTATAAATTTTCTAAATTTATATCGTGCAGAGCGAAAATAAAGATTCATCATATTTACCGCTATTCCCTTATTGCTTAAAAGAATAAAGCAGTGTCGTTCTCTGTAATTTTTTATATATGTCGATAAAAATATGAAAATACCAATACATAAAAAATACAATAAAATTATAATTATTTTTAAATATATAAGAATAAAAGATACAAAAGCAAAAATGAAAAGTAAGAAATAAAATAGTGCATAAATAGATACAAACATGAAATATATACATATATCTAATATGTAAAATTGTTTCGAAAATCTTACGAAAGCTTCTAAACAAAATGCAAATATTATATAAATTTGAAGCGTTTTTTTTTTAATATCTCATTTAATATACATTTTAAATAATTAGAACATTTAAGAAATTTTAAATATTAAGATGGATAATTAATTATTTTAATATTTAAAATAAAAAATTAGTTTCGTACATAAATGCTTATTCAATTTTAAAATATTTAAATAGTCTACCGCAGTAGATAGTATTTAAATCCATATCCTGAAAGACGCGTGATAAAAATTCTCGAACTTGAAAAGTTTTTTTCAACTCCCCGTGGTGGATGCTTTCAACGCGCTAAGTCGACATGAAGTCCATCAAGATAAAGTCTAGAATGCCTATTGTTGGATAGATACGTTTCTTTTTTTAAAAAAAAAGGAAAAAAGAGAAAGATTCTCTCTATTTCAGTTTCACTTAAGGATTACATTATTATCAAAAATTTCTTTCATTAGATTTCAATTAGTATCTATTACATCTATAATATTGCAGGATTTAATAGACAGAAGAATATATTCACATATTGAAAAATTTATTAACTTTTGTCATCAGAAATATTTCTTATGATTTAAAGAGAACTTTTCAAAACAAATTATTTTTTGTGTAAAAGTTAATGAAATAAATAATATGTATCAACAAAATATATTAATTAAATAAAAATGTTTGATAAACACATTATCTGTGATATACATATAACATTTGATATTATATACATATAACATTCAATACACATAAATATTGTGAGATTAAATTCAATATTTGGAAAATCAATAATTATGATCTATTTATTGATATCTCTAATCTTTTCTCAGAGATTCTAAATATTAAGTATTAAATTAATAATTCATCTGAAAATGGAATATATACTGTGCTTTTTCGAGTTGTAAGCACCCTTGACAAGGAGACATGCTGATGACATTGACATGTCATCCCCCTCCCTTTTCAGAAAAAAATTTTTATCGCAATAATCATAAGTTTACTGCAGTATATATGTAATATTTTTTATATTTAAGTATTGTACCTTTCTTACATAATATACAACGTGTTCTCAAATTAAATGTTAAAACTTTAGAAGCGTGTAAGAAATTGATAAACTGAGGAAAAAAGTCCTTTAGAAATTTGTTCGTTTGCTTCGATTGCTGCTTTCTTAATTTATTAATCCCTTACACTCTTCCAAAATTTTGACATGTAATTTGAAGATATCCTGTATAGTCCAATTTAATATCTTTAAAACTTTTCAAATAATAGAAAATTATATAATTAAAGAATATTTTAAAAAAGATTTTATATTATATAATAAGATATATTTATATTATAAATTATATTTATATCATATAATTTTATATTATATTACGCTACGAATTAATTCCAACACCTAATATAATATTATATAAAGATATATTAAAAATTTGTATATATAATACTACAATACGTTTTCTCAAAAATTAAATATAAAAACTATAAGTATGAATAAAGAGAATCCAATGTACTAAAAATTTATTATAGTGCTATATATATATAATTTGGGTACAAATAAATCACAAGTAACTCACAAATATGTGAAGTATAATTTGAAAAAAACAAATAAACAATTCACATCTTTGAAATATAAATGTAGAAACTTTAGTCGCAAGCCATTTTTTAACCCATGAATTGGACCTCGTAAAATAATGAAATTACGACCTACGCAAAAATACCGCCGAACATAAACGAAACACGCTCGAAAATGTGTCTTCTTAGCGTTACGTACGCGAGATGCACCAAAACATTTTTTATATTAAGAAATAAAATAATCCGTGAAATAATAAAAAATCAAAGTAATACAATAAAACCCGAAATATAATAAAACACGTTAATCTACATTTACAAAATTTCTTGTACAGAAAAGTATAAAAAAACTTAAAATAAATGATAGAATAAAATTGAATTGTAATAAAACTTTTCTAGTAAAAATAATTCTCTCTATTAAAAAAATATGAATTTTATATAAATCATTAGATAAAGTGCAATTTAAACATCAGGTTGACAACAACAATGTTATGCTTTTAAGAAACATTAATATTAAAATTAATATATCTATAAAAATTGTACACAATAAACTAGCGTATAACTCAAAAACTAAATATTTTATCAATCATCTTTTCCATCTTATGCAATGCGTATATTCGCATTCAAAGATATCTCGTTGTCGGTAAAATATAGTGGTTTGCAAACATCCTTGATGCTTATCATGTCCTTTCGCTTGAGCTCTTTAAAAAAAGGATTGAACATTATTACTGATCCATCAATAACTCATTGCTTGTATACGCAACATTCGAGTAGCCACGAGATAAATATATATTACTGTATTATATAAATAATTATATTATATGTATATATGTAATTTTAAACCAAAATTAATTAATATTGACAAATTTTGACAGATTTGAATTTTGCTTATAAGTATCTGCTCATCAATTCTTATCAATATCTTATTATTTCTTTTCATTTATTTATTTATTATTACAAGAAGGATGAAGAAAGTTTTTTCAATTAAACAACAATCTAAATTATATTTTTTGTTTTCTTGTACGAATTAACTTGAAAATATAATCGAGATGATCTTCGATACGAAAATGCAAGACTACTCCAACGTCTAAGGGGATTCAGTTATCTGTGGAAATCTCTTTCTCGGTGGACATCGTTACCGCAATTGTAATCGAGAAACGCTTTACGGTTTCCGTAAGACGTCGCCTGAAATTGTCCACTGCGACTCAAGACGAGTCCCGTAAAAAAGACGTCGACCTTTCGTACTTTTTGTTTTGTCTGTCTCTTTTTTATTCTCCCTTTCTCTCTCTACGTGCGCCCGTTTGTCTATCTGTCGCGAATATTCTTGTGACTGAAAATGCGTACCAGACGTGTACCATTGCGCGGAAATTGCATCTGTAAATCCTTCGGTTTGCAATGAATTTAACGACTTGCACGTTGCCTGCCAAAAAATATTGTTCCCGGATGAATACGTTAGTCGTGAATGTCGGCATTCGTCACTTTTACATGCAACGCGAAAGAACTTCACATAAGTTTCTTATTAACGTTATTATTACTTTAAATGTTATTATTGATTTGATATCATCAAATATATTTAAAATATCGTCAATAGATTTCATTATTTAAATGAAAGTAATCTTTTATCAAGTGTATTTATAATATATTTATAATATATATATTTATACATTTTTTTTAAATACTATTTTCCTAAACGTACACATTTTATTAGGTGTTGGAATTAATTCGTAGCGTTTTACAAAGTATTTATAAGTTTTAAAAGTACTTTCATTAATGTATTTTTTAATGCTCATGTGAAATAAATAACATTCTTTCATTGTAAAACGCTACGAATTAATTCCAACACCTAATACAACA
The DNA here is from genome assembly GCF_000204515.1 of Acromyrmex echinatior. The sequence goes on along the minus strand of NW_011627330.1, from coordinate 921,726 downwards.
GTTTTTAAGATTTTGTAGTAATCTTACGACATGAATATTGGAGAATAGGTATAAAAAAATATGATATTCTTTACAATTCGCTCTTATTTACACCTTAATTACGCCCGTAGTAGGTGATTGTGAGCGTAGCTGCAATTATCGTGTAATTGATTTTAAAGTAATTGTACGAGTGCACCCATTCAAACCATTTCATATCTAATTGAATTTGCAAGTAGAATTTAATTTTTTCACTTATATTGCCAACACACTAATTCGTTAATGTTGACTATCGCTGCTTGCCATTATTATAACGACTGCTGAATATCTGCGAATAATATTTCAGTCTATATAGCGTTTTGAATGTATCTTTTCTATGCATATTCTCTTCAGTTGTCTTAGATTCGCTTCTAGACAGTTTAATAATGGATCTTTAACATTTTACGGAAACGATCTGTTTCTTCGCAGAACTAATGAGAATTTATTAGTCGCACGAAAATATATCCGTCAGTGCTACGAATCAACGAGGTCAATTTTTTTCTATAGTCATACTTATTTGAAATATATTCGAAATAAATTATCCGTGAATGTTAAACAAGGGAAGAAGAAAGGAAACAAAGAAAAGTGGAAAAGTCATTAAAACTTTTACGAGATTTGAGTAAGAATATGACACGAAGAATTTAACGAATTGCTGAAAAGTAAAGAAATGTTAGACGACGTAATGTCGAATTTATTTTAAATTTGATTTTTATCTGACACTACGTTACAAAGTTTCTGTTTGTCAACTTTGATATGAATGATAATTCTTATGTATTTATACTGTGCAAAAATATAAGATTAAAAAAATTTCCATCACTACACAGATTTGGAGAAATCAAGAACTTTATTTTTGAAAAAAATAAAAAAAGTTTTACAAAAAATCATTGCTTCTTAAAAATAAAAAATCGATCAAAATTTGTTCCACTGTATAATTAACAATTGTATCAAACATTTAAACATTATAACTATTACTGCAGAAATAAATCATTATAATAAACGAGTTGTGTTTAAACATTATTCTACATTTAGACAAGATGAAAAGTTTTTCATAATTAATTTTGTTATATAACTTTTTAAAAATTAAAAATTTTTTTAATTTTAAAAAGTTCTTATTTAAAAAATTCTTCACAAATATATAGATAATTCTAAAACAACTAAATAGTATTCAAGAAGATTTTATACAAAAAGGCTGCTTCATATGTGATGATATATACATATATAATAAATATAATTAATATTACTATATTTTGAACTTTGCTTTTTCGTGCAGTGTGTTATGGATGAATGGAAAATAATAAAGTAAATGAAGTAAATTTTAATAAATAAAATAAATCTTAAAAAGTTGTTTTAATTTATAATTTATTCGTATATTATTTTTTGAATTTAAGTTTAACTTTCCCTGGTGAAAATTTTTCTCGTAATTTTTATACGAATTGGAACATTTTTCAGAAATACTCAAAAATATTCGGAAAGTTTACATCTTCTCTTAGAACTTCTCATACAAGTGAATTCTGAAATTTTTCATCCCATAATTTTTAAAAAGTATTTTTAAATTTTTTGATTTTGTAATATTTCATTAGAAATTATACTTACAAAAAATCTTAAAAATCTTACAATATTTCATAATTAACATATATAAAAAATTCTGAGAAAAGATGTAGATTTTCTGAGAAATGTTCTAATTCGTATAAAAAATGTGAGAAAGTTTCACAGGGTTGTATTGAAAAAATCTACCAGTACCTACAGTATACAGTATGTTTCTTACATCGATCGACAATACAATATTGCAATCACATACGAGGATCTAATTTCTATGGACTACGAAATAAGTTTTCGTATAAAATTAAATATTTATTGTATTTCATTACATTCTCCGATAAAATTCAATTATTCTAATTGATCCTACATAAAAGCAATTTCATAGATAGAGGAAAAAGAGATAAGATGATGAATTGCTAACTTTTTTAAGCTAATAATAGATGATGAATTGATAAATTCATTAAAGATTTTGTATAATAATAAATAATCTCTTGTAAATAAAGCTAAAATTGTAGTTTCATTTTAATCTGTTTATAAAAGTGGATACTACAAGTTTCAGTACTCACATGTAATTTTTTAGTATTTGTTTATAAGGAATGATATAGTAAATATTTTTATTCTTTTTAATCATAAACATGCTAGTCGAAATCTCTAACAAAATTATTCAATAAGATAATGTCGGCTTGTTTCTTTGTATTTAGCTGTAAAGACGCAATAATCAAAAGTTAATTTAAAATAATGGATTGCGTACAATTGTTGCGATAATAAGCATAGAATAATTATAAATAGTGACTTATAAATTCATTACAACAGTGTAAGTAGATATTTTTCTTATTAATAAAACGTGTAAGAATAAATTTAAAATACGACCAGGCAGTAACAAATAAACGAGTGTAAGCGCAACAAGTCGATCATGATATTTGTGAGGTAGTAGTCCCGACACAGAATAGTATATGAGCTCTCTCTGCATGTACTTATAGACGATTTATTCATAATAACTCGCATTAAAATTCCTGAAAAGCAGTATTTTTAAATGCGATGCGATGTCAATTTCGATAAAAAGCATAAGATAATGAAAATTTTTATCTATATGCTACTAAATCTAAATGAAATTGAATTTCATATGATAAATATATGTGTGCATAGCAACCATAAATAATTATAAAATATAAATATGTATGCGTAATGAATTAAAATAGTTTCAGATTCATCATAAAACATTTTTTTAATATTTAATATGATTAAGTATTATTTCTATAATTGTTGCAATACACGTGCACATTTGAAATATTCATTTTTATTCTTATAATATTTGAAGTTATTTAAAAAATTTAGAATTATAAAATTTTTTATAATTAATATTATTACACTGATTTATTCTATTATGATATTTATAAACTGAATTTATGTATTTTAATTATTTTATCAAAAAATATCAGTATTTAATATTGAGGTTATCATGCAATAATTTTTTGCACCATATCTTTCGAGGATCCCAGCGGGTTCTTCGTCATCTGGGTAAATAAACCCAAACCTTCTGTCAGAAGCATTGCTTCTTTCTAGAGAGAGAAAGATAGCCAAGAGAATGCTAAAAAAGTGTTCCACTATTCGCAAGTGTAAAGATATGCGTGCAAAAAGGAATGGAAATCATACTTTATTATTCTGTCACTGACAAAAATCAGAAACTTATCATGCTGATGCCAACGCTTTCCATTTTTCAAAAGCAATTAGAATTTTTTAAAATTAAGTCATATTTTATATTACACGGAGTAACCGAATGACTGATCCAGTTAGAATTGATTGACAGCAAATTTCTCGTATTATAAATTATTTGTATATATTTAGTATGACATTATATAATATGTTATAATAAAATTATCAACAATTCATATTATTCTCATAAAATAATAGTTTTACATATAAAAATACACATTTATTTTATTAGAATATATCAATAATAATTCTTTTATAAAATACAATATACATATTATATAATAAATTTTGAGTTCCTGAATGCAAGATTATCTAAATCAGATAATTTTGTCTCAAAATGTATTTTGGGAGGAAACTGCTTTGCCAACCATGGATTTGTACGCAATCATTTGACAGAATATACTTTGGTTACAATGAAATGAAAATACCTTCACACGGTAGTGCTCATGACATTGTTAACTTAGGAAGACCTTATCGCTCAAATAGTTTTAAATTTAATATAATTTAATACAATATTATTTTAACACAACTCTAACAAAACTCAAGAATTTTATTTAAATATAAAAAAGTTTAAAATATTGATAAAAAGCAATAAAAATTACGCTTTATTGAGGAAATATTATAACTTCAAATCATTTAACTATCAAAATATTTAATTAATATTTTAATTTTTTTATTCTAACCACCAGACAAAATAAAATATTAAACTCTGCAAAAAATAATTGATTAATTTTTGAATGAATTTACTTTAATAAATCAAATGTGATCTATCGTAGCACGCCAACTATTCTCTGTGATTCTTCCATTCGTGATAACGAATCTGTGTGATTTTTCATGTCACGAGGTTTAATCAACGACGATAAAAGTAGACCACTCGAAGACATTTGACCCGGAGGTGTTTGACCATTGGATATAAATGCATAAATACATCCTATAAATCCTAGAAGAGCAAATAATTTTGAGTGAATACTTTCTTCATCCCTTCATATTAGCATCATTATTTATATTGTTTGATGGAATACAGATAACTTTTAATATTAGCATTAGATTATTCCACTTTGATTATCCGTCTCACCAGTAAATTTTCATTAATGATTAGCTTATTGAATTGCTTTCAAAAAAGCAATTATGCATTTAATAATATAATATTATGATATTAATAGCATAATATTAATTAGATTACTTAAAAATTAGAGATATGACTGGAAAGAAAGTCAATAAAAGCTCATGCCTGTATATGAGCAAATATTGTCTAAAACTTTTTACACTTGATTATAATAAAAAATTGATATCACACAAGCTTCATAAAATTAAAATAATAAACATTATTAAATTTATTAGTATTTCAACTTTTCGATTCTGTCCTTTAAATTAAACATGTGTCCAGTTTAGATATAAAATAAACTTTCCCGAATTAATATTATTAATTTATTTTTCTCTTATTTACTCTAACTATAAGTAGCTCTAAAAAGTTTATAGGTATAAGTTTATAGTTACCTTATGCATAAAATTTTATATGTTTTTATTATAATGATATAAAAATTAAATTTTTTTTTTCGAAAAATTTTTGATACAATATTAATACGATATTATTCACATATTTGCTAATCTTAAGAGAATGTAATTACTAAAAAATTTTGTCAACCCTTAGTCAATATATTGCGCGTCTCAAAGAATCATATTGACCTTCCGGCTCATTGCACACATAGATCAAGAACAGAAAGTTGGTAAACGAACGATGAAATCCAAAAGCTGTTCACTACTCGAGCTATCTCTTTCTTCTTACGCAGTAAAGAAAAGTACTTAACAATTTGATAGTAATCTACAAGTAATTCGCTAAGTGACTTATGCTCCTTCTTTCGAGAGTTAGAATTACCCTCTCGCTTATTTTTTTCTACCCTAACGATGCGTTTCTAATTATGCGTCTTTTTATTTCAAATTATCATTTTTCATTTTTTTTGTGCTTGAATAAAATTGGAAGATGGTATACGATAAAAGTACATCGATAAATATGTAAATTAATTAATTATTTCGCCGAATAGGGGAGGCAGCTCCGATGATCTTGACTTTGACATATGTTGTCAAGGTCATGACCCTGAATAACTTCCATTAGGTTTTAGCCATTATTATTCGTTAAAATTATTAACAAAAAAAGTTCATCAATGAAACCTTTTGGACACAGTTGTGATCCGATGAAATCCCTAATTGGCATATTTACATTATTTCTTCTGATTCATTAACAATAATTTAAAAAACAGCAATAATAATATTAGGTGTTGGAATTAATTCGTAGCGTTTTTTTAATGAAAGAATGTTATTTATTTCACATGAGCATTAAAAAATACATTAATGAAAGTACTTCCCATCACTTTCTACTACTTTTGACCATCTTTCGGGCAGTGAATGAATACCGCGTCGGAAGAACTGTTCATCTTTAGATGAAATCCAGGAATCGAACCATTTTGTACAATCTTCGTAAGATGTGAACTTCTGCTCGCACAAGCTATGAGCTAATGATCGAAACAAGTGGTAGTCGCTAGGTGCAATATCAGGAGAATACGGCGGGTGCGGTAGCACTTCCCATTTAAGTGTTTCCAGGTATGTTTTTACCGGTTTTGCAACGTGTGGGCGAGCATTGTCGTGCAGCAAGATGACTTTATCGTGTCTTTCGAAGTATTCCGACTGTTTTTGCTTCAATGCACGGCTCAAGCGCATCAGTTGCCGTCGGTAGAGATCTCCAGTAACGGTTTCATGCGGTTTTAGCAGTTCGTAGTATATGACACCCTTCTGATCCCACCAAATACAGAGCAGGAGCTTTGAGCCATGGATATTGGGCTTTGCCACTGATGTTGATGGTTCGCCGGGCTTAACCCATGACTTTCTGCGCTTTGGATTGTCATAATGGATCCACTTTTCGTCACCGGTAACAATCCGATGCAAAAAACCTTTTCTTTTCTGCCGTTGAAGCAGCAGTTCGCACGTGAGAAAACGTCTCTCAATATCCCTTGGTTTCAATTCATATGGGACCCAATGTCCTTCCTTCTGGATCATGCCCAAACTTTTAAGACGTTTTCCTATTGTTGAGAAGTCAACTTCCAATGACGTAGATAATTCTTTAAGTGTTTGACATGAGTTTTCATTGAGCAGTGCCTGCAAATCGTTATCTTCAAATTTTTTCGGCTGACCAGGTCGCTCCTTGTCATCCAAGTCGAAATCACCAGCTTTAAAACGTGCAAACCACTTCCTACACGTTTGCTCAGCCAGAGCATGTTCACTATACACATCCACTAAAATACGATGAGCTTCAGCTGCACTTTTGTTCATATTAAAGTAATGAAGCAAAACTCCCCGCAAAAACACTTTATCTGGCACAAATTTTGACATATTCAATGAATTATACAGTATTGTTATTTATGATTTCAAGAAAGGTTATGTACGGCAAATGACGTCCTATGATAGATGTTTACAATGTATACAGAACTATAGGTAACAACGAAATAGTGTACTGCTTGTGCCATCTCTTGTAAAACGCTACGAATTAATTCCAACACCTAATATAAAAAAAAAATAAAAAAATTGTTTCATATATAAAATATTATTTCTTTAAAATTGTATCAAATACCTGATTGTTTGGATTTTAAGACGATTATTATATCCCTTATATATGAAATTTGTGCACAACGAAAGCTTTCAAATTAATAATATTCTTTTTATCTCAAAATTTTCTTTTTACATTATAATTAACAGAATGATATAAAAAATATAATTAGTGTTAAACCAAATTAAAAATAATTAAAAACTAAATTTAAAGTAAATGACTGTATTTATTTATGTCTTTAATATGTTTACATTTAATTCTCTTAGAAGTCTTTGATTGATGCGCGTAATCTTCTCTCGCTATAGCAATCGGAAACAGCGATAGCAATTCACGAGGATCTTGGAACTCTCGCTCGAGAAGTTAAAAGCGGATTACTGTGGATTCGGCTCACCACCGGATCGTAAGACTTATCTGAGTTTACCTCCACTTCTCAAGAACCTTGACATTGAGACTCTCGTCGCTCTGACCACTCGCATGAACGATTCGTTCATTCCAAAATCACGGAAGGCTATTAATGTTACAATTTTAACATGTTTGATGAGATTAGTTAGCAAATTGAAAGAGAATAAGAGATAAGAAAGCAGACTGCCATTTAGAAAAACTAATTTATTAATCACGAGAAACAACATTAGTAATTCAATCATCGATATTTCTTATTTTTTCATCGCCATCATCCCCATAACTTAGATCCATGAGTTAACAAGCCTTCTAAACAATAATACCCTGAAAACGTGCAAACAAAAGAGTTTAATGGATTATTAACCCTTCAGCCCATGTTTGCTTATATTTGCTGTCTAAGGATGGTACTCTAATGTACAGTCATGTGACACTGTGTATTTTATTACTGTGCGAGAGCGCACCGCGCGGAAAAAGGTTCGAGTGAGAAAACGGTACAAGGTTGATATGATGCACGACAGTGAAGAGAACTCCGTTTCATTTAATTTAACAAAAGAATTTCTTTAATGTATTCAGTTACAAAGTCAAAAGATATAATTAATTAAAGATTAGATTAACAGAATATTAAATGCGGTCACCTTTTCCAAATTGAGCTTGGAAATGCGGTGATGGAAAATCTCGGCGATTTTCCTCGAAGCTTCTCGAAAGTTTCGGTTTATAGCGATTTCACTAAACGGTTAGCACGGCGATTTTACGAAGCGAGATTATGACTCTAAGAACTCTAAGAACTTTTTTGGAAGTAAGAACTCTGAGAAGTCTAAGAATTCTAAGCGGTGTAGACGGTATAAGCGGTGTAGACTATTTCCGCAATCTGCGCAATCTGCCTTTAGAACCGGCGAGATCGAAGCATTTATTACTTCCGGTCCGGGCTTTCTTCTTGGGAGAAATCCAATTAAATTTTGCCACAATCGTAATTATCACGTGGCATTGGTTGTACAAAATTGATTGGCGCTTTCGATTCTTTTCTAGCGACGTTCAACGTAACAGTCATGCGCGACAGAAAATCCGTACGCGGGATTGGTGACAGCGCGTGACGTATTCGTCGGAGCGCGGCGCTCGCGTGCGCGAATCGAATTGTTCTAGAACTTTCGATGGTCCGTTGTCGGTGCCTGTTTGCGTGTACCGAATTGTTTTGAAAGACTACAGAACAATGAATCTCTGACTTTGATGAGGCTTAAAGTCAGGCTCGAGATGAAATCACGAGCTCGCCTTGTGCGTGCGTTCAATAACAATTACTGTCGGTCGACCGAAGGAATTCTTACCTTTTTTTTGAATTACCGATCTCAAACA
>NW_011627330.1:749131-907620 GCF_000204515.1 Acromyrmex echinatior | reverse complement strand
GGGCTTTCTTCTTGGGAGAAATCCAATTAAATTTTGCCACAATCGTAATTATCACGTGGCATTGGTTGTACAAAATTGATTGGCGCTTTCGATTCTTTTCTAGCGACGTTCAACGTAACAGTCATGCGCGACAGAAAATCCGTACGCGGGATTGGTGACAGCGCGTGACGTATTCGTCGGAGCGCGGCGCTCGCGTGCGCGAATCGAATTGTTCTAGAACTTTCGATGGTCCGTTGTCGGTGCCTGTTTGCGTGTACCGAATTGTTTTGAAAGACTACAGAACAATGAATCTCTGACTTTGATGAGGCTTAAAGTCAGGCTCGAGATGAAATCACGAGCTCGCCTTGTGCGTGCGTTCAATAACAATTACTGTCGGTCGACCGAAGGAATTCTTACCCTTTTTTTTGAATTACCGATCTCAAACAATTACTTTTAAATTAAATGTTTCTAATCTTTTTCGTGTTAGTATACTTTTTGTATAAATTTTATCATTATAATATATAATTTATCATTTAATGAATAATTAAATTTTATAAATAAAGTAATAACAAGAAACTATTTTGAATATCTTTAAAAAAAAATGTTAAAATCTTTTTTGATGCAAAATACGATTTGTCATGTGCTTGAAACATTACATTAATATTTATTTAACAACTATTTTAAATAAATATATATTGAAACAAACAAAAATGATCGGATTTAATTTATTTTATGTGATTGACAAGTTTGAATTTAAATATATTATACAAGGAAAGAGAGAGAACGATTGTGCTGAAGCATTTAAAAATTTAGCTAGATACAGAAAAAATACTTTATTGGACCATCAAAATAATGAACAATGCTAAAAAGTTTTAACATTCTAGAAACTGATTTAAACTATATAATTATTTTGATAATCCTTTAAAATTATTTTCAGATCTGTATCTAGCTAAATTTTTTAATGTTTCAGCAAAATCGTCCTTTTCGTGCACAAATTTTTTAACCTGCATCATAAAATTCCGAATTTGTCAGAACATAAGCTTGAGAAAAATCGGTGAACCACAAAAAAAAGGAACAATCGTCTTTCAAGACGTTCAGAAACAGCAATAAAATTATGGCTCGTGTTACCATCGTCGCCCAGGACATTTGGATTTTATGCTCATCGGGGGATCTAACATGAGTTGATCTCATCAAAACTACTGCAAAAGTAAAGCGTTTGAAACGTTCGAAAGAGATGCTTATTGTGAAGACAACAATGTGATTAGTTATGCTATCTCTTTGAGACAAAGCGTTTAAGATGACGAAATCATGTTGCGGCTCGCGTGGGATTTATAATGGCCCGTGATTCGACAGCTGCAATGTAGTTCCACGGTAAAAATAGGCATCATCGTCGGCGCCGTCTTAACGATACAGCCTCGAGGAGTGATCTGCAAAAACTATGTATACGATGTTTATCGTGACGACTGACAATCCTGATCTTTTAAATTATTTTGAATGTACCTTATTGCAATGATATTAGCAAATATTGTTGAGCATCGTTCATTGCACGCCTTGTTCCTTTTGATGAGAGAAATACCAGAATAGAATTAATTTATAATTTTTTTCTATGATATTATATATTATATTCTTCAAAACTTTAGGAAAGAAACGGCTAATCAAAATAAGGTACACAAAATATGTGTAAAACATATAACGTAGCTCAGTTAAAGTGATTGTAAAATTAATCGCTTTATCATATTTAGCAATATACTGCTAGTTAACTAATAGCACTATGTACTATTTAAATATGATTATCTAATCATCATCCCAATAAAATACACTTCATTAGACAATGAATAAAATCAATTCAAAATAATTACAAAAGAGCAATCGTAATAATCCGATGATAAAATCATATAAAAAAGTTTTTTTTTAAAGTAATATAATAATAATTAATTTATAGTAATAATAGTAAATTATAATAATTTATGATAATTAATTTAATTTTAAAAAATAATTTACTTTTGTTCATAACAATATCTAAAATAGAAATTTCAAATTGTGAAATAAGATAGTTAAGCAAAATTGGAATATTTGTTTCATAAGAGATTTCTCGTTAATTTTTTAAATTTCTGTAGCAAAAGTTTGTTTGAATTTTTTATTTTATTTTTTAATCTAATTTGTCAATTCTATAATTTGTCATATAGAACATAACTAAATGAGAATTGAATCAATAATGTTAATGTATAAAATCATCGTTATTATCGCAGAAAAAGGTCATTAAATTTAAATTTATGTTACATACACACAGTAAAAAAATTTGTGTATTTGTGTTCGAAACGATTCACTTACGTTCTTGTTAACAGTTTGTGTTGAATTTTTTAACATATTTAAGTGTTAATTTAACATAATGTGATTACGTCATTTAAAGATTTTTTGTGAAATTGATATTTAATGTTTTTTAGTGTCAAAATGACAATTTATGAGTAACATAAAACAATACAAGTAACATGAATAAGTAACATAAAAATAATGTGTTTTAAAACGTAAATTCTAAAACAAATAAATAAAATCCGTGTTAATTGAACATATCATACATATTAATTTTCTGAAAAAATATGCTTTCATGATTTGTTTACAAACGATGTCAGTATCTTTTTTTATATTTATTCTCTTACATAATATTTGTGTTATCTTCTAATATTGTATATTCATATTGTGTAAAATTAACTAAAAAATTTGAGTGGACCATTTGGGACATGCGATTTATGTTAAATTCAACACATTTTTTCCAACTGTGTAGTATAAAAAACAAGGAAATGTCGCAACGAAAGGAACGTCATGATCTTTCAGATCGATACCTATCTAAGCATGCAGCAAAAGATGCTCTTGTGACCATAGAAACTTTTTCCTATATATCGCATTTATTTTACGACCCATTACCATATGACCATTGACGATGAGATAGGCCTTCGGTACCGATTTATCGCTTGAATTATTGCATTTTGAAACATTTCTTTTTTATGATTTTCCTATCTTCTCGATTGTATCAAAAATGTAGATAAAAATCTTTATCAATTTAATTTATATTATATTTTTATATTTTATATAATTAATTTAAAGTTTGTAAGCTATTAGTATCAAATTATATTAAGATTATGCTGTCTAATCAAATAAAGTTAATTTCTTTTTTTATAAAGATATTTTTCTTCTTTAATAAAGACGTTTTTCTTCTTACTTATAAACTATTGAAAATACATTTATTCATTAAAGAAACATTAACTTTCCGTTTATCAATGAATTATATATCAAATATTGTGCAATGATAGAAAACCACTCTTATTTTAAAATAAATACAATATATTTATATTTCATTATCTAAAGGTGTTCTTATATTTTAAATTTCCAAACATTCGTGACATTTTAAACATTTTAATTGCTGATTATTTTTTTATTTATTAATTTTATGAACTTCTTTTTATACATCTTTTTATACTATTTATTTTAATACTGTCCTTCATTTATTCGCTTTAATTTTGATCTCCTATTTTCTGTTTCATCTAGTTGAAGTCTTAATCCTCAGCTTACCAACCGGCTGTGATTGACACTAATTTAAATTTAAAGATTCAGGGTGATTCTCGTCATTTATCACATCTGAGCAATCATTTTATATTTCATAAAATAAGTTGCCGAGCGATATATTTTCTCACGTAAATTATACGTCGAGATAAAGTTGTAAAAGAGCTCGCCACACTTCATTGAATGGATGGCAAATAATGCACAGGTGTATTATTTTGCCCACCCTGAAGTTATTTGCCATTCACTTAATGAAGTGTGTCGAGCGAGCTCTTTTACAATTTTATCTCGACATGTAATTTACGTCAAGATAAAGTTATAAAAATTGAGATTATGTTGCTTGGCAACTTATTTTATAAAATGTAAAATGATTGCTCGAAGATAATCATAAATGACGCTATCAGAAACATTCAATGTTTCATTATTTTATGACTATTTATTTTTTGTTAAAATAACATTATTCTTAAATATATACAATATTAACAAAGATTAACAAGATTCTGAAATAAAAAAAAACAATAATTAAATAGAAGGGGCGATGAGAGGAATGGATCTCGGTATGTAAAATAAATTAATTAACAAAGTTTAGCCTCTCTACACATGACGAGAACGAGCCTGGATCCTTAAATTTAAATTAGTGTCACAGCCGGTTGGTAAGCCGAGTAATCTATGGACTAAGACAACAGTCAGATAAAACAGAAAACAGGAGACAAAAATTAAAACGATATATATATTGATTAAACATATTTCACTTGTAATCAATGCGCGATTTATGGTTAATATTACTCGTGGTTTGTTTCTATTTTGCATAATTTACAAAAGCACCGACGCATATTTTAAACCGTTCAATACACATGATCACTAATATATAACGTGATCGTATCAGAATGATATCGTAAATTATTATATTTTGTCCATAATGTATCTATTCTACCTGCTCGATTACCGTGCAGCGGATACTTTAGACGTGTGAAAACCTGTCGTCATCGATTTTATGACGATAAAATTTTTTATTTTATAATTTTATATTACACAGAAACAAATTTTATTTTGATCTGCTCTAAAATCTTTTTTCTTATTATTATTTTTAAAAATTTCATTGAAATTTTGATAAACGGCAAGTCTTTGGTCAGAAATTTCATAAAAATCAAATACTTTAACCTTCTTTGTATGAAAATTAAATCTATTCGAGCTATCATTTGTGAATATGATTTCGAAAAATTTCGCTTATGTAATTAATTTGGCTGAAAAAACCAAAAGTCATAGCTGATTATCTCCTAATTTCGGCAAGTTAATTTTATGTTATTCTTCTATGTATAAGAAGTTTATAATAATTTACTCTATTGAGAACGCGTATCTCGAACATAGATAACAGTAAAATTGATCAATCGTTATCAAATAATACAGTTACAGATCGAAGTTTCACTTCATTTTGTAATAAATGCCGTAGTGAACCCCATGCCCACGAAAACACGTGGCGAACCCAAGGGAATAAGAGGATTGGTCCACTCATTTCCCCTACGCAAGCTCAGTTCGCGAAGTGCGCGTCTGTTCTGATCCACCTCGATGAACCCAGTCGGTGTTTGGCAACGCGTCTTTCATCTAGCGTTCCAACGATCCCTCCGATCGGGATTCGCGATACGGGGAACGTGTGGATAAATTATCGCTATTACGCATAAATTATTTCCAAAAGATTCGACGCATCTGTGCAAATTCAATATATATAAATATATATCTTCTACCAATGTAAATCACACATAAGTTAAAAGAGTCTATCGCATCTGATAAAATATAATACATAAAATACAATATAATTCAGTATTCAATAGAACAGATTACAATAACAGTAAGCGATAAAATTAAAGCAGAACTTTGTGTATAACAGATTATCAACTAGCGAGGCAAAAAAAGGAAGATTGTTATTTCAAAAGAACTCCAGTAAAATGATCGTGTCGGGTGCCACATACATTTTGGGAATCATTGTTTCAACGAGATTTCGCGTCACGTAACACCGTTGACCCCCTTACGTTTGAAATTGGCCGTATGGCTATATTTTTATCGTGGCAACGTTACCGGCACGCAAATATTATAGTTGAGTTTCCTCAGAGTCGCGTTGGCGGGATGTTTCGATTGTAATGTAAATGATTTAAGTAAGATTAAAATAGATTGATCTTTATTATTCAAATGTTTCAGAATAATGCTTAGAATTAAAGAATTAAATATAAAGCTTAGAATTAAAAGTCCAAGAAATATAAATGCAAAAAAATTTTTTTAATACATTTTTAAAAACGTAAACGCGCGTTCTTAAGATGACTCTACGCGATTAATAATACTGATCAGTAATATTGAATCAATAATACTAACAGTATTAATATTTTTAGTATCTTTACAACCTTATACAATCAGTATTATTGGCAATATATTTTACTTTAGTTTTTACGTACAATATCTATTGTACTGTGACATGGATCCTAATAAAGCAATACTGATGCTTGAGAATCAAAATCCAGATCACGTCAGTATTCTACGTCAATCTATCAATATTAACCACGATCAATAACATTGTCAGTTTTGTTAATACTGACAGTATTTTTTTTGGGTCGCCCCCTCCTCCTTTATATTAAATGATTTTATATTTAAATTAAAATATTGTTCTAATTAAATATTAGACTATTCAATATGTACTATCATTCATTTATTTTAAAATATTGCAAAATTACAATTGAAAAAAGCTTCTTTTATGCAAAATGGGAACAAAGAATCGCTTTCTAAAATATAGCTCCATTTTAAAATTCCTTCCATTTTAATCCAATCAAATAAGGGAAAATGTCGAAGCGATTTAATTCCAGACCGGAACAAAGTATTTCCGGAAAAAGTTTCTATCGCGCGCAACTTTTATGGCAAATTTCCTTGAATACAAGAATATTAAATGCGAGATATACGTGAGCGCATAAGTCATTCGAAGCATTGTAAGTTACGGATCGTTTACCCTCTCTCGAAATTACACAATCGCTGAATTGGCAGGACTAACCGTGCTAAAAGCACGACGTGCTCTAACCCATCTTTCGTTTTCCTTTTCATTCTTATTTTTTCCTTTCTCCTTCCTTTTTTATTTCCTTCCCGGATTCGTATCCGCCTTCCACTCACCATTCTGCAAGCCTTCTTGATTTCCTTTTTATAAATCCTGTTTGCCTGGCTTTTAGCATAATGCACTTACGTGTGTATATATGATATAACTGAACATGCTACAAACGTCACTATAACGATGAAATGCGTTTTACGACTAGAAATGTGCATTATCTCACGGATTTCAGTTGACTTCTTTGATCCTGACTTTAATATCTCTTAATCTTCTATTGTCTCTTTAAATATTAAATGAGCAACCTGGGTTTAATAATTCGTAATTTAATATCTGAAACGTCCTTTACGTCATATCATTTGCCTAAAGATTGTTTTAATTATTTCGTTTAATTCATCATAGACATAATAACAATAGATAATGGAAGTACTAAATAAAATAAAATTTAGATGACCAGAATTTAAAGTTAATTTACTACTATTGATCGTTTTAAAAAAAATTTTTAAGAAAACGTCAAAAATCAAATATTCTATTTTAATTTTAGATTATAAGTTTAATCTAATGTTCATTTCCGTTTTTAATAAATTATAAGACAACTAAAAATAAAAATTTGCAAATGATTTAAATCAGAACTGATTTAAATCATTTGAACAAGGACGCCAGTGATGGCCAGTAAAATCGTATCATGACGAACGAGCAGCATCTGGTAAGAATGAATATTATGGTATCGAAAAAAATAATCGTGTCGCATATATCACTGTGTTAGTGCCGAAGAAACTAGTCGTTCTCTCAATCTCTCACGAAATGAAGAAATCTGATCGCAAGGTTGTCGTTCAAAATCCCGCTTACGAGGACAGTGGGGTCGCGATTTCCGGCGAGCCTTCTTTTTTCGGGGAATGCGAGGGGATAGTATCCCCTCAAGCACCTAAGGGAATTGAAGAAGATGTGAATCCTGATCTTAGGTTTGACATACAAACTGTTGCAACTGGAATAATTTTTCTGCATCAGAATAAATTGAATAAAACTTATCGCGAATTTAACTGATTCTGACATTTGCATCGATCTATGATTTTTTTCTCATCAAAGACTAAATCATTTTAAATTGATTGAAGGAATTAATTTCTCCCTTAATTATTATTAATACAAAATATTTTAAAATCAGATATTATCAGATAACACTTAAAAACTGATATGTACATTATAAAACTATTTTTTTTTTAATAAAATTTTAATTCATTGAAAACTATTTATGATAATAAAATCTGATTATATTTTCAACGTAAATACTGTGTATGTAATGTCGATCGAACGTGATTTTCGAGTCTTATATACATATATGTCAGGTATGCCGCGCGTTGTACTATAAGACAACATTATTATCCCGAAAATGGTTGGGGCTGGGTCATCGTCGTGACGGGTGTCATGGTGCAAATTCTCGCTACGGGAATACATGGGGCCGCAGGGGCTTGGTTACTTCTCGATGGGACAAAGCGATATCGTCAGACTCTTCTTAATGTAGGTACGTGACGCAACAAATACGTATTACCAATATTTCTTGTCCAGCTTCATTAGAGAAAATGACTGTTTTAAACTGGCTGTGCAATGCAAACTAAAGAGACTATATACAAAATATTTAATAAGCTAAATATATATATTTAACTTATTAAATATATATATATATATATATATATATATATCTGCTTCTTGCAAATATAAAATAGTCAATACTTTTATAAAACTTGAAATTTACTTATTTTATAGATAAAATATGTATATACTTCTCTATTTCTTAGATTATCAATTTTTCTTATATAAAGATAAAATTGATGGTTTAAAAAATACAGTAGGATAAAAAATAAATCGATCTATAAAAGTATGTGATCTTGATATTTACGAGTATATATACGAATATATAAGACTATTGGATAATATGTCTTTGAGGCAATACAATATTTCTAAATTGTATTGCTTGAGTTTGATAAAATATAAAAGTATTTCACGTAGTAAACTTTTCTAATCATATATAAAAGATTTAATTGTTTTATGGAAACAATAAATTAAATTTATATGTATAAAAGTCCACTAAAATAATATTATTTTCGATATAAAATATCGAAAATGCATCTTCTATAGTTTTATCGTCGAGAAAGAAATGAAGCATAAGGTCATATTCTCAATTGGTTTCCAATACTTCTAAGCATAACGTCAGCAACATTTTCGAGTTGCCTCTTTAAGAACACGCCTCGCAAAGAAAGAATTGCGTCATGAACGAATTATTATCGTCCTCGTAAACGCGAATCCATCGGCTGTGATTTATTTTTTTATGTTTTTTGCTGTTATCTTTGAACATTAACGAATTTCATTAATTCAGCGATACAATATTACGTTCTAAACAAGAGCTGCCATTTAGATAACGAAAAGCAACAATAATCCGATGAAACAAGCAAAAAAAATAGATTGTTTTTTGCAAGAAGCGTTTTGAGAAAAGCAAAAAATGGTCTAATTGATTAGGATATATATTTACTAATTCTTTTATATTTAAAATGTTTAAAAGAAAACTTTCTGTTACTGTATTGATATATTAATATTATACAAATTATATTATCATATTTAATATTGCATATCATAAATTTTCGTAAGAAAATTTATGTAAATTTTTCCCAATTTTTAATTGAGCTATTTCTAAAAAAGAACAATACTCAAATTAAATCATTCTAACTATAAATTACGTTTTTGATAAATTTTTTATACTAAAATGCAATTACATTTAGAAGCCAATAATTAATTTGTTATATTTATTATGATTTAGTAGTTATCAGACCCTAAATTAAATCGTAAATCGTAAATTATTATTTTCTTTACAAAATGATACTTCTTTCTTCAAAAAATGTTACAAATTGTTTTGTTTTAACAAGACGTTTAACTGTGAAATCTATTTAAGATTAAACTATTTGATCAATTTAGTATGCATTTTACTATTATAAATATGCGCATTAAACCACATTTTTTATTCTATTTAATTATTCAGAAAAATTTTACATTCTTATTCTTTTATTTTAGCAAGACGTCCATTATAAAATTTATTTATAATAAAATTTATAATAAAACTGTGTGACCGATTTAATAAATTTTTAGTATTTATTTATAAATATATCTTTGTACATATGATAAATCGCGTTTTTATTCTCAATCACGCAAAAATTTAAAAAATTTTGTAATTGTACAACTATGAAAAAAATTGAAAAAAACAAGTACATATAACAGGCAATATGTACTTGCACTGCTTTCAACCTTCTGTCTTTTTCGCTTCTTTGAGGTCTTAGCAAAAAACTTCTTAGAAATTTTACAAGCTTCTTCGTCCTTCGCAAGGATAGTCAACTAAAATCCCGACCAATTGTAAGTCGTTGACCCTGATAGCAGTCGCTCTCGCTCTCGCCAATTCACTCTCGCTGTCGATTCACCCATTCCCATCGACAAAGACTATTTCAGGGGTGAAAAGAATACGTCGTCGATCTCACGATTCTCAATAAAGAATTCTGAACTTGATCGCGAAAAACAACGGAAGAAGAAACAAAAGAAAAAGTAAAGTATGGAGCATTATGGGATAAACATTTCTTTTAGACTTTTAGACTTTACAAACCAGAAACTGCTTTATCCCAGATATATTTTCCACATCTACATGATGTGTATAATTTTGTTATTAACAAGTACAAAAAAATAGAAAAGAGATGCATTAAAGATAATTATTCACAAAAATTTAAACTGAAAGATTTATCTGTAACTATAAATAGAGCTATTATGGATTGATATATCGCTTGAAAAACACATTTTTTTCTCTTCAAAGAATCTCCTTTTTACACACAACCATATTTCGAATATTCTCTTAATTTATACTTCATATTTCTCTTTAGACATTTTAGAGACACTTGTCTGAATTTTGATACGGTCAGTGTACCCACTTTTTTATCCGTTTATCATCTATAGAGATTTTTTGATGAAAAAAATTATGTTTTTTGGTCAACATATAAAATGATAAACATTTTGTTACTTTAGTTTTAAAAAATCAAATTATGTCATCAAAATAAAAAATTATGATAATATGTTTTATTTTATTTTTAAGGAGATCCGGAAATGAATTTATTTAAACGATGATGTAAAATACTTTGTCACATTTTCAGATTTTTCAAGATATCACAAGTTTTATCATGTTATCAAGTAGGCATTTCAATTTGATGTAACCTCTGCATACAAATCTCTCTCCTAAACTTTCTTTTTCCCCTCGATATCTTAAGTGATAATAACAGAAACAGCCCGCGTATATCCTAAGACGAATCCAGATATATTTACCTCCTCACTCAGAAGGAAATTCCAAGACGCAGAAATCCAAGTTGCAGAAATCTTGGCATTCAGAATGAGAAAGAAGAAAAATCTTGTGAAAGGCACGTCTTAAACGATACTCCCACGCGTATAAGTCATCGTCGTTGGCCAGCGATATTTAATGTGCATCCGTCATCCTGTCGTAGCTACAGTGAGATTAATAACTGCTTTTTCTCGCGTGCTCGCGGTGAGGCGCCCATTTGTCTCCGTAAGCCGAGTCGTTACTTACTTCCATAATAAAATATATTCACTGCGATTGATGAACGCGCGTATCGATGAGACCGCAAAAATTAATTAGACTCGGTTCTCTAGAAAGGCTGTCTAAGCGAGTCCGCTTAAAAGCCTGATGTCGCTATTAAAACAGTTTTAATCACAATCGAGTGTTTGTTTAATATCTATAGACAGCTATATTAATTAACATCTTAGTGAGAAGGATCGCATGCGCGGGCCAGCGAAAGAAAATTTGTTAAAAAAAGATTGTGATTTTATTAATACGCTTTTCAGAGAACAAAATATATATGTACGAAGAAATATATATGTACTTCCTTAAGAATTAAGATTAATGTGCAATCGAAATATTTACAAGCTAAAATTTAAAGAGAGTATAATTATGTAATTTAAAATATCTTTTATCTGCTTTAACTAAATATGATTTTCTTCACTTATCTGTGTTAAAATATCTTTGTAATTTAAAATATCTTTTTATTTATTTAAAAAAGATCTTTTATACAACTTATAATCGTTTACATAGGCATAAACTATTGTTGTTTACGCGTGGATCTGCGATGCTGCTTCAAAACTTAAGCAGATGCAAGAGGCGTCCACGACTTTATCCCAGAATCAGACATGATTTATCGATGGGATTTCACCATTGACGATAGACGTGCTAAGCATGTCGTGGTAAGAATGAGGGGAAAGAGGAAGAACGAAGTATAAGAGTACGAAGCGTCGTATTCATTAGCACGAGATGCGTTTCTTGAGAATTCTTTAGGTACCGTGACTATCATAAATCATTTAAAAAGCGGAATGATAACGCGTAAATTTTATTGGCTCTGACTGGTCGAGTATCTAGGGTATGGCAATAGCTTATTTGCCAGATACAGGGGTATATTGCGAGTCGTATAAAAAAATATATAAAGTTGTTAGACGTTTAATCCATTTATATAGGCAGAAAATGTATTGTATGAAAATTATAGCCCACTCACTCATAATGACAAAGGAAATGAAATGCAAATGGAATCTCTTAAAAAGAAGAGAAAAAAATACAAATATATATATATATATATATATATATATATATATATATATCAAGAGAAAAAAATTAGATCTGAATATTTCACTCTAAAAAATGGTTTCAGTTAAGTGTAATTGCATTCCGAGATATTTATTTTCACATTATTCCCTTATAATCAAACGACATCCAAAAACAGGAATTCAATCGATGTGTAGAACAAACTTTCCGTCATATCGCTCATCGTGACTTATCCTCCGATCGTAAAGCATTAGTTATGAAGAAGAGTCGTCAAATTCTAATGCTAGGCAATATACAGTAACCACGTAATCTGCAAAGCAAATTCATTTTACTATCTATGTGTCGCCCGGAAATCCGCAAAGAAATACATTTCGCCATTGCACAAATCGCGAATCAATCTCATTTCTCGCCAGACGTTCATTAAACAAACATGCAAAAACGAATGGTTTTTATCGACTTTAAATGTATAAACAAAAGAAATAAAATGAAATAAATAGTCGCATAAACGATAAAGAAAAATGGGAAAGAATAACATGCCAGACGAAATAAGAAACGGGCGCCAGTTGAAGCATTCTGTTATCTACAACGCGCGTAACGAAGATCAAAACCTTTTTCGAATAACCAGCGTTTGATTTGACTTTTTTATTACAGGCTAAATTGCGAGCGATATACGCGAAAGTTATATTTCCTTCGAAACCGTCGATCAACGACACGCCGCTGGCGTTCCTACAAAAAGTTAATAACATCTCTCCGTGAGGAGACTTCTTACATCATACAGACATTTTACCGCGGAATTAATTCACATTGTATGTGGATAAATATATAGACGGTATCCATATTCCCATAACGATAAGAATCTGGAATGTTGTATTATTAGATGGTACTGGACAAGAGAACGTACTGAACATAATTATAGTTGCCACCATCTTCGTGTAATCATACTCTTTGAGCTGTTTTATCTGGAAGTGTCATCTATGTGTTTGCACGATTAAGTAAAATTTGTGGTCGATTTTTTTCACGTTTTACAGGATGGTTGGGAGCAATGTCGACGGGTGTCGCCCTACTTGTGTCGCCGGTTACAATAGCGTTTTGCCGAAAAAAAAGTACAAGAGTAACAGCAGTCTTGGGCGGTCTCGTTACCGCCCTCGGCTGCCTTTTCACTTCCTTCGCCTCGCAATTTCATCAATTGTTCTTCAGCTACGGCACCGTCGTTGGTAAGTAAAATTTGCAAATGGAAAACAAGAGACTATTTGTAGTAATTATAAGCATAAACTCGTAACTAGGAATTATTCTTGTAAATGACGCAAAGATATTGAAATTTAAAAAAAAAATGAAACAACTGTACCAAAAGTAAAAATATTTTTTTTTGTATTTTAGAGGAAGCGTCATGTTATATTCGTGACGGCACACCATATTTTCAGTTTTGATTTTTTTTTGTATAAACAAATGCGGAACTTTTTTTATTTTGATAAAGAAAACTGTAAAACTATAAAAAGTGCTACTGGCACTATTTTTTTATATTAATAGAATTTTTTTTATATTAATAACGTGCTAACTTCACAATCTAAATTTGTGAATCTATAAAATTAACATGATATTCTATTATATTAATATAAAAAAAATAATGATAGTTCCACTCTTTGTGTTTTTATAGTTCTACAGCTCCTTAAAAAATGAAAAAAGAGGTCTACATTAGTTAAGTTGAAAAAACCAAAATTGAAGAAATAGCAGCCAGAACTCTGTTTAAAAATAATCGTAGAGCATAGAATTTTTCTAGAACTAATGAGAAATATCATTAAAATTGAGAAAATCATTAAAATTAATGGCACTTTTTTTCAAGTGTCATGATACATTTAATGTTTGTTTTATATATTTAAAGTCTATTAAAATTGATACTTAATTATTGGAATTTTATTTTCAAATTACATATTGGTACAACTCGAGCAATACTAACGGGTATTTAATTAACAATAAAATCGCTTTCTTTTTTAAATTACTTGATACAAGTTGTTAATTTTTTAATTTACATTGTTAGTTTTAATCATTATCATAATGATAATTAATATATTATTATAAGTAGTAATAATGATATCATAACAAACTATGATAATATCTTGATATTTGCGAGAGAAAAATATGTCGCCACATTGTTAAATGTTTGGTTATATTATTATTTTTAGTAAGTGCATCATCTTTATTTTCGCCTAAATCTATATTCGTTACTAATATTAGTCTATTAGTTCTATCCATTTCCACCCTAACTTTCCCTCTTATGCAAAACTTTGCGAGAATGATTACAAATATCAATTTCAAAATAGTCGGCGAAAAGAATGATACTGTTATGTCCCCCATCCTATGAACAAACTAGGGATAGTTACAACGATTTGAGTCATCGGTATATTTTCTTCCATAGGGATTGGGGTTGGAATGACACGAGACTGTAGTACGCTGATGGTAGCTCAGTATTTCAAGAGGAAGAGAGAATTGGTTGAAATTTTTATCGTCTCAGGAAGTGGCTTAGGTATAGCAGTTATGTCTGCTTTTATAAAAGGAGCAATCACGTACGTACATATTACATAAACACAATTACAATTACATAAATTGTAATAAATATTATCAAGAATTTATTTCAATGTCCTCAATTATTATTTTACAAATACGCATCCATGTAAAATTTTCTTTTATCTAAAAGTATTGTGATTAATCACAGAATATGTGTATATATTAATTAATATAAAAAAAAATTCTGCGATTAATTACAATACTTTTCGTCATTGAAAGAAACCAGTTAAAGTTCACATAAAAATTTTTTATTACAGTAAAATCGGATGGCGACTTGGCCTTCAAGCTGTTACAGGGGTGGTCTTTCTCACTTTTATTCTCGGCACTTTTTACCGTAGCGCTTCACTGTATCATCCTCAACGAAGAGCAATTTTACATTTGAAAAATCAAAAACGCAAGATAAAGGATAAAAACAAAGCCACCGACAAACCACCGTTTTTCGATTTTAGCACTTTGAAAAGTAAAACGGTGCGGATTCTTTTAGTATCTACCAGTATTTCGGCATTCGGAATCAATACGCCGATATTTTATCTGGTAACTATGACGAATGAATTTGAAAGTATAAGTGACGCCATATGTATTCTATCTACGTTCTACGTTTTTTATTTAATCAACAATTCATGCGAAACAAATTTTCTATTATTTTAAAACATTAGTAGCGACCCAATAAAGCAGGAAATATTTTGAACGTTAGCTTCAGTAACGTTGTAACAATGTTATAACGTTGCTACAATGTTGCTGAAATGTTTCAAGATGTTTCTTGCTTACTGGGGAAATTACACCAAAATTGAACGGACTTGAATCTCCTAAATATTATTTAAACATAAAATACTATTTCCTTCTATAACAGTTATTTTTAACTGTCTAAATGCAATTATGCAATTATTAAACGATTACTTAAAATAATAAAAATTCATAATTTACTGTAATTGTAATACAAATTAGTACATATTGACTTGTTTTCTCGACCTTAATCACAAAAAACGATAAATATTAAAATTCGTTGCACATATATTGCATAAATGATTTTTTATGCAGGCGCATCAAGCGGAAGAGGAAGGTCTTGGTGATACTGTCGTTCTACTACAAGCTTATCTCGGGTTAGCTTGGACTCTTGGCTGCGTAGCTTTTGGACTTCTAGTCGTTCATCGCAACGTTGAATGCAGGATAGCCCGCCAATATCTTACACAAGCAGCAGTCTTTGTGTGCGGACTTTGCATTCTCGCTCTTACTGCCGTTCAAGGAAATTATCACGGATACGTTATGTTCGCATGGATTTATGGTAAAGTCTCATTAATTACTGTTTTATTGAATAATATACATATAAGAAGATAATTTCTAGATACAGAGATAATTTCTGGATTTGGACTTTGTCTTTTTTCCGAAGTAATAAAATTTATGAAAAATTTATGATTTAACGTCGAAATTCTTAAAGTTACTATAGCAAAAGAGAAGTAATACGGCTCTAATGCAAGAGATCTGCCTTTTCTTCTGTGCCTTTCGCAATAATAAAATATTTTAAGAGCACATTACGAGTAATAAAAAAATACTGATTTTCCCATAGGCATCTTCTGCGGCGGCTATCATTACAGTCTGAAGATGTATACATACGAAAGAGTAAGAGCGCGGAATTTTGCCAGAACATGGGGTTTTGTTCAATGCTCTCAAGCGATACCAATTGCAATCGGAGTACCAATATCAGGTAAAAAAAGTCTAATATAGTAATACTTATATCTTAACGAGTATAATTAGTCTGAAAAATTTATAGTGAGTAATTGTCTCATTCAATCGATACTGTCTCATTTTAATCAACGATGAAGTGTTTCTCTTCTAACGAAATTTTTAAAAAATTAAACAAAAAACGATTCTTTGAAATATCAGCATTCAATTCTATTCCTTAATAACCATCTTAAAATATCGAGCAGTTTCACACTGCATTATAATGCAGAGTGAGGACAAATATTGTATATTTTACAGGATACATAAATGTAGGTTGTGGTGGTAAAGCTGGCTACTACTTCAGCTCGACATGTGTTCTAGTTGGCAGTTTTACACTCTTCTTCATTGATTTGCATAGAAGAAATTTATCAAGACATAAACACACCAGAGCTAATGGTAAAAAACATATATGCTCCTCGGACAGTTGTCCTCAACGACGAAGATTATCGTTCAGTCAAGAACCTAAAAACGAGGGAACTCACATAGCCGCTGCTGGAGCAGCCGGAACGACGGCTGCAGCACTCATTCTAGGGGCCGATATTGCTCCAGCACAAGGTATGTTTTTTCTTTTATATTCTTTTTCCAATTTTTATAATGAATAAAAAGAAAAGAAAAATTGAGAGAGAAAGAGAGAGAACATAGAAAAAAATTCTTATTAAATATTATTTTATTGTTTATAATAATTAGACCAAAACTTTTGTCGAATCTGAACCTAAATACTCGGCTGCATATCAATTTCAACCGAAACCGAAATTTAAAAAATAGGAATCCTATAAAGACCATATGTATAGATAGGTCATGCCTATACATTATATACTTTTTCTTCATAATTTATTGAAACAATAATTAAATTTGGACTGAAATTTCGATTGTGTGTCAATTTTGGCCAAAGAATATAAGTACTTCTTCTTCATAAACATCATAATTTAGTTATTAAAACAATAATTACACACATGTTAAAATTAATATTTATGAAGAAGAGCTATATGATTTTAGTCAAAACTGACACGTAATGAGTTCATTTTCAGTTTCGGTAAAAGTTTCGATCGGACTCTAATAATAACGTATTTTATCTTATTTGTAATAACATATTTTACCCCTCAATCTTAACAATACAATATTGCAACAATATTATTACAACATTTGTGATATTATTGCAGTATTCCTGGAACGCTGCAATTATAGACATAGTATATCTAGACCAAACATCTACAATTATTTGAGGAATAGGAGTAAAGCACATTGAAAAGAACTCACTCAATTTTGTAATCGTGTATTCTCTCATTCATGAAGATGCGATATCTGTGATGAATATGCTATATCTATGATTGTTATATTGGAATAATCTTGCTGTATGAGTATATAATCTCAAACTCTCATCGTTACACTATTACTTTTGATTCTTTTTGTACTATTTTTTGAAATATTTATCATTGATTCTCATATTAATAGTAACTCAAGAAAAAAATATAACTTCACTAAATCTCTGATTTTTTCGTATTACCTACTTATATAATACATTCAATCTTTCAAATAGCTAAATTAATATTTTTATTTTCGTTTGTATAACAAATGAGGCACATTGTAAAATGCAAAATAAAACTTTGCATAGTAATGATATTATAAATGCACTGAATACTCAACATAGCTATTGTTTTACTATCCTAGGTGAAGGAATAGATGCTTTAGGAATAGATAAACCAGAACTCACGTGTATCTCGGAGGAAGGTATCGCTGACATGGATTTACCTGATAATTTACTGGAAGATTTCGATTATATAGGCGATTGTATAACTTCGTGCAACAAGGTCGAGAACTACCTTATGCTCTCAGAATTCGAAAACAATCTGATTGCTGAGATGCCAATTATTATGGATCGTTGTGGACGCAGATGGTCACTGGGTCGATCCAAGACAAATCAATCCAATTGCGGTCAGATTAGTGGCGTTCAATCAACAACTAATGAGCAAGATGTCAAACCGAAATGGCGTTTCATGAATGTACCACCTAATACTAACACCAGAACAATTACTGTTATTGACGAAGCTAGTACATAATTCCGAGCACGGATAATGGAACATTAATCTTATGAAAAAATGCTACTGGATTCGCAAAAAAAAACGATTGAAAATAATTAAAAAACTATTCAAATACTATATTCAAATACTATATTCGTTTCAATTTCTCACTTATCCAATAGTTTTATCCATGACAGTAAACAAGAGAGATTAGAAAAATAACTATATATGTGTGAATGAAGATAATACGCAAAATACGAAACTTGTAGCATATTTTTAATATAATTTTTTTTAAATACAATATAAAATTGAAATTAAATACGATCATAAAATAAAAAAATGTATATTACACAGAAAATTTAAAAACTTAAAAATATTTTAACTTTAATTTTTAAATATAAATTAAATACATTACAATTCTAAACAATGCGGAACAAAAATGTACCTTATTGAATGCACTACCAGGAATAATTAAAAAATTATCCATTCTCATTTATTAAATTTTTATATAATAAATATCAGACGTTTAAAAGACATCTAGACATTTTCTGACATTAAAAAAAAAATGAAGGCTAAAAATATTTTATATCAAATTTATTAAATCAAATTTTTTAACCGCTGTTTGTTATTAGAACATACACACCTTCTATTGAACTTTCAAAAAAAATATTATGAAAAAATAAAAAAGGATCAGTGGAATATGAAATACTGACTGAGTTATTCCGGCCATATATATAATCTATTAATATTTAATTGTAAATTATTAAAGTGTCCTCAATTGTTCATCCGTCATTTATTTAAATATACATAAAAGTTATAGTAGTTATAAAGAACAGACAATGATATGCTAATTTATGTAACTTAATACAGTGAAAACGTAATCCGATAACACGGGTCATTTGATTCGCGCAATGTAATTAAGGACAATAACATCAGCTTTCGACAAAAAAAAACCACGGAAACCGTCCAGAAAAAAACAACATTTGATTCGCGTCAACGTATCTTTTTAAATTTCTTATTAATTGTCCGAAATAAAAAATAATCTGTCATTATTATTAATTTAATTTATCAATGATATTATGCTTTCGAAGAATAGCAAGTTTAATAGTTACATAAATGAATGGTAAACTCTTTGTACGAATATTGCGATTTACAATGATTGTTATCGATTGATAAGGCAGATGAAAATACAATCGTAGTGGGCATAATATTGTCCTTCTAAATTAATTTGAACAATATATTAATTGAATTATTTGATATTCTCTTCAATTTGATGACTTTTTGTTTAATTTTTTACGTATTTATCTGAATCTATAAAAATTGATTCTATCTAATTTAATTTCCTGATTTATTAAGTAAAATTCAATAAAGTAATATAAAGAATATATTTTATCAGATATTTTATGAGAACAATTTAAATCTTAATTGTTTATTTATAAACGATCGAAATATGTACCTTTGGCTACAATTGTACAGCTAAATAAGCGCAAACTGTGCAAATGTATGAAAAGATTGTATGTAGACACATTAGTTTAAGTTTTGGGAACTAGTCCGATCGCATTTAAAATTTAATGCGTCGTGAAAATATAAAAATACGAAATAAATACGTAAATATTATTATTCACGACGTTTTCTTTTTTGATTCACGTAATGAAATCAATGATGGACTTCAGATATAATAATGTGCATCTATTAATTTATTTATCAAACTATTTATATTATAAGTATGTAAATACTTGATATTCATGCCATGTATATACACTGAATTTTAAGTGTATCTATTTTAAATTAAATGATTAAATGCCGATAATATTAAATATATAATAATCATCGGTATAGATTAGTATGATGTCTATAAAAAGCGTGTCTTTCACTAATTGATATGCAAAAAAGCAAAATTATGTTTTTGTTGAAATATAATATAACTTTATCGAATACGTAAAGATTGTTTATATTAATTAAACAATAAGAATAAAACAAAGTATAAATTTCGTAAATATTCGAATATTAATTATTTAATTAATGAAAACGAATATTTAAGCAATAAAATAATAAATATTTAAGATACGCTTATTTATGAATATACTTGTTTTTAGAATTATTTACAAAAAGAATGGTAAGTATCTAAAAATTTAATCAGACAGATTTAAAAATAACTTTTTTAGACTATCAAAATAATTATGTAAAATTTAAAGAGTGTGAGAAATATATATAGCGCACATATATATACACACACATATATACATACACATCTTTTTATACAAGCAAATTATATACACATATAAAAGTTGTATTTATAATATTTTATTTTTATTGAACAACATATTTTTATAATTGATTTACTCTGTTATTATTTGTTATTATTTTTTCGTTATAAACTAAACTTAAAAAATAAAAATCTCTAACGTTTTTGTATAAGTACTTTAAAAATATTCAAAATGACATATTTTAAAATAACACTTAAAATTTCCAAACATTTCCATTAGAGCACAGATAAAAAAATACTTATTAAAATTTATTCTTATAGAAACAACTTTTAAAGTAAACCATCATCATTAAATTTGTATTACTTTTAAATGCTATCTAGAATAACCTATAAAATTTTTCATAATTTTTTTGATATTTTAAAATATGTATAGTGCATCTTTAAGTATTCATGACTATACAAAAAATTTTGACTACAGTTCAAGTTCATGACTACAAACAATAATTAGTAACCAATTTGAGCGTTCTACATAATTATTTGAATAGTTCAAAAATAACTACGTTTAGATCTGTATCTCCAGCTAAATTTTTAGATATTTCAACAAAACTTCCAATTAATATACAAATTAATAACATTAAAAATTGATGTCCTTTAAAAGACAGTGTAAAATTCGCCGAACAAGAAATTTTATATCCAGTTTGAATTATAAATGTCTTTTCCACGCTCTCAAATTAAGTGAGTCCCTATGATCGTAGGAAACTTACTTAAAAGATATTAAAAAAAACAACAGAAAAGTTAATTGAGAAATTAAAAATAAAAGAAAACATGTTTATTTTTTTATAGTTTTGATATATATAAATTGCTAAGTCAAGAATGTTGTATTAAATTTTTCTGAGATTCGGTTTACATAAAAAAAATACCTGTATAGGTATTAAATAATTACTTAGCAAAAATAATTATCAAACTTGTCTATAATGAAAAGCAAATCGCTAAATATATTCTAGTGAAAAATAAAATTGAAAAATTGCAGAACGTATTGTATTGTCGTAATGTTGTTGATATAAAAATGTGATTCGAATATGTAATTATACATGCGTTACTTTATTCTTTCATATCCTAATTACAGATTTTTTATATCTCTCTACTTTTTTATATCTCTCTTAAAAAGTCTTTTAATTTTAAGTCGGCGTTTTATCAGTACGGAACAGCCGTAACTCGATAATGGACGCAGAAATGCAGTCTGAAATTACAGTCGAATTAGAAACAGCACGATCAAATGGCCCCATTACCATTCCAATGAATGTGATATCGATAGCGTTGCGTTAATTGCGAATTCCTAGTCTACTCACTAGTTTCAAACGAAGCGTATATTTGTTGTGCACGGTTCGTTATGTTTAATTTAGTGAGAAATTCATTAAAGAATTATATCTTTGAATCATCCATCGATCGATTCTTTTCCTATAAAGTATGTTCCAAAATATATTTAAAAATAAAAATAGATAATTCGTGCTTCACAAAAAAAATTCAAAGTAATAAAATGTAAAAAGTTAAGTTTCTTATATTAATTACAAGGCTTTAAATATTCAAAAAGTGTAATCTTATATATTTATATATTATTCTTTCAATTCATCTCCATTTTTTATTGGAAATCGGTTTTCATAATTTGAAGTATAGGTATACGAAATCTAATAAAAAAATAAGCGAACTTTTTTAATTACTCGGCAACAGAGTGTCCTAGCGACGTGCAGTTTGCAGTACTACAATCGTTATAATTTTCCGAGTAACTTTTTTTAAATTGTTTACATCTCGTTTAGTTTCAGAGTTATTGCTATTTGAGTGCAACATATTTTAGTGTTCGTGATGATTTTCGTTTCGAAATGAATTTTTGCAATT
Organism: Acromyrmex echinatior; assembly: GCF_000204515.1. The sequence continues at coordinate 884,980 of NW_011627330.1, read as the reverse complement.
TTTGCCTCAAGGTTAAACAATCAACCGTCAGTACTACGATGGCGTTTTGAAAAGATTGCGCAAAAAAATTCGCAAAAAGAGACCATAATTGTAGCGAGACAACTCCTTCACCATGACAATGCGCCTGCCCACTTAACTTTATCAATTCGCAAGTTTTGTGCCAAAAATCAGACTGTCCTCCCTCAGATCTTGCTCCTTGTGACTTTTTCTTGTTCCCAAAATTAAAATCAGTTTCCAAAAAATTCAGTTCGAGGCGAAAATCGCCACGAACATTAAAACACGTCGCACTCAAATAGCAATAACTCTGAAACTAAACGAGATGTAAACAATTTTAAAAAAGCCAGTTACTCGGAAGATTATAACGATTGTAGTGATGCAAACCGCATGTCGCTAAGACACTCTGTTGCTGAGTAATTAAAAAAGTTCGCTTATTTTTTTATCAGACTTCGTATATATTTAATTAACTAAATTTACTAAATAATTCATTATTGATTTGATCAAAATAAATTAAAAAATAATTTAAAATTCATTTCTCTTTGATTAGTGATTTTTAAATATATGATGATAATTGAAATAAGATGATAATTTCGTCCGACTTATCATTTGATACTAATTTAAACAATAAATATTATTAGTCGTTATTTCTTATTCCTTAAAAAATTCTCATGGAAATATATTAAAAAATAAACTAAATTTCGCATGACCACACATATATCATATATTACACGTCTCACGTTAATTAACACGCAATAGTGTGCGTGGCGATTGGTACGGTGCGAACGATAAGAGGTAGTACAGCGACAGACAGTCGCTACAAGACGCCTCACGATCAAATGTCCCTGTGGCATGAATCTTGATAACATATTCTTAGAAAAAAAGCCACTAACTACACAAAATTTTCAAGGTAAGTCGATATGCTTTTATAAAGTAATTTCCGGTATTCTTTTTACAATAGAATTTTATGGTAGAATTTTGATCGCATTTTTTTTACAAATTTCCATTTTATTATCTTTAAAATAAATTTCATTTCTTATTTTGAAACTTAATATAATGAAGTTTTGTGCTAAAAACTTGATCGTACAACCTCTTGAATGTTTCACTAATATGGGCGATTCGATATAATAAATGATTCCATGAAATTAGTTATAAAAAATGATCTATTTATAAAATCTATTTGTACTTATTCTTCCTGTAGTTGACGCATTTATATATGTATATTTTCATGTATGATTCATTAGTACTTCGGTATAATTAGAGAATATAATTTTCTACTGTTAATGTTACCAATTGGTATCATAAAACGAACATTATAAATCACAAAGAGGATCCTGCCTAAGGGTCCTCTGGGTCATCTGTATCCTTTACGACTATTACTGAACGGCTATGTATCACTTCAATCTCTTTTTCAATCAATTAAATCGCGTCTCTTTATCATTTTTTTTTTTATGTTTGATCCATCGATCAAAATTATTGTATTGCCACTAAGCTTAATCAATCCAATAAGCAATATAGCAAAAAATGCATTGAATCCAAGCGTAGATGTAGAACGCATCGAACTATATAAGAATAACACGAGATAAGAACAATGCGTCTTACAGCATTGAGGGCGAAAGGAGAATGGCGTATGGGAAATTGCACGTATTACCATTGAGTCTCTTCATCTTAATCCCAGTGACATTTGTAATTACGTAAGTCCGCAAAATTTAAATGATGGTTAGATCAAATTATTACGATAAATTAAATTTAATAAAAATGTCAAATATATATATTTATATAATTATATATAATAGTTATTATATATATTTACTCTTATTTATATAGAATTCATGACTGTGACTCAATCATTATTAACATGAGCATAATAAAAAATTAGAAAATATTTATTTCAGAATCTTTAAAAACAAGATAAGCAGAAATTGCTTAGTTTATTTAAAAATAAATAAATCAACTTTGATACTATTTTATCTTTTATATAAATGATGTTAAATTATTATCAATCTGTTTCTTTTAAAATAAAAGTAATCATCTCCGATATCAAAATATTCGCAATAAAATACAATTATATAAGATATACTTAACAAAAATCTGCTTATTCGTTTAATGCAAAACATTATTTTCTTTCATTATATACATCTAATTCAAAGAGTTCCAAAAATTAAATTGAACTTATATTCGATATCTGCGTCTCTTTATAAGATAAATAAGATATAAATATCATGTACAAAAATCAATTGAAAATTAAGAAAAATTATTTGATTTTTAAATGTCTATAGCAAATACACGTCGCAGAATTATTTAACGATCAAGAGCTAACCATAAAAGAACTTTGCAAGCAGTCAAAGAAGTCGAAGAAACCTGAAGCATTATATACTCGCTCACGCTACTCAAGTTTACAATTTACAAATGGCTCATGTTTCAGATACACTATATCGGTGCAATGGGACCACGTGGTACCTGGATTTCCTTATATATCAGAGACTGGCACATTGTCACCAGAATCCTGCATATTCGCACAATGTCTGAACATCGCGGCTCTTTTACGTATGTAAACACAATTCCAAGAACTTTAAACTAATTATAAGTGAAATTTATCTCTTACTTTAGACAGAGAATTTAAGTCACGAGTCATATAAATGAAAATGAAATCTATGAATTAATTATTAGATAGTTACAAATATATAAAAAAATCTAAAAAAAAGTGTAAAGAATGATTGGGAAAAATGGAGGTAAAAATAACTTCAAAAAAGTTTTCTTGAACGCAATAAAAAGAATTCAATTTGCATCTTCTATACAGTCGGATGCTGTGTTTACATCAGGCATCGACAAGTACTGCAATGGCAGATAGAAAGAGGCCACGATCTCGTAGACAAAAAAGTTATTGCAGTGACAACGTGCTGCGGAATCCTTGCTTGCTTTGGCCTCGATATACTCGCCAATTTTCAAGAAGCCCGCGTAATCGCGGCTCATATGATTGGAGCGATGACTTGCTTTTCTGCTGGCACTCTTTATTTCTGTCTTCAGGTATATGTACCGTGATGCGAATCATTACGTTTTATCGCGAACGTTTCAATGTCAAAGACAACATTAATTTATTGATGATATTGCATCATTTTTTCGCACAGAGCCAATTGAACATTTGAGCTAGCAATATCAGTATGGCTTTCTTTCCGGTCAATCAACATTCGATACTAGGAGGCTTTTCTTATATTTCTTATCAAATTTTTAAATTTTCATTTTACTATCATGTTCCTTCTACTGTTATTTTATTTTAATTTTATTATTATATTTTCGTTATTTTTTTAACTTTATATTTCTTTTATTTTTATATAATATAAAATATAATTTTAATATTTAAGTTCTATTCTGGTTTATTTAATCGCTTTGCACAAACTTAATACAATAATACTTTAAAGGAGTAAATAAGCTCCATGAATATTTTCATATAAAAAAAATAATTTTATCACTAATTAAAAACAACAAAAATGATTTATATATTATTATAAGATAATTATCTGTTTAGACATATCTGAGCTACAAGATGATACCAGCTGTGAATGGTATAATTATTGTTTATTTGCGCGCAATTCTCTCAGCTCTTACATTAATATTGACGATCGCTACAATTATTCCTGGCTACATCTCGATGTCAGAATTTCAAGGTATGTAAATGCATGTTATTATAAAAACTATAATTTTTATAATGTGTAATCTACCTATATAGTTATAATTTATAACATATCCTTAGACCGAAATTTCTCAGTTATTCACATAGTGAATGAGTACATATCAAATATTTTTTTAATTTACGTTAGACATGAATGCAAATTAAATATATATAAGACTTTTAACTTTATCATTAAATAAAATGTGAATTAAACCGAAGATAACTCGAATATTTTTTTAAAAAATTCAAGTAATCAAAATATAACTGTTACGCAGGTAACGATTACAAAAAGTGGTTACCGGCAGATGGTGGTTGGGGCTGGCACGTCGCGAGTACTATATGTGAATGGATTCTCGCGATCGTCTATTGCGCGTTTCTTCTTACTTTCGTTCCAGAATTCCGATTAATTAATTTTGAAGACCCCGTTGTTACGGTACCTTGATTTTTTACCACTATTCATAGTAACGAACATTTCATTCAGAAAACTACGTTTATGCATATACATATAATTAAAATACATAATTTTATTTTAGCTAATATATTTGGATAAAATTGAGACAACCTCAGACAAACCGGAAGGAATCACGCCACAAGACACGTAAATTTTTTGTAATATAATTAATATAATTAATATAATTAATATAATTAATATATAAATGATCTTTTTTTTTTATTAAATAAAAATTTATTAAACAAATAAAATATATTTTATAAATAATTTATCTTACATTTTTCTATCATCTTCCTATTACATTTATTTTTCAATTCCTTTTTTTTCTATATTTATATATTTAAGAATTTTGTTTAAAAGAAATTATTTGTTATATTTTTTCTGAGACTTTAATTAAATATGTGTTATATTGTTTTAACAGTATTATATTTAATATATAATGTTTCACACAATCATACAAAATATATTCTATAAAATATATTCTATAAAAGATTAGTAAATATTGTAATAAAAAAAAATTTCTTTAAAAAAGAAAAAATATACATCAAATGTATAAAAAAGGTATCCACGATTAAGTTTATCCTAATCTGTTATAACTTATCTATCTTAAGGCAACGGATGTATGGAATGCATCATTTATCATACATTTATTTATCATATATTTTATTAAATTGGTGCATATATGCATTTAAATATATAGTGTATTAATGAAATTACCACACATCCGTTATCTCAATAAAAACATCAATTCATCACTCACCAATCCGATACGCAACAGCGGAGATCTGCAACGTCGCTACGATGTGATTCTGTAACAAATAAATTAAAATCCAAATTAAAACAAAGCAGAAAAATCAATTAATATTTTAAAAAATATTTATTAACGCAAAGTTCTTTTAAAAATTATCGTATAATTTTCAAAATACATAATTTTTATAAGCATCGATTTTATAAAAATAATTATACATTTTCTAAAAAAAAATCTTAAAAATGTATATTTATAGAATTTCAAAATAATTTTAAATAATTCTTTTCTTCTAATTATCATTTTTAAATCATTGTAAAATAAAACAATTCAAGAATAAACAGAAGAAAGATACTGATATTACACAAAAATGATATTTACCGTAAGGTTGCTCCGCCGGTGCCCGATGCCTCTCCCAGACCTCCTCCTCCTCTCAGAATTGGGTGACATCCTCTCGCACGAGACACTCGCGTAAAACATTCGCGAATAATACACTACAATCGCGCGCGGACTAATTATTTATAAAAGTCTTTCGCGTCGAACTAGAATTCCACCGAATAGGTTTTATGAAAAATCCATTAGTCCGATAACTTCAACGGCACTCCCGAAACAAACATGCGACGCGACGAACCGACTGCGGTTCGTTCATTTTCAATTAAATCGGCGACGAGGGTACGTTAGCTTCCCCATCATTGAATTTTTACATGAAGAGAATGTGATTTTACTTAAGTATTTAAAAATTTATCTAGGTATATTATTCAGATAGATACGAAAATTTTTAGATACTTGAGAAAAATCATTATTTTCGTGTAAATATCCTCTGGGTCCTCTTACTACCACGTAAAAGTCGTACCCGTGAGAGGGAAGATGTCATCTGAAAAATATAACACATATAGTTATTATCTATAATATATTACTATGCAATTATCGATTAACTTTTAGAAATATATATCAAATACACGTCAATTTGTCACCATTACGAAATAAATTCAGAGCAGATAAAAGGGCTGAATCTTTTATTACGATGTCTATAAGATATAATTAGAGTCGATGGAATAAGCCAGAGATAAAAAAAAAATAGGAATATTTCTTTTATTACCGACAAATAATTCCAAAGTTACACTTAATTTCTTATACGAATCGTATAAAGAAAGATGTAAAAAAACAAAAAATTAATTAAATTATGATATATATATAAACTATAATATTAGTTCTCAAAGTAGAAATAGCATGGATTGCGTTATTTGCATGAGAGTATTTATTAGCGTTGCTTTTTATGACTCGTGTGATATCATTCGAAGAACATAATCGAGATATACTCAAGCGAGAGAAAAATTTACGTTAAACAAAAATAATTGTCGTTCGTAATTGTCGCGAAATCGTAATAAATTCTGTTTTCTAACGCGTTTTGATTCCAAATGAACCGTACGAAATATCTATTTCATAGTATATGATTGTCATCTCGATCCTTCTATGAATAATTAATCGTGCGAGCTAATAATCGTATACTAAACATAAAAGTACAACGTTTCGTACATTATCTAGCATTTTTCGCAATTACGTTTCAAAAAGAAATGTGAAAAAAAGCGGCACGCGACACAGTTACCTGCCTGTACGAGTGTCGATAATGGAATGACTGCGCAGTGACTACTGACTACACGTAAACATGACGTCGTCTGCCTGCCCGGCCGCGTCAAAGCAAACCACAAGGTCGCGTGCCGATCAACTGTCGAAATATTAACGCGTATTACAAAATAAGTAATCTAATCGTTACATTTTAAATATTCTCCGATGAATAGATTTTATTGCATGAATAGGTTTTTGGTTTACTTCTTACATTCGTTACGCACTCAGCTCATGAATATTTTAGATATTTCAATTATGTTGCGATAAGCGATTATTATAGTTCATTATAACTTCTTATTATACGAAATCTTCGCAATGTATACAATATTTTTAATAAAAGATTGATGTCTTGCGGCTTTTTATTACTTTCGTATCGTTTAATTCTATCATTTATCTCTTATTTCGCATTCTTAACTCTATCCAGCAAACGAGAATGGATTAAAATGAATTGAAATTTTTTTCTATCTGAATGCGTATTTTAAATAGTGAATACTTTTTTTGGATTCAATTGGATTCAATTAGATTGAAAAACTGCAAAATTTTGAATTGAACAGTATTAACAATGCAGAAAAAACTAATATTATTTTTAGATTGAAAGGCATAGAGAGGCTCCATACAATTTCCATAAATGAATAAAAATGCATTCAGGATTGAAAAGCATTCATTTTAACATTCGTGAATTGATATTTCTGAAAATCTGAATTCTCCATTTCAATTCATTTCAATCCATTCTTGTTTGCTGGGTGCTACACATTCTTTTTTTTTTCTATCCTTGATACATACATACTCAGGTCTTTGGGACCCCATATTTGTTACCGTAATTTCCGTAAAAATGAACATATTTCAATTAATTTTTTTTTTCAATTAATGGAGAATTAATTAAGGAACAAGTCCATAATATATAAAAGTCATATAAAATTAAGGAGCTTCGAGATATATAGATTCAAAGAAGAAAAAAGTTCAGAAACACGATTTATAAAATTACACTGGAGTTTCTAGGATCCCAGTGTGTATAGCTAGTATTAATTCGCACTATTATTTCATTACCTAATTAGAAACGAAATACGTTTGCAACAGACATAGACATATAGAATGTAGGAATTACAAATTACTGTTTTATTTAAATTGGTATCATATTTTGAATTTATTGCTAATTTAATTAATAATTAGAAATTACTAACTGATTATTTGCTATAATTATACAGTGTATATATGAAATCAGAAAATAAAATCAACTGAGCGACAAGAATTAATATTCTTTCAATTGTAAAATAAAATTGAAAATTTTTAAAAGCGCGTAAAATTAAATAATGTAATAACAGTCTATTATTAATTACCATTAAGAATTACCAATGAGTGAGTTCAGAGTTAGACAAGATCCCGTCTCTGATTAATTTGCGAAACGTGCGACGTCCCAAGCGTCTAACTTCTCTCCACGTTCGAGGACGACTGACCTTTCGCCGAGATCATTATAATTCGAACTAGTCATACTAATACAAGGCTAATAACAAATTGAAAAAAATGGTAAAACTGTTTAGGGGACCTCGCTCCAATCATTCTAGCTTTGACACATCTTATCAAGGCCATTACTCTGAATAATACTCAAAAGATTTTAGCTGTCATTGTTTATTAAAGTTATTAATATCAAATGTGATTATATCATGTTTTACTACAAATAGGACCAGATGGTATTAACATTTATTTTGAAATTTTATTTATTTTGAAAAAACTGTATTTACATATTATAATTTAACATTTAATATTAAATTTTCTAATTGTAATAATTAAAAAATCGACGTACAAGCTGTAATGATAATAAAAGCGTACTGAGCATATGATACATTTCCTCTTATAAAAAGGGAATCATATCTATCGAATGAGAGTAAATTACCGATAGTAAGTATAAATACTGGACAATGTGTTTTATAATATTATTAATATCAATTATTTGTCATTCTTTACATTAATGTTGCTCGTTTTTTTCCCAAGTTTCTCAAAATAAGATTCTTTATTTTATAAATAATTCATTACATATAATTTAGTAAAAAATATTTAATGATAAATTTCATAAAGTTATTAAAAATAAAATAAAATCACTTCTCTTTTTATTTCCAGCAATAACATTAATTTAAAAACAAAGAATTAAAAAAGACTTAACAATATATATTTTTTATTTCAACTGTTCCAAGAAAAGAAAAAAACAGTTCAAATTTTCTAATCCATATTTCCTAATTCTAATTTCTGATTTTCGTGTTTCTCAAATAATAATGTTAATTAAAATTATTTTATTAAAAATTTTTTATTAAAATTTGCATCATCAACATTTCTTGAAATGATTTGTGCATAATTTTACAAATATTTGAAATCAAATTTAATCTACAATCATATAAAAAACAGATTTAACTTTATCATTAAAACAATATAATTTTGGAGTAAATAAAATGAAGATTTTTTTTACAAAAAATCCTGTCAAAATTTGTCAAGTTTAAAATTTGTATCTTGCAGAAATAACTATCAACAATTTTTAATACTTTACATTAAAAAGAATATATACAATTTAATTTAATTTAAATTTTGATACCATTTTGATTCTTAACCCAACTACTATTTAATTAATATAATTTCTTTATTAAATAAAACTTGTGAATGAACCGTATTAAATTTTTATTTTACATGTAAATATTCGGTTACTAATTTATTAACAATAAGCTTGAAATCAAATTTAGCAATCGTTTGGCGATTGTCCAATTGTTCGTATAGTCATCGCTATTAATCTTGAAGAGCAACACGTCATAGTAACAGGAAGCGACTAAGACAGCGCTCACAAAGTAGTACGATAAATAGTCTTCGGCGAACGTGTTGATCGGACAGTAACGACGCCGACGCGACGGTAGCAAGGACGGCGGCGCAGCTGCCGAGAACGTCGTTTTCACTGACGCAACATTGATCGCGCACCTCTACGGACTATAACCTGTGCATTTTCCAACGTTTCGTTGCGATTCTGCGAAATTTTGCCGTCCGATAAAATTCAACTAAGGTCTATTCATCAACCTATATCTCACGTCTAAATTTCTGATTGTACGCAATATCATCTATTATTATTTGGGCGGCGTGTGCTCCGAAAAATAAAGACCATGAAGAGCTCCGACTAATAGTCTGAACAACCCCACGAACGAAACCCGACAAAGGTGGAATCATCGCTTTCGGAGTAAAAGTTTTGTGTAACACCACCCGATGTGTTAAGTGTGTTGCAGTTTTGGTATGATCTGATTCTTTAAATGTTAGAAAATAATAGAGAATTGATTGGTAATTTGTGGCGCGACGAACGTTCTTGCGCAGCGTAAAATATAAATAAACAGAAATGTATTATTATTGTTGTGTTATAAACATAATCGAGATACCACACACACGTCTCTTCTCTCTCTTTTTCTCTCTCTCTCTCTCTCTCGAATTTATTTTTATTTTATGATGAACGGAAAAAGAGAGAGAGAGAGAGAGAGATTATTCAATGAGAATTTTTACCTTATCATATCCGCTTCCGCTTCATGGCCTTTATGCTTATTCACATGTTTTTACTTTTTCATACAGATAACAATTGCATAACAGTTTACGCGTTCTTTAAACATGACATGTCGCGAATATTTTTATCAACGTCATATTATTATATTTATATAAATGCATAAATGACTACCCCAATATATTTCAGACAGACTCGGTACGATTCCTTAATGCATCAAATTAAATAAATTATTAATATTATTAAATTTATCGAGATTTAGTAGATGTTATAATGAGATATTTATTGTTGGCTTAAATTGTTGTTCACATTGTCTATGTTATTTCTATATATAGTGAATGCAAAGTATTCATATAGAGAAGATATCTTTTTAAAAATATATAATATAATGTATTTTATTCTTAATCTATTTTATTCTTTATTAATAAATTGCTTATTAATATAAACTCAAAAAAAATTATTTTTTAAAAGTTAATATTAATTAGCAATTTATTGACAAAGAATTTCGAGTTATAATTAAATTAACTTAAAATTAATATAATTGAAACGACTTGAATTTCGGTTTACAAAGCCTTCTTTAGTGTCAACGCAGAAATATAATCTTACATTAACAAATAACGAATAACAAATACAAAATTTAAAAATCTTCAATGGTGAAGTCTAAATATAAAAAAAAAATAAAAGAATATGAAAAAATACAAAAAAAAAGAAAAATTCGAACGTCAATAAGTATCCTGCCAGATGACAAAAAACTAGGAACATTTGGATACTTCAGTCAATAGTAGATCAAGTATGTTCATCAATAAAAATAGATTTGCCAAATTCCTCGATTGAAATCGAAAATCCAGTTTGTCACAGACTTGTATCAAACGATTTGGGAATTCTTTCATTACGAATATTTTATGATATTCTGTAGAAACAAATAGATTTAAGATATATTAGTGAAAAAAAAGTACAGAATCAAGTAATAATTTATGATAATTTATATAAAATACTGTAATCTAAATTCTCCAACAAAGATCCGGTTAAGTACAAAATAAAGATATTGACTGTCTCTCGTTTGAAAATTAACTAATAATGTGACGTGTAGATCAAATAAAAGTAAGTCAATAAAATCGAATGTAAAAACAAGTCTATTCAAAACTGTAACCATTTATGTTCTCATGTATTGTCAAGTATGTTAAAATAAGAGTTATCCAATAACTCAGTATCTTTCAATAAATTTAAATCGTTTTTTTTGTTTTTTAATGTGTATCACTTCAGAAATATTTCTTTTACGATAATTCTTTTCAAAATCAAGAATACTAACTTTCCAATTAAAGTCGTGATTAATTTCAGTAATATGTTTCGAGATTACTGAGTGCTTGGACAGTCCAATTTTATATTATTGCGATGTTCTTTAATTCTTGTCTGCAATTGTTTCTTCGTTTGGCCAACATACGATTTTTTTATATTTTTACCATTGAAGGTTTTAAATTTTGTATCCGTTATTCGTTATTCATTAATGTGAGATTATATTTCTGCGTTGCGATATTGAAGAAGGCTTTGTAAGTCGAAACGTTTGTTCAATTATATTAATTTTAAGTTAATTTAATTATAGCTCAAAATAAGCCATGACATTATGTTAATTTAAAAAAAAAATTTAAAATTTTATTATATTATTTGGACGCACAAAAAGTATTCCATACAATCGAGAAATTTAGCTTCTAAAGTCAAGAACATGCCAGACTCTTTTATTTATATTAGAACAAAATGTATTTAAATATTATAAAATTATCATTAAATTGCTAATATCATATAATAAATTGTATCTGTGTCATAAAGTTAATTACAGTATTATATAAAATATTGTTCAAGCACATGTGAAGGTAAAAATTATCTCTCTTACAGAATTATTCAAAGAACGTCGATGGCATTTGAATTGTGACACTGCCCTTGATTCAATCGTTGCAAAGATTGATACTAATGAGGAGAGAATTAAAAGGCCTATGAATAGTCATCAAAGAGTGAATGACCGTTATTCAACAGCTGCACCGATGCGAGATTCTCTCCGATAGCGGCGTCGATCGTAGACGTCGGCGATTGACGTCATTATCATTATCATCGGCTTAATAATAACAACGATTACACATCGAAATCATGGAGAAGCAGGAGTTCTTCGCAAATCTACAATATCTGCCAATCGCTGTTTTTATCTCCTTGCCTACAGTTTTCATTTCAACGTAAGTCCAAATAGTTAATAAATTATTAAAAATTTTATATATTTATAATAATTTATTAATATCTGTTAATTCATTAATATCTATATTATTGTATTTATTAATGTCTTGTGTATAAGAGAGGATGGTACACGCGCGCTCATTTCTATCTAAGTCAACTTCTATCAAATTATTCAAAAAAGTTATTTCACAATTCGCAGATATGTAATAGCTGTCTTACTAGGACACGTGGAAGCTGGTTTTCCTTACATTTCTGATACAGCGACTTACGCACCAGAAAGTTCTATCTTCTCTCAAGCTGTCAACTTGATCACTATTCTCAGTAAGTAAAATATATGTCTACAATGTATTTTCCATAAACAATATAATATCTCATCCACGAACATTTTATATATATTTTTTATATCACATCAATGAGTTTTCAAAATAATCATAATCCGAATAGCTGCACCGAGATTATATTACTGTTTACAATTAATAACATTTACTATTTACAGTAACATTTCTCTCACTATTAAAATAAGGAAACTTTGCTGTTATTTAATTGAAGTTTATTATTTAAAGTATGTTAAAAAAAATCATGAAAATTATAATAAAGTTATAACTGCTGTAATAGATAATAAACAATCATATCGTAACATATAAATTTTATGCATCATTAAAACTAATCGCAACTCGTTTTATATTGCAGTGGGTTTTGCGATCTATATAAGATATTCCCAAGTTAAGGAATGCATTAGCTCTGAGTCACCTACAGATTCTTTGCTTGCAAAATGGAATTATTGGGCTTTAATTTTCGGCCTCATGTCAACTGCCGGTCTGTCAATCGTCGCAAACTTTCAAGAGACATCAGTAATAATAGTTCATCTAATCGGTGCATTTCTCTGCTTCGGAAGTGGTACCGCATATTTTTGGACCCAGGTACGTATGAAAAAATTACATGCTCCAAACAACGCGAAAGTTTATTAAATGCTTATTGACATGTAAAGATTTAATACAGAATAAACAAATAAAAAATATATAATTTAACTGTAGATATAAGAATAAAATCGATTGCTAGCATAACAAAATAGGTAAAAGAAGCTGATATTCATCAGCTGAAAATGAGCTGATTATCTTTTTGTTACAGGCGGTATGTTCATTCTGCTTGTACCCATCAGGATGCTCGTTACGAATTGCACAGCTTCGTACGGCATTATCGACTTTCTGTACTGTGTGCTTTATTGTGATCACCATCACAGGCGTATTGGCTCATTCGGCCTATAAGGGTTGGTTCATTAATTAATTTTTAATTATTATTTGCATTGCATGTAGTAGTGTTAATATTAAAAATATATCCTGTAGGAACAAATCCCCAAAAATGGAACAAGGAGGATGGCGGCTGGGAGTTGCATGTGGTTAGCACCATAACTGAATGGCTTTGTGCAATAGCGTTTTGCACTTATATCTTAACATTCACGGAAGAGTTTAGGGATATCAGAATAATTCCTCCAAAGGTAATTTTTATGAATAATACATTTTAATACAGTAAAAAATATTTTATGTTCAATAATAAAGACTTAATTTTTTTGGAAAATGTAATATTTGCTACAAATATATTGTAGCAATTTATTAAAAAAAAAATATATTTGATATTATAAAGGAAATTTTAAGACACTAAATTTTAAAAAATTTTCTTTTTTATTTTTAAAACAATAGAGTATATAGTTTCGTACCTTCTATTAAGGAATCATGAATACATTTTTTATTATTTACGTATCTGCTAACAGGTAATATGTAATATGCACCGATTGAATTCGACTAACGAAATATTGAACGAGAGCCAAGATTCCACCGTGGTTCACGATCAAACGAATCCATCAACTAGTACCTGATCGTTCATAGGCAGAGGCGCCGGCTATGTCAATCTTCTCTCGCATTTGCCGGTTGACACACCCTGTCCCGGCTATCGGTACCGCGAATCCAGAGACAATTTGCTGGACGAAGCGGCACCGCTGGTAGCCACAACACCGCCAGCGCTGCACAATAACGCCGAGAGAAATTCCGACGTCCTCTGCCCGGTAGAAATACATGTACATGATCCTACAATACGTGAACGACGTCGACGTTCCATAAACCATCATACCGAGAAGCGACACCAAAGAATCGATGTCGAGGGCAGTTCGAAGAGATGGATCGATCTCGACGAGAATGTGTTGGACGGTTATATCTTAATCGACGACAGAAATCTTGGTCCTTCAGTTCCTGAGATTGATGGTGAGGAATTGCCATATCCTGAGGATGCCACTGATGATGATGACGATGAAGATGATGGTAATCAAGACGAAGATACTGATAGTCATGGCAGATTCAAGTGGTCGATGCACGATCGATCAAAGAGAATTAATTCAAAACAATACCAGTCTGATTTCGAGTTTGGTGTGACATATCCGCTCGCGAATAGTCATGGAAATGCCTATCAAGACTCGAGCAGTCATAATAAGTACGCAGAATTATATTCGAGACATCAAAGTGCTAGGAATAATCTCGAAATGGCTCGCGGTTTTGATACATCATCGTATACAGTAGCAAATAGTCATGGCGAACATGGCAATCCTGCAGCGGATATACGAGATCGAGGTTATAGGAAGAGCTCAAAAAACGACAATCTAATGTTGGATACATCAACAGACATGAATTACGAAATAGCCAATAGTCACAGCAATTACCGTGTATTCTACGACAGTCAAACACAGCATCAAGCTATGATGCCTCCCTGGTCCTCAGAATTATGGTCGGAAAATCGCCGCGAAGAGGCTCACGTTACGCAGGAGGAGTCTAAGGTTAATATCACGAAAAAGCAGGACAATGAAAAATACGAGGTAAGCATGAATCAATCAGAAAAGAAAGATGAACCGGATTCCGAGACTACTTGCGATATTGAGCAATGTTTGGTACAAATCGAGGAAAGTCTTTTAAATATTGAACAAAATCTCCTTCATGTTCAAGATTTAGACATTCCAGAGTTGCGAAATTTACTTTACAAGAGTCCAAGTATCGAGCGAAGCCTTTATGAGGTACAGGATCTCCTCTATGCCGATGGCATTGTTCCGGTCATTCCTAGAAATAAATCTATGTCTCTCGATTCAGATGAAGAGGAGGAAAACGAAGAGGAGGAAGAAGTAGAAGAAGAGGAAGTTTGGGTAAGTCAGAATACAACGATCAAGGATAACGATAATGAAGACGGAAACGCGGGAGCTTCTGTCGTAAACAACTCTAACGAGGAATGCTCAGATATAATCAACGTTGACCAACATAATCCCTCAAGATCGGATGATGATCATTGTACCGATGAATCAAACGTTTTAATAGAGGAGGAAAAAGACTCGAATTCTCAGATATATTCAAAGAAGAACTTTGTACTCAATAGTCTTGGCAAAACTCTACCAAGAAAAATCGCTCTAGATGAAGTTAAAGAAAATATTAGGCTGTGTTCGTCAGAACCAGAAGAACCCGCAACTACAATCGATTATAACTTGAATAGCGCATACGTCGAAAAAAAATCCCTCTTTCGCGATAAGTGGCATAGCAGGGCAAGCTCTTTGGACGAGAACTCGATCTTCCAGAATTCGGAGCTTGGTGATAAGCAAGAGAATAAACCTTCGTTGCAAGACGTCTTCCTTATGGTCACGGGGTCTCGTCGCTTAGCAGTAAATGCGAAAGCACTATCGGAAGGTACCTTGCAAACCAATAAAAAAAAACATAACAGAAGAGGATCCCATGAGGAGAAACTTTTACAAGCAGTTGAAGCAACAGCAGCAGACTTTCGGAAAAAACTCGAAAGTTTTGCGTCGCAACGACGATCCATTCTGCACAAACAAAAGAGGATAACGCCGAAATTAGCCAAGGAAGTCTCGGACAACGTGACATCACGATCAAAAGAAAAATCACCCACGAAACCAAAGCGCGCGATCGCGACGACAGCTAAAATACAGGACAAAGACAATGGTGCCGATAAAAATACCAGTTGCGATAAGCGAAAAAGGAAAAAAATATCGGGGAAAAATCAAGGTGCCTCAGAGAACGCTTTGGTCCCCAGCAAACTGATTTCACTCTCGTTATCGTTGCTCCTCGCGGCCCTTCTTCAAGCGGTCAGATGCTTGACGGATCTTGTTGAGGATGCCTTTAGGTCGGTCAGTTACGACAGAAGCGGATTGCTACAGTAAACTACATAATAAATATCGGACAATGCATGTCTCGACAATGCACCACTTAAGTGATGTTTAACGACAATTAATCATGTCACCAATAAACTTCTATAATAATTATTTAAGAACATGATATCTGTGATAAACACTATGCTTAGAAATCTTGACAGAACTTGCATTAAGCTGCTTCCAAAATATTGACGAAATTGACGAAGTTCATCTTGTTGAACGAATTAAAAAAAACTGATTTTAAAGAACTTATAAAGATAACATGCTGTGAAAGTGATTGTATGACGAGCAAAAGTTAATCTCAACAGTTGCTCTTTTTCTTTGAAATAGAAGATTAATAGATAGACACAACGAAGTAAAATACAATATAGTGTGTAATAAATCTGGATAACTCGATGGTGCTGAATACGGGGCTAAGCATGTGAACGGTATCTTAGTACTTGCGTATATATGGTCAAAAGTGCCTAAAACCCATCGCGTATCACATACGAGGTGTAATACATGATACTATTAATAACGCTATTTACGTCTACCTACATAAATCTCTTTTTTCAAGTTGTAAGAGCATTAAGAGAAAATAAAGCGGAGCGAGAAAAATGAAATGCTTGAAACGTAAAAGCGTAAGTCGCTTTTCCCTGTTTTATCCATCCCCTTTCTTTGCCACTCAAAGAATGTAAATCTGAAAATGATAATATATATTGGGCTTTTCAAGTATTCGATTAAAAAAAAATCTCTGATTAGAACAAATGAGATCGATAAAATTTTTATATAAATTGTCAATATATATTATATATTAAAGTAAAAAATAAAGATATTCTGGAATGTATTGTCTTGTATTATTATAGAATTATAGAATCAATTATAGAATTTAGTCAAAATTTTTAAATTTTATATTTTATTATAAAATGGATGAATAAACAGCTGCTATATAAATAAAAAAATAAAGATAAATTTATAGCTTTATTATTGCTGATAAAAAGAAAACAATGTGATATTTCTGTTTTTTCAACTAACAAATCTTAATTAAACAGCAATAAATCAACATTTTTATGATAATTTATGAATTACTATCACATCGATCACTACATCATGAATTTATTTTCAACAATCTCGTCGTTTTACTCGCCATCGATCTTTCTTAGTACGAATTGTAAATTAGTACAAAATGATTTATACACTATATGTATATTTTGCGCGCAAAATAATATGCGAGAAGCAAGGGTAGAATTCAGATCAATGTTTCATGCTTATCGCACGTCGACTAAGGTCGAAAGGAGGACATAGTGTAACGTGATACCGAACTATTTCAAAATGTTCTCTCAATTTCGAGTTTCTCGTCTTACAATCAGTTAAACAAAGTCTCGAGTTTCCAAATCAAAGCTATCTTTTGCAAAGCTTTTTCTAAAATTATTTCCTTGTTCGTTCATGTATTATCGATATCAATAACAACATATCTATTAAAAAATTTATATATAATATAAATAACATCATTCTATAAGATTAAACTATACTTTTCAGATATTACAAGATTGGAAATCAATAATTGCAAAATTTCATGATATTTAAATATGTAAATGTAAAATATAACTCTAGTAGCACAATTCATTGGTTTATAATATTGATTGTAAATTAATTGCTATGTGAAAATAGCCATGGATATACTTAGATCTAGATTAAAAAAGCTTTATAAACTCACCGCGACAACGCGAAGACGATTCCACTCTGATATTTACAAAGATATAAAAACAAAAGTACTATAAAATAATACGTAGATATTATAACGTAGATATTAATATATTAATAGATGTTTTAATAATATCAAAAAAAGAATTATTTTTTTCAGGATTTTCATAAGAAATTATTTTTTCAGGATTTTGATAAAAACAATTTTTTACTTCAAAAAACCAGATTTAATTCAATTTCTCTGAAATAAAAAACCGGTTTTTTAATCTCTATTCCTAACATCGATTCGCGCCACTGAACTATATATACACTGGGCATCGAGGAAAATTCGTGGCCACAATTGATCAGCTACCATTTTAGTTGGGACGATATTTGAGCAAATCAGAAGTGTTCGCGCGCGCGCTGCGATCGATGTATCGATCGATGTACTATCGATGTATGGACATGAATGTACATATGTAAACAAAAATAATGTCACTTCAATTATATTAGTATATTCAATAAAATAAAATTAATAACACTTTTCTTATATCGTTAACATATATGCAGGAATTGATACATTTAATACAAAAATTTTTACCTATGAAATGAAATGTCCTTTTTACTTCTCTCCCCCACCCAGGCACACTTCATGTTGATGCTTTGCACATTTTATAGTCACGTGATTTTATAACTTTCAAATATAACCCTACACACACGATAATCTTGCTGATGATATGCTCACTAAAGAACATTAAACGTAAATACGCATGAACACCTAAAAGTTTCTGATTCGCTCTTATATTGACCAAATTAAAATGGCGCTGATCATTTGGTGCCACGATTTTTTATGCTTCACAGTAGAGATGCCCGATGTGTATATATTTCGCGTTTAGTAGACGCTTTACGTTTTATAACAAAAATTTAATTTCAAATATCGGGCGAATATGTATATGTATTATATATATATATATATATATATATATATATACATATATATATATATATCTTGTTTAAGCAAAATAAATAATTGGTAAAAAATATATTAATTAGTAAATAGAATAAATAAAACAAAAACTTTATATGATATGATTATATCTACATAGTACAGAGAATTTTCAAATTAATCTTCAATTATTCTTTTTTTCTGATCTATAATTTCTCAGAAATTAAAAAAAAGAGTACAGTAAAAATACTGTAAAAAGTTACATGTACCAGGGGTTTAAAACTAGCCTACATCATTATTTCATTCATTAGAATGTGGATGACAAATCTCATATTGCTGCACTTTTATTCTATCCTACATGCTTTTTACTTATAAGAAATAGAACTCCACGTCATATACTGTTCGCTGACAAAAACTTCAGTTTTTACCCAATATTACTATCATAATAATGTGCAAAATTAGCAATGTATTTGTATTAAATTTATAGCTAAAATTGTCTTTACATTGACTCAAAAGATCTTCAATGTATGCCAATATAACCACTGTTTAATTAAAAAATAAAAAAGCAAGAAAAATTACCAAGTGACAACGTTATCATTATTACGACATTTACTATCGTATAATAAATACGTATAGATAGTACGATCGGGTAAGTTCTCTTTCTAGTACATCAATCGTTTAGAAACGACATCTCTCGCATTCTCTTTTATACGAAAGCCCATTCGCTCAGCTAACCAACGCCAACATAAAAACGCCATTACGAAGATGGAGAGTCAGACATTGGGCGCGTCTTCCAACCCTTAATACTAAAATATACCCTCATGTAAAAATGAAATTGAATCGCTCGGTTGAATCTATTTCTCACAAGAAGAAAAAGATGCCCTTTTCGAGAGACTCGAATTACATTAATGTCCCTCAGCAATTCTGTGTAATATTCTCTTGAAGATACGTCATACTTTATACATATCAATCATTACGCTTTATATGAACAGGAATCACAAAGGACTACGCGATATGCAAAATACATTATTGCTATAATGCTAATGCTTATCAGAGTATACTTCAATCCCTTCAGAATTCTGGCGAATACTGTCATATCATTACATATATTGTAGTTATACATTCTTATCTCGACAAAGAGACAAAGAGTATTTCAACTATTTTTCGATTTTACACGTGTATGCACAAACTTCATAGGCAAAGTGCCAGTAAAGTTAGTATAAATAAAAGCTTTCAGAATAATATGGATATCTCCTGCTTATTGTTACAAGACGATATTAGACGATAATAGTTCTAATTCTACTAGGAAATATCTCCTAACTGTGACTCTCTTTTAGTTATCTGAATAGCGTATCCAGACAAGACGTAATGTTTAGAAAATTCTTCATCTTTATGATGGCTTTATAATATTTTTTAGACATGTATATTGTCATCACATCTATATTATCCGACATACGTACTTATTATCAAGCACGTTAACAATGAACATTTTTTATTTTATAAAATTTGTATAAAAGACAATTCAATTAATTCAGTCATTAGATTTAGATATACGTATTATAGATGGCTTTGATTTGAAAAACGTTATACATTAAATAGTAATACCGTAAATCATTAAATACATTTGTCAGCTTATACTAACTTTTATATTCTCGCTTTCTTCTTAAATTCATCCAGTTCTTTTATTTGATTTATTTTTTCACAAAGAGAAATCTTTTTATCCAATCATAAAATTTATTTTACCTCAAAGCTTGGATTACGTCATACTTAATGTTTCAAGTCAAAAGCGTCTTTCAACTTTCTCAACAATCCTTTGACGAAACGCACGTAACTGATGATCTTATTCATCTCGTTTTTCGCTTTGTTACTAGCGACACGAAGGACTGAATAAAATATAAGTAACGCCCCAGAGAGGCGAACGCATCTATGCAGCTGTTTATGCGTCATCCGCTTCACACCGTCGCGTCACGAAAACTGAGACAGAACGACTTATTTGACCTGAAATAGATAGACCGTGAAAATCAATAAATCATGTACCCTAAAATTTTCATAATGTTGATAAATTACCAATTCTGATGTCAATCTTCAGAGTTGCGCGAATAAAGATGAGGTATTAAGTTTGACGAAATTTGAATATAATGGAATGCAAAATTAATATACTGTTTAATTTTAGCATAACTTCAAAGTATCTCATATTCTATATATTACATATTTATTATACAACGATTAATAAAACGCAGCATAAAAAGATTTCAATATTCTTTTACACGTCAATATGTATTTTAGTAAAAAGAACGAAAATTGCATCTAACTACTCATAAAGCGCCCCAATTTACATAATTCCATCAATTTTATAAGCTATGTAATAAAAGCTTAAAAGCTCAGAATTACAAAACATTTCGAGTGCATTATACAAAGTAACTAAAATTTTTTTTTTCTTTTCTCTATTAACAATTTTCTACTATTCTGTCATTCAATTATTATTCTAAAATTAATCTTATTATTATTAACAATATTAATTTTTATCTAAAACAGTTTATCTTTTAATAATATTGTTCGGTAAAAAATGACTTTTTCTCAAACACTGGAACGATACAAATTATTTTCCAAAATTTCTTTGAATACGAATTCGGGGCCCAAATTACGTCATCATATCACTATTTTGAGAAATTTGCAGTTAAACTTACAGAAAAAGAGTATTTTCAGGTACTTTGTCATATTATAACTATATGACATGCTGGAGAGGTTTTATTGCAATCAAAATGAAGTACGTTCTAGAACTTTCAGTCTTCAAACGGAATTTTTAATGTCAGCTATGATTAATGAGATATTCATGGTAATGATATGAGATTTTCTATGGAATAACTGTAAATTAAGTTGATTGATTTATCAAAAGTTTTCAATTATATGTATTTAAATTTAAGGGTTTCTTAGGACGCTAAATTCAAATCTGATAATCATAATTAACAAATTAAAAATGTCTCATAATTTTGAATTTTTTCAATTTTGGACTCGTATATATATATATATAATCTAGAATCTCTTAAGTTTAAATAAACATAATTGAAAGCTATTTGATAAATCGCCACTGACATTGTTTTCTATAATATACTCCATATAACTATGAATATCTGATTAACCATGACCGACATTAAAAATTCCTCTTGACGACTGAAAGCCTACGAGCATATTTCATTTTGATTCGAATAAAACTTCTTCAACACGTCATATATTGTAGTTATAATATGACAAAATACTTGAAAATAGCTCTTTACAAGCAACAATTTTACAATTTTAATTATCAATTTCTTAACATTATGACGTAATAAAACAATTTGGGAACCAGATTCGTATTTAATACCGAAAAAATGGGGAACGACTGATCTCGTTTTAGTATTTTTTTTTCGAACAATGTAATTAACATGATTTAAAAACTTTGCTTGAAAATAGATAATTTTGTATACAGCTATTATTTCTGCATATTAACTTTTGCAATGAAAATTTTACGTACCGCATAAAAAACTTAATTAAAAATATTTTCCAAACGTATATTTTTTAAAAAAGATTGATTTAACGAAAGAAATAAACATTTAATATGCATCAGTAGTATAGTACTAATTTTATCTTTATGTATATTTACAATTTCTATTTATTTTGCAATTATGTCTTTCATATGCTTCAGTTAAAACAACATGAAGCAATTTATAGGAAACTAGATTGTAGAAGCGTCAACAGAATCCGCTTAAAAGTTAATAGAGAGAAAAATCGTTTGCAAAGAGCAAAGTTGAGGGTGTTCGTGATAATCCTCGGTGGATCACAGTAGATCACGATAAACGACACGATGGTGGTTCGCTCTCGGTTATTTCATTTTCTTCATGCTGAGAACATCGTCTAATTTTTATCACACTATGAACTTCCCAAGTTCATCTTTTTTACCTAACCTAACACATCGTAAAGTAATGATAAAAATCTTCTAACAAATTTTTATCGATCACCGTAGAATCGAATTTTTTTTTGTAGAAAACATCACTAGATTGAAAACGTGTTCATGGACTGAATTAAAGCGAGCATGTCGATCATCGCATATTAAATTACTGTTACCATCTAAAATTTAATTTTATAAACTCGCCGTGAACACACTTCTACAATTATATTGCAGACTATTTAGAAAAGTCTTGGTTTTTTCTAAAAAAAGATTTTTATTTAAAGAATTTTATTTAAGATTTTATTAAAAATTTTTATTTAAGAACATCTCTCGGGCTTATTGATGTAAGAACTATTTTAATAAATATGCAATTGTATATTTATTAATAATGTAATATGGCGAAAGCATACAAAGATAACAGCCTATTAAGAAAATAAATGCGAACAAAGAAAACAGCAGAGATTCAATTCTCTTATACCAAATATATATATATATATATATATATATATAGTATATATTATACATATATATATGTAGTACCTATATAAAATAAAAGCAAAATATGATTAAATTAATAATAATTCATTAAACACACATATTGAATATAAAAATTAAATAAATTCAACAATTATAAAAGCAACTATTACCGCAGAAAATTAAATTTTCTACCTAGTTACATAAATTAATTTACTTACTGGAGTCATTTCAAAATTTTAATTATGATATAAATTTTTGAAAGCGGGCGAATAGAATAGAAAGAAAAAGAGAAAAACATATAGAGCATGATTAAAATAAATACTCGGGCGCGTAATCCTATTTCGAACGACGCACATTCAGTCGCTCCAACAATCACTCGTTAATGAATCTGCGAAACTTTTTCCAATTATCTGTTCCAATTACCACAAATGTGACGAATAAGGTCGTCATTTTGCATCAATGTGACAGCGCGATACGTATATGCCTGAGACACTCTTGGCACTCATTCACATTCATGTATTGCGCCGACTACTATGACAGTAATGAATATATACATAAGTATGCATAATGTTCTTGTAAAGAGCGAATCTCATTTATAATAATATTCTGTCCTGCAACTATGACCATGTTCAACAAAATATTAGAGAATTTCACTCAATTAAATACAATTGCTAGTTTATTTTAAAAGTAATGATGAAAATATATATAACGAGATTGTTAAAATTTTTAATTTAATAAATTTGAACAAAATGTAATCACGGTCTTTTCGTTTTTAACTACAATATTATTTTATGTCTTTTGTAGAACAATCAAAAGCTTGTGTGATTTAAAGTTTAAATATTAATTTCATATTTCTATAAATTTTATTTATTTTAACAAGTCATTTGTTTAAATGACAAAGATTCTTTTACAACTTGTGGTTTAATTATTTTTAATATAAAAAGACTGCAAAAATGTAACAACATTAGCTCTTTTATAAGGATCGATTTGTATTTGTGAAATTTAGCAAGCTTTGATATTGATATGCCCAGAATATCCAATGTCAAGAATCCGATTTCCATATCCTATTTCAGAGACGAGAGAATTTAAAGTCTTTATCAGTGTGCTACATACTTCGAAAACCGTCGCTTTTGCCAAAGCACGAATAGAGCTGTCGATCGATTCCTTGTCACTCATATTGCCAATGGTGTGGTTAAACGTTTATGAAGTACTTAAAATATTAACGTTATCTCCGCGGAAAACTTCCAGAAATAAATTCAAGATAGTTGGAGAACGAAAATAGACCAAAAATCGATAAACTCTTAATAACATACCTAATCGATAGGCAAATTATGGCCTCGTTATACAGTTTAAATTTCATTGCATAAAAATGGCTTTGCATGCAATTCGCTTTATATTTTATTTGGTATACATCATTTCTACGTAAGCAAAAATTTTATCGTGCTTTATATTGTTAAGTATTGAAAATCTACGAATATCTCTTAATTTCTATGATGTGTAATTTCTGTGAGATAAACACAAAATAAAAAGCAAGAAATTCTTTTCTCCTTTCTTCTCTTCTTTTACCTTGTTATCTACATTTTAATAAAAGTAAATAGTATAACTATTCGAATAAAAAGCGTAGATAAAGAATGAAATATAAAATTAACCAGAGCTAATTCCAAGCAATATAACTGCACTTTTAATTAAAAATCGTAGTACATGTACATTGTAAAATAGACGAAATAATCTGAATATAAGTTTGCTGAATTAAGTATGATATTATCACATATTTTAAATATGATAGCTTACGAATTATAAATCTATAATTAAAGATAATACTGAGGAAATAAATATATTTATTATTATATCTTACAATTATATAAAGTAACTTTGTTATATCTTGAATCAGCATATACTGCATTTGCGCCATATTGTGAAAGATCAAAATATATGTCATGACATACATATATGACTATCTGTAAACAGGTCGAGGAAATGCATTTGAACGAAATTTAATAATAAATATGGAATGTATCGGAAATCGCGTGCATTGTGACGACGTTTTGTTCGATCATCAAAAATGTATTTGAAGCGAATATGATCGTCGAAGCGCGGCGAGAGTAACTGAAAATTTGTTACATTCTTCTTGGATATTGGACGAATTTCAAATTTACCGACACGCGTGGAAACAATCGGCGGAAATTGAAACAAGCTTGGGCAAGAAGAAATAATATAACCCCGAAAAAGAAATAATATAACCCCGGTAGAATAGAATCGGCTTTATACAATGCGACTTATTAAAATTCGATGTGCAATGAAAATGAGCAATGTATGAAATGCAACGCAACTCAAAATTAGATAAATTCAATTTAGTGCTATTGTAATATTGAGTGAAAATTTTATTCAATATTAATAAATAAATCAAATTTACTGATCCATCCATCTACTTAAATTCATTGTATTTATCAAAAAGGAACATGAAATTTCAATGACAATCGAATTAAATGAAAAACTGAAACTTTGAAAATTACTCTCTTTCATTCAAAGATTAATTACGACCTTGCTACATTAATATTCGTAAAATTGTAAGTTTCTTGACCAACTTTCTGTTGAAACTTCTCATTTTGGACTATCGAGAACAAACTTTTCCTTAATAAATGTCTGACGAAGTAGAATATCTTACGATGCTTCGAAGAATAAAAATTATCGTAAGTTTGATAACGAATCTAAAAGAAAAGAATGTATCCATTAGACGGTTAGGACGCAACGAATAAAAGTGAGATAAAAAATGTCGAGAGCGCAAGTTCGCTGATGGAAATAAGTCTGTAACAAACAATGACGCAATCGAATTTCTCAGAGAAAAGATAAAATCGAGGCAACGTTTCGCATAGAGGAAATGTTCGAGTTTCACACTTCTTAGATATATGTCAGACGTATCTTATCTTAAAATATTTTACCTTGCTTCTACAATTAGTAACAACATGCAAATATATTGCTTTCCCTTGAATACATACTCGAATTTATCTTGAACTCGTTTAATTATACTGGCTCGCGTATAAGCGAAACATAAATAATTTGTCGTAGCAAATAGAAATTAATAAAACAAAACAAAAATTGGAGACATTCAAATTGCGATATTATTAATCATACTTTATTAGAATGATTATCATGTAATGCATATTGTTTTCATGCAACGTTCCTACTAGCATACTTACAAATTCACTAAATATAAAATAGTATTTATTACATACATTATTATATTTAGCGCAAATTATTTCACAATTAAAAAAAAATTTTGCATTTATTTAAAGGATGTATAGAATATTATAAGATAAATCATCAAAAAGAACAATAAAAATAGAAATATAATATTAGGATGTTAGAAACACTCCATGCAAGTAATTACGTTAAAAAAATCACGTGAATAATGGATTAAGAGTTGATATTTATTCTTATTATTATTCTCTTTTAAAAAATTTAATTTTTTGAGTATATTTAGAAATTAATTGAAATTAAAATATATGATTTAATCACATTATAATCTTTTCGTTAAACCACAAATACAAAAAGAAAAATAAAAGTTGAAATACAATGATGCAGGTCTCATTTTTCTAAGAAATATAAGAACCATATTAAACTCGTATATATAAAATGGATAGATATCAATGACACTTTGTCGATTTGAGAAATAATAGTATTTGTTCAACAAGTGGTATTTAGAGATTTTGTAACTGATAATATGTAACTGTGATGTGCCGAAGAGACATTCGGTTCTTTGAAATCATGTGTATTTTAACTATTATTACAATTATATGTTATCAATAATATCGTTGTATTGATAGCATCGGAACAATTGTATAGATAATAGAATCTTGTAAAACTTTATCTTTGTGAAATATTAGATAACATTCTCAAGATATTTTCTGAATAATACTGATGAATTTAATTGATTTTGTTGATTTGATTGATAACTAAATTGATTAATGTTGGCAATAAATCTTTTTTCGTAACAAATACGAGATTTTAGCAATCTTTTAGTTGGAAGCAATTAAAAGTGCACAATTTCTCGTAAATGTTTTTATTTAAAAAAAATAGTGCTTTACACACATCATAATTCTAGTAAATAAAACACTGTATATACCAATGAATCATATGCTATGCCAAAAGCAATTACAATTCTGCCTGTTATTTCGTATACTATTGTATCACTATTTCCGCTTTTATATCCCTTTCATACCCTTCCGCTTAGTTGTTCTGCATTTTGTACCAAGATAAAATATAGCCTCAGCGTTTTGTGACTGCCATTACGCTGTTATTTATCCACAACCTTCTTCGAGCCATGTAAGGAAACTCGTATCACGAGCGGTCCACGTTCAGTGATATAAAATATAAAGAAGGCTGTGCATTATTTTACGAATGCATTCACCTACGTATGTCTCTCTCTCTCTCTCTCTCTCTCTCTCCCTCTCCCTCTCTCTCTCTCTCTCTCCCTTTCTCTCTCCGCCCCCCCCCTCTCTTTCTCGAATAAAAATACATTTGTCCTTCTCTCGTTCTCGCCATCGTGCTCTTCATAGACAAGCATGTTTCCTGTAAAATACTTATTGGACTGTATATGTAAGTACATCTCGCTATCTGATAAAATCGTTCTCCTAGTAAGCTGCGTTAAATCCTTTGAAATTCCAAAAATTCATAACATAAAATATTTCTTCTGTGCCGAACGGCCGATCACATTCTTTCTCTCCATACGAGACAACGACAAATAAGAGTGTGTGAACAAGGCACCCAACACAAAGAATAATGCGCGAGCGGTAATGGAACAACGCCAGCAATGCGTTGGTCTGTTGGAACTGTCTGCAGCAGAACATCCCTTTACACAATAGACCAATAAGAGTCTCGAAAAAGTAGTGCACGTCGGCAATCTTGATGCAAGATTCGCCAATCTTTTTAAAGCGTTTGGCAATTTAAAAACTTTTGTCTTATTTTAAAAATCTAATATTTATTAATTTTTTTTTCTGAAATTGCTTAATTTTATGCAACAATTTAACTTGCATTTGATTTTATTTTCGTAACATTTTAATTAAATTTTTCAAATTGCAAAAGTGTATTATAAGTCAAAACATATAATGAAGTCGAAAAAATTCTTTATATTACACATGTTAATGCTCGTATGATCAAAATAAATGTATTATAAGGCTTCTATGAAAATTTTCATAAAAACTTCACTATAAAATTTTATTATAAAAATGTATTATGAGTCTTCTATGAGAATTTTTAAAACTTCTCTATAAAATTTTATTATAAATTAACACATATATTAGTTAATTTTTAAACGAACAACAGTCATTATCTTCATTATACTTAACTGGATCTTTGATTGAGAATTTAGATTACAATATTTTATATAAATTATCATAAAATATTCGTAATTAAAGAATTCTCAAATCATTTGATACAAGTCTGTGACAAACTGGATTCTCGATCTCAACCGAGGAATTTGGCAAATCTATTTCATCGATTAACATAATTAATCTACTGTTGACTGAAGTATCCAAATGTTCCTAGCTTATTTTCATTTAGCGGGATACTTATTGACGTTCGAATTTTTTTATATTTTTTTATATTCTTTTATATTTTTTTAGATGATACTTCACCATTGAGAGTTTTTAAATTTTCATTATATCCGTTATTCTTTATTCGTTAATTTAAGATTGTATCTCGTTGTAGCAAGAAGGTGCTTTGTAAATCGAAATGTTTGTTAATTATATTAATTTAAATTTAATTTAATTATAGCTCGAAATAAGCCATAACATTGTGTTAATTTTTAAGAAAATATACGAGCATTTTTTACTCCATTTTATTATAAAAATGTAGAGTAGAAGTTGATGAAGTAAATTAAAATTTCAGCGAATAATTCAAAGTAGCAGTTCTTACTGCAGTATACGCAATTAGATCAAATACATAATTTATACAGAGACAGAATTACTAACCGAAAAGATAATCAGAGACCGAATGATAAATGTCAGATGATAAATAATATATAATCCGAACTATGTTAAATAAAAATGAAATCGGAATGATAAGATAAAAGAATTCTCTGCACTTATGTCGCGACGATAATATCGACGATAAATTCGAATCACATATTTAACTATTATTTAAGCCTTTTGAAGTATTGTTTTTATTGGTGTTACCCAAATTCCAGAAATTGCTATCTGAATTAAATAGTATCAACGATGAAAGAAATGCAAAGGTATGACTAAAACAAACCGTCAGAATATTAAATTTTACCAAGTTTCGCAACATTCATTTCCAGCATTCTCCTAACGAGGAAAAAATGTAAAAGTACAATAAAAATGGCGAATTGTTGAATGTGCAAAATTTTGTACCTATATATTTCAAAGCATTCTCTTTCTTTAAATCTGCAATATTTATTTCTTTTTTTATCATCTGTTGCAGTGTTAAAAATTTCACATTGTTGTTTTATGTTCATAACACTGGAACTCTAAAACTTCTTTTTACGTTACAGAAAGAGGGATCAATATAAATTATATTTTGAAATCTAAAGATGCACTTTACAGAGAACAAAAGAAGAGTTACTAAAGAAGAATTGCTAAAACATAGATAAGACGAAATAAATGGAAAGATTCGATAATAAATGCGAAGAAACTGAATATATAGACAGCAGATAGATTTAACGGATTGAACAATTTCGTAATTTTCATAATAATATCAATTCCTTTCATTTGACAGATTATATTTAGAATATATGTGTTTTCATGTGAGATAAATATGCTTTATAAATGTAAAATATATTTATCAAACTAATAATTTTGTCCCATATTTTAACATTAAATATGTGTGTATGCGTGTGCGTGCGTGCGTGCGTGCGTGCGTGCGTGCGTGCGTGCGTGCGTGCGTGCGTGTGTGTATGTATATGTGTGAACAATTTAATAATATAAACTTCAAAAATTTTCAAAAATATAGAATAAAAACCAAATAAAAAAATAAATGCAAAAATAAAAAAAAATAAATGTTAGCTCGTGCCGTTCATTGTTACAAAATAAACGTATAATAATTATATATTTAAATTAATTGTGTAAATAATTAAAAAATAAATCATTGTGCAATTCAATAATAAAATATGTACAATATATAGGGTATATCAGATCACTCGTACCATTCTTTTTCTTGGAAATAACTAATGATTAGAGAAAATATTTTCATTACTAAAGCCTATCTAAAATACGTAATGGTGGCATTTTGATTTTCCGGAAACTGTTTCGGTTTACCGGAAGTAAAGTAAACTTGTACCAAGTTTGAAATTAATAAAAACATAAATTGAATAAGTTATTGTTGGAGTTTTTTTAAAAACAAACAACATTTGCTTGAATTTTTTTATATTATTTACGGTTTAGCAGAAAAATGAAGAATCATCACAGGTTATGAGTTATCCATTTACCCAAACATCAAAAGTTATCGGAAGTTAAAATTAAATTTTTTTAAATCTTATATGTGAAGGCAATTTAAAAGGGTTTTCCTTCATTTTTATTTTGATTGAAAAAAATTAGTATGATTTATACAGAGATTGCGTTTCGTGGATTATCTCCGTGTTCAAATTCATTCTTATGTTAGAATGTCAACGTTTCGTGAACATTGCAGTTCACTTCATCAGGAGCAGCCTAATACGTCTCACTATTCATTTCCGAAAAAAAAAACAAGTGATCTGATATACTTCTTATATTTTCTTCCTTAGTTAATAATATATTTAATAATATATTTAATTAATAATATTTAGTTAATAATATATTTAATTAATAATATATTATATTTCCTTAGAAAATAAAATAATATATATTAATTATATAAATATATGCACATAATTAAAATATAACGTAACATCGTGTATCTTCAATAAAAATAATATTTAATAATATAATTGATGATTTGTGTTAAAACTTATATATTGCTGCTTTATTCACAAATAATAATAAATTATTCCTAATTTTCTCTCTTTAAATTATAATTAAATTTATTGAAAATTAGCGCCTAAGGCAATAAACATACATGTAACATTCATTTATAAATGCATTATGCTTCAGGCATCAGCGTGTTCACAAATAAACAAATAATAATAACATATTAGGTGTTGGAATTAATTCGTAGCGTTTTACAAAGTATTTATAAGTTTTAAAAGTACTTTCATTAATGTATTTTTTAATGCTCATGTGAAATAAATAACATTCTTTCATTAAAAAACGCTACGAATTAATTCCAACACCTAATATTTCAAAAAATATTCTTAATTACGTCCAATGTACACATATATTCGATGACATTGCAATAAAAATATTGTGTGAATTTAGTTGCTCTATGTTTCCTCAGTCAGTTATTTACCAATCCCTTTGACAGCTTACTCCGCGAAATATCGGAAAATCATACAATCATACTGTTATTGACGCCACACAGATATTAACTGATTGTAAAGATAACATCGTTCTAAACATCATTCTAAAAATGTAACTTCATATCAGTCCTGAATCTAAATAAAACCATTTTTATATAGTAGGTCAGATAATATCTTTATCTTATTCATGATTAAAACTATATCTGATTCGTATAATTATATATGACATATGTATTTTATTTGACTAAATAAATTGTTTGTTTCTAAAGTTAGTCTATTATTTTAAATCTACAAATCTAATATTTTATTTAATTTTGCATTTCAATAAATTTTTTATTATTAAATTATCTAATTTTATTAATTATACTTAATGATTACGATGTCAAACGTAAAGAATGTAATTACTAAATATTTCTATATCTAATAATATTGTTTTTATCAACAATAACAAAAAATAAATATTTTAATCAATTCAATATTTCAGATATAGTCTTGTTTATTTAAAAAAAAAATAAAGACATATATATGCAATAAACACACAAATACGTTAATTGGCAAAATCTTTTCTAAAAGATTTTACCATACTCTTCAATCGTATTTTTTTATATTATTGCATCCATGGACTTTCTATATATATGAAAATCCTCTCGGAGATTTATTGATTAATATAGGCCATAACTAAGAGGCGAGCATGTTTCCGAATATACCGAAGGTAATTGGAAAATGTATCGCGCGTTTGCATATGCCACTCGTAAACTGAAGTAGGTCATCACAAATGCTCGCTTTTAAAAGTTTCCACTATTTTTTCCGCTATGCGCATCGAAGAATATTTCGATCCACACAACATTTTGTATGTAACGTTTTTGTATTTGTCAAGAATGCGATATACAATACATATGATTTACTACAAAAGAGCGCATTGACATATAATGTGTAATCATCATTTGTTTGTGTATAAAATTACGTAAAAATACATACGTTGATCGCATTTCACATTACAATAGTTTCTACAGGTCCAGTATCTGCTTTGATTATTTAAATTCTCATCATATAATCTTTTACAACAGAGAATAGCTCTTAATCGCGTAAGTACCATTTCAAAACGAGAGGCATAGAGGCACTTCTGTTCGTAATTACACCGAAGTGGATTTTCCAGTACGTGCTTGTTTCTCAGGGTCTCACATAAAATAACCTTCTTTTTAAAATTAAACATCAAAATTAAATGAATGTTAATTGCTAAAGAAAACTAATGTACTTTTAAATTACTAATATATTTATAAATATATTTTTAGATAAATAGCATGTTATTAATTTTACGTATACGTACGGTTATGTTGTTTCATGACGTATGTACTATAATACTTAATATCGTTATTGCAGAAAAAAATATACAAAACTGAACATCACGTTTTACCGCGTCCGACTTGAACAAATTTGCTTGGCAGACAATAAGTGAATTTATTAATGTCTGTTGGCTTCATCCTTTTTTTAAAATTATTTTAGCCTTGTAATAAAATAACTCCATAATTCTTAACTTAAAATTTTTCTAAAATTTTAAACTCAATCAAATTTTATGTCGATATATTGTATATTGTTTATATATTTAACTGAATATACCTACGCCCGGAAAGTTGGAAGTTCCAGATTTAAACTCTATAAAGTAATATTTTTCGCAATAAATTTTTAAAGTGTTTATTAAATTGACATCATTATTTTTCGTGTTTTCCTTATGCCAGATTTACAATTAAGTTTCGTATACTACTACCAATTTTATCTTGTAAAAACATCCTCAACTTCCATTTTTTTTAATAAAGTTAAAATTCGCTTCGTAACGTAATTTATTTTTAAAATCGTAATTTATAATACAATTATAAAAAATTAAATTTTTTAATATCAGTTTTCTTTTTTTACTGCGCTTGAAAATGTTTATCAATTTTATTAAAGGAAAATATGTTATATAATAACATACACACGCACACACACATACACACACACACACACACACACACACACACACACACACACATGTATATATAAAACATTAACATAATATAGTCTGCATAACTTATCAAAGTTTATCAAAGTTTATTTATCAAAACTGCAACATTGCTTGTTCATAGTATAATACTGCGTAATTTTCTGTTTTTGTATAACTATAAGAAAAATATCTGATTCAATGTGTGACATGAAAAATATATGACCACGCGAATATGACGCATAGAGGACACGCTTTTTTCAAATTAACAAAAAACTTAATTAGAATAAGTTTTATCTTTTAATGCATAAAATTTAACACGCATTTAGCATAATATAAATAGCATGTTATTAATTTTACGTATACGTACGGTTATGTTGTTTCATGACGTATGTAATACTTAATATCGTTATTGCAGAAAAAAATATACAAAACTGAACATCACGTTTTACCGCATCCGACTTGAACAAATTTGCTTGGCAGACAATAAGTGAATTTATTAATGTCTGTTGGCTTCATCCTTTTTTTAAAATTATTTTAGCCTTGTAATAAAATAACTCCATAATTCTTAACTTAAAATTTTTCTAAAATTTTAAACTCAATCAAATTTTATGTCGATATATTGTATATTGTTTATATATTTAACTGAATATTTTTATATGATCTGTGTTTAAGATTTTAACCCAATATTTATTCACGTCATTTATGATACTTAATATAACTCGATGACATAATAAAAGCATGAAGAATAGAATATTATGATGATTCAGTAATAGATTGAAATGTTAATTCATGTAAACATGTCTCAATACGCCGAAACTCTTATTTCAGAATATAAAAATACATATAAAATACACGTTATTGACAATCACCGGGAATATGTCTTGCTTCATTGGAGCGCAACGATGGTTTAAAGGTCGAGGGCGTGTGTAACAAGGTTACTACTTTTTATATATATCTCAAGGATTAGGTGCATTCCTAGATAAATGCGAAATAGTTATTTAAATAGTATCACAAATACAAAGTGTGTGTATTTCTAATTATTAATGATTCAAAGATAAATCAAGTATCTTCATATTACGCAAATTTATTGGTTTTTCAACTATGATTGATCTAATTGCGAAAGCAATTTAATCGAAATCTCTGTAAAGTACGAATTAATCCAATTAAAGATAATATATCAAATAAGTGGAAAATTACATCATTAAAATTCTCGCTCTGAGAATTACAAAACAGAATATATAAAAATTGCATTAAGCATTACATAATTTTATATGCTCCACGAGATCCCTTGAGTAATCTAAAATCAACTTCTTGCAATGAAAATTTAACAAAACATCTTTCTGTATATAAGCTTTTTAAGATTTAACACAAAATATATTAAATATATCAAATCTCAATTTACACATATATGTTATACATATATATATATATATATTATATATATATATATAAAACATATATAACATATATGTATAATATATATGTTATATAAATTCATATTGAGTATCAAAAATCCAGCTTCAACTGTTATGGTCGTTCCTATTTCTTATTGATTGTGTTCTCACCTGCGGTCTAATAAGATTCTTATTATTTATATATAACACATTATATACATACATAATCTAGTTAAAAACATACAGAAAAATAGTATTTTATAAATCATTATTTTACTTTATAAACGTTTCTTGATTTTCCGGAACCCATAATTCAAAAACTATTGCTCCGATATTACAAATAAACTCCAAATTGGTCAACAATATGCAAAATAAATTTATGAATATTTTAATAAATAAACATATGATACAAGAAATCTAGAACATTGCGTATAAATATTTGTTCGTGTTATATACATATATTTATTAAATATACATATTCAAAATCAATACAGTTTTTCAGATTGCTCGTATAAACCGGAGTTTTAATATCGAAAAGCAATCGAGACATCGGGTAAATATCCTAAAATTTCTGTTACTCCGAGATCGAAGCTGGTCCTTTCAAACCCGTTTCAGCAGAGTACAGGATTACCCAAAGGGTCAATAGTGTAGAGAACGAATAACGCGAGATTAAACTTTGTGTATTTGATCGCGTTGAAATACGTTTGTTTGAGATAATGTAACCGAGTATGTGTACGCGAGAAACGATCATTTGACATCACGTCAATGATTTGTTGATTTCTCCAAATATATATGAAAAATCGAAATACTGCATTTTTGTTGATATTATTACAATTAAAATCGCGAATAAAACGCTATACAATTGTAAACTGATAATAATAAAAAATAATTTATAAAGAATAAAAAATGTTCGTTATACATTTTCAATAAAAAAAATTTGGCAAAAGATACGGTTGAGGATTTATGAGTTGTACCATCGAAAAATTTTGTTTACGTCATTTCTCGCAGGACTGAATAAACGCAATACGCGATATCAACGAAACCAAGCGAAAAATTTGCTGTGTAGGAAGAACATTGACAAAACAAAATACTATCTCAAGTCGGTAACTTGATATCATTAGAATCGCAAATACATAGTTTCAATGACGAGGAAACTTATCATTCTGAAATGATTGGAGGTTTCCTGGCTGACACCAATATGATTGGCCCAAATGATAAGTGCATTTGACAAATACGTTTCTCAGATATATCGATAATATCTGTTTCTCGATTTGACGTAAAAGATTTAATCTTCCACCAAAAGAGATAATAAAATTACTTAAGAACAGTTTTTATATTATATTTTAATCTTGAATAAATAATTTTTATTGCTAAGAAATTGCTCAGAAATAATTTATTTACCTTGACAATAAAAAAATTTAAAATTATTCTT
The DNA here is from genome assembly GCF_000204515.1 of Acromyrmex echinatior. Next base: position 848,362 of record NW_011627330.1, on the reverse strand, counting down.
AAAGTAATTAATTTTTGTATAAAAAAGAAAAAGTCTATACTTTTAATTGGCAGATTTATTTCTCTCTAAAGCTTTTCTTGATAATAGCCAATTTAAGTGTGCTGTGGCGAGAAAAATCGACTCTCTTTCTGCTATGTATCTTCTTACATCTACCCGATACACTTTTCTTGCCATCTACCTGTTTCCGATCAGACGTGAACAGGAAACACGAGAGAGCCTCGTGTTTCCATTTGGCGAGAACGCCTGCGCGCTACTTGTATTGATCAAACTACGAGAACATTCAGTTTGGTTCGACTCATCGAACCAGACAGATCTGTAAATCCAAAATACGATTACGATACATTTTTATCGATACTAAGTTGTGATCGAAGGATTGTTATCAGATCAGTTTCTTCGATCTTACGATCAGGATATTCGTATATCTCGTATCTTTATCTTCTTTTCTTTCTCTTTAGAGAAATAGTTTTGTTTAGTTTTTACAATAACAAAAAATTTGTAATACAAATTCAAAGAACGTATATTCTTCTCTATTTTTATATTCTAATAAAAAAATATATAAATTAAAGATAAAGAAAGAAAGACAAAGTAATTTTTAATTATTGATAGATTATTAACATTTTATTAGTTATGAGCTAATTATATGAATAAAAAATATCATACATTAAAACTGACTGTTCGACTTAAAATTCGACTTTTGATAATATCTGTTGATATCTGATCAAAAACTTTAATCCAATTAAGCTGCAAAAGTAATCTGCCAGACATGCAATTTGTGATGTAGTTATGTGACAGATATTTATTTCAAAAATTATAATTATTTCTGAAGTATTTGCTAAAAATTTCATATATATATTTCTATATACAGATATTGTATATTCATGTATGCATACACTTGTAAAATATATAAACCGCTATATTAATATCCATATTTTTTGCAAGTGAATATATATAAATAATTTGTTACACCCGATACGTTCTATAAATAAAATTAATGCATTCTACTTGAGCTACAATAATGATTTTAAAATTATTTTTATACAATATTTTGCAAAAATATATATATATATATATTCTTTTCCCTTTGCCATATATTTAACTCCAAACGAGATTGCCTAATTCTAAATTTAATTAATTAATTAATAATATTTCTAATAATGTATCCAAAGCAACACTGTTCAGAATGTTTAGTTAACATTTATGCTTTAAATGCAAACGTGTATTGTTTATTTTAGTGGAGCTCGATATTTTATTTGAACAAATCTTTATGTACTTTTCTAAACTGTTGACACAAAATATTAGTTTTTAACATTAGCAGATGTTGCTTTCTATGCTTTCTCGCCCACATTTTTACATATCAATAATGTTTTAAAAAACTCTTGTATTATAATAAGTATTTAATCTTTTTTTTAATTATGACACAACAGCATACCATTATATAAACTGTATCAAATTAAAAAAGAAAAAAGAATTAAGAAAAGTTACTTGCTCTATGTTCTGTAAGAATACTTTAATATTATTAGAAGTAAGAACTAATGGCGTTAGGTACAGAATACAAAGGCGTTAATAAAGAATGCCATAAAAAAAATGAAAGACAAATTCATTCTGATATCTAAAGTCAAGCAAAATAAACATAAAAAGGATTTTAATTATTTCCTGTTCATTAGAGATTTCCCGGGATCGCTCGTGGCTACTCATGATTGCTACCGCATCGACGTAACTCAATCCCGATTACTTACCGAGAAAATGCGGTCGTCGTGATCGACGTCGTCGACGTCCGCGGAATCCGCATTGAACGATTCTCGAATGCGAAATACCATTACGCGCACATCGCGATAGAGCGATCATCCTTTATGACGAAGATATTCGAATAGAGTGATTTCAGATGAACATACACGTTAGATAACCTGTCGACGATTTATCCATACAATGAATTTCAAGAAGCAATTTATACAGCCAGTTTTTATTCTCTCAAATTTTTTATCTTGCATTAAATTTTATAATAGGCAAAAATATTTAAATACGAGATTTTCAGAAAAAATTCAAGCTATTACATATTTCATGTAATTTGGAAGATCACACTCAAAGTCTGTCACTTGATTTTACAATGAACTTGTGCATTAGATTTATAATGAAAGCTATTCAAATGAAGTATTTTTGGAAACATTCCGAGCTGTTACATATTTCACATAATTTGCAAGATTAAGCTCATACTCTGAGTTCATTTGACTTTACAATGAAATTCGCTTGCTTAAGGGTAAATATTTACCATTTATAAAAGCAAGCAAGATTCTAAATTTACCATTTTAAAACAGTATATTAATAAGCTTAAAAGAAATTGTTAAAATATTTATTTTCTTTAATATGCAATATTACTTGGTAAATTTATTATCATAAGTTTATATAAGATATTATACGTGATGAAAAAGGCAGAAATTTAATTTCGCGGTTTTTTTAGAAAAAATTAATTCTCATTTCTGCGATAAGAATATCGTTACCAAGTATGGTTTATTCAATTACGTATTCTAAAATTATTGCAAATCTGTTTTCTCATGCGCGTTCTTGGAAAAAATTATCTCTCTCTAATATCTACGCAGAGAATTATTAATGTGAGACAAACTTATGAATAATACGTAGGAACGCGCGATATTGACCATGCTAAATCCGACGCAAGGACATCATTTGAATCATATTTAATTTTCTCGTAATCTGTAAAATTGCTTGCAAGGAAATTCTCATTGACATAACACGCTTATTAATCATCGACTGACGCGTAATTAATACAAATTCTCCCAACAAATTTACGTCTTGCTAATATGCGAATCGGATAGCCTCTGTACATTGAAAATACTATCTATATACGTAAGTATGATATATAGAACATGAGAGTATTATCTTTAAAGAATCATAAACGCATCTTTTATGTGTGAAATCGTAATGAAATATTTTTCAATGGATTTCTCGCAATATTCTATTGACTCCTATTTTTTATTTTTAATATAAACAGAGGTAAACATTATACTTTATCATGTTAAACTGGAATGGCTCAAAACAATAGGATTTCTGTCTATAACACTTTCAATAAATTTTAATGGCTTCAAAATCTTGTAAAATGTTATAACGTCGCTTTAATTTGAAACTGAGAGAAAAATCATTTTCTTCACAACTACTAAATTTCCAGACTTTTCGTTCCACAAATGATTTCAATATAACTTAGAAATCTATTCGAGTAAGAAATTACTTTTATTAACGTTTCGAAAAATGATTTTCGAATCTCAATAAGTTGATAAAATTATTAGGTGTTGGAATTAATTCGTAGCGTTTTACAAGTGATGGGAAGTACTTTCATTAATGTATTTTTTAATGCTCATGTGAAATAAATAACATTCTTTCATTAAAAACGCTACGAATTAATTCCAACACCTAATATTATACGAGATTATACTACTTAAATAAACTACTTTACTAAACTTTTCAAATTTTAGAGAGAGAGAAAGAGAGAATTGATGAATATACCAGAATAAATGTTCTTCCGCAGCTTCATTAACAGTTTCCACAAGATGACCTCATAAGTTCTTGTAACTCCACGTAAACAGTATTCAATGCAAGTACCTACCTGGAAATTGTATTTGTCGTCGGGGGAAATTGCTGGCACCTCGAGTATCCGAAATTCGCCAACGAGCACGAGATTGAAATTCTCACTCCGGCCACCACACCGCTCCTCGTCGTCGTCGTCATCGTCGTCGTCCTTCGAACCACAGCACTGGCCGCAGTGTTATAATTATCCGATTCGATCGATGCGAGGATGGGGGACGCAGGGGAATAAACGGCAGAAACCTGGGTCGAGAGAGATAATTACGAGTTAATCGAGGAAAATTTGTACAGCAATGATAATATGCGCGGCAAATGGAAATTCGAATAAACGGTTGGCTTTATACGGAGGCGACTGTCGCTTTATTTGCACTAGAACGACACAACAAATGGTCCGAAAAATTGATAAACCGCCAAGCGAAGAGCTGAATACAAAGCAACCTGGAAAAATGCTGAACTGGTGTATTCAGATTTCAACCATCGAATATTTTATGTGTAATTCTTTTAGTATAAATACTTGTGCTTTAATCGTTTATTTAAATCTTTATTTGAATCTTTCCTTTTCATTGTTATTTGTATGTTGTCAAAATTTATATTTGTATGTTAAATTTTCATATTTGTTTGTTTTCATATTTTATGTGCATAAATTCAAAAAGCCTGAAAGTTTTGAAAATTAAAATTTTATAAAAGTATTTTATCTTATCTCTCTCTTAGAATTAATATCACTTTGGCCGATAATAATATAGTATGAGTCTATTCTATCTTTCAAGTGTCCAATTATTTTTTTCGTCAGTACAAACATTGTAATAGAATAAAAATTTAGTTAGTTTAAAGATAATTACAAAGTTAGTCTTAAGAAAAACCTATTCATAAAGAAAAATAAAAATAAAAAAATATTGTACTATCCCTAGATCAAGTTTTTTAGAATAGGGGACACTTGGTATATTAGATTATTTTACTAAAATGTAAATTACTTTAAGAATGAAGAGTTAGATAGAAATGTTATTTTTTAACTCGATTAGTGCGATTAAATTATTAAAATATTAGGTGTATAAATAAGTTTCCGCCGTTTGACAAAAGATGATGCCACCAGTATGTTATGGTTAAAATTGTCTGCTGTAAAACGTCATATCGTAAGATTGGACATCTGGTAACAACATAACCTTGAAATATTAGCGATTTTGTATCAGCATCATATATCTTTTTTCGTGCGAAAATGTCGAGTTTTGAGCCGAATAAACGTCATTTGCGGGAGCTTTTGATTTACTTCTTTAATTTGAAGAAATCTGCAGCTGAGGCGCATCGATTGCTTGTAGAAGCATATGGTGAGGCTGCCTTAAGTGAAAGAAGTTGCCGTGAGTGGTTTCAAAAGTTTAAGAACGGTGAATTTGACGTCGAAGACAAAGAACGTAGCGGAAGGCCGAAAGTGTACGAAGACGCGGAATTGGAATCATTATTGGATGAAGATTCGTGCCAAACGCAAGAAGCACTTGCACTTACATTAGGAGTGACTCAACCAGCAATTTCACATCGCTTAAAATCATTAGGAATGATTCAAAAGCAAGGAAATTGGGTTCCATATGAACTGACGCCGAGAAACGTTGAACGCCGATTTTTCACATGTGAAATGCTGCTTGCCAGGCACAAACGAAAGGGTTTTTTGCATCGTATAGTCACTGGTGATGAAAAATGGATTCACTACGATAACCCAAAGAAGAAAAAATCATGGGGACCACTTGGCCATGCTTCAATATCAACAGCCAAGCCGAACATTCATGGAAAAAAGCTCATGTTGTGTATTTGGTGGGATCAGCTTGGTGTCGTATATTATGAGTTGCTCAAACCGAACGAAACCATTACTGGGGCTCTCTACCAAACACAATTGATGAGATTGAGCCGAGTACTCAAGGAAAAACGCGCCCACTACTACTCCAGACACGACAAAGTTATTCTTCTGCATGATAATGCTCGTCCATGTTGCGGCGCCGGTCAAAACTTATTTGGAAACACTCAATTGGGAAGTTTTATCCCACCCGCCGTATTCACCAGACATTGCTCCTTCTGATTACTACTTGTTTCGATCGATGGCACATGGCCTGTCTGAGCAACACTTCACATCATATGAAGATACCAAAAATTGGGTCGATTCGTGGATAGCTTCAAAAGATGAAGCGTTCTTCCGACGCGATATCCGTATGCTGCCAGAAAGATGGGAAAAAGTAGTGGCTAGCGATGGACAATACTTCGAATAAAACATTATGTACCGTTCTTTCACAATAAATGCCCAATTTTTGATAAAAAATGGCGGAAACTTATTTATACTCCTAATATATATAATGTAACATAACAACTTTTTCCTTTTTTTTTATTTTTTTAAATATTCAGCAAAATCAAAAGACGGGATCAAGTATTAGGTTCTTCTATCCAATAGCTTACATCTATGATAAATTATTATAAAATTAAATAAAATGTACGAAAATAAATTAAAATATTTACAAATTACTTATTACTTTCTTTATGTCGTAAACTTATGTGAATGATGAATAAAATACACATATAATGATAAATGACGGATTATGCCAATACTAAATATCATAATTTTATGTAAGTAATTATTATGTAAGTATTTATGTAAGTATTATTAAGACATGTTACATTACATCAAGTAACCAATTAAATTATTATTATTATTGATTATTGCTGTATTATATTTTACATTAATACTACGTATTTTATATTTAGGTATTATAACATATTTATCAGATACACGCATGTCAGAGACAGTAGTATAAATATATGTATAATATAAATGCAAACAGAAGAATTTCTGTCAGATGTCACTCTATATTAGAGTGAAAGAACGCTAATGAGAAATGTCATGCGATAAATGTCAGGTCTAAACTTAGCTTCAGACGGAAACGAGTATTTTTAAGTGAAAAGTGGGCGATTTGTGCGAATCGCAAAATGCATTAAACTGTGTGTGTATATATGTAATGTTTTTGCCCAAGGTGAAAAATCGATCTGTAATTTGACCTTCATCTAAAAGTGTGGATAGGAATTAAAACGAAAAAATACCGTACTAATCCAAAACAAATAAACCACAAGCCCAATCAATTAAAAACTTTGGTATCTCGTCGATTAAATATCTTTGTTCTCGACATCAAATTTTCGTTTCGTGTATTGGATTTGTGTTTTGCATGATGAAAGTGAATCAAATACTGCAAATGACGAATAAAGTGTCGAGTGCGAGTAGTAGCGCGCACCAGTTAACGTAGTGATTGTAATCAATTGCATTTCTTCGACATCCGTAATTTGTTTGTCGATTTTATTCTTCAAATGCATCATTACATTAAAATTTAAAGCTATGTGAATCAAAATTGTAAATAAATAATTTTTTTATATAGTAAAAAATTTGTTCCACGGAAATAACGGTTAGCATTACATTTTTTAATACTTTTAGAATTCAGTCACAATTTCCGTTTTTGTAAAAAAAAAATGAAATATACAGGGTGTTTCAAAATTCGCACCTGTGAAGTACAAAACGTGATACTTTATGCTAAAAGAAACAACTAATTCCTTTTGCAAAATTGCGTCTGACAAGTAGTTTTTGCAGGAGAGCAGGTTGAAGTTGTACGAGTAAACGCAAAAATTATTTATCGAGTGTAATTTTAATACAGGAAAAAGTTGTTCGTTTTAGCACGAAAAACAATTGCAAAATTGCATCCAAGTAGTTTTTGCAGGAGAGTAGGTTGGAGTTAATAAATAAGCGCAAAAATTATTTATCGGACGCAATTTTGTTAAAAGAAAAAGTTGTTTGTTTTAATATAATCACGTCTTATACTTCGCGAATTTTGAAATCCTGTATAGATGTAATAGAAATCTATCTAAATTTTTAGAATCTTAATAATCTACATATCGTTCTCTTAAAAATATCATTCTTCAAAAGTGATTCAGAAAGTAAAAAGAGAAAAAAACCTTTTTAAAACTTAACAGAAAATTATTGACTAAACAAATAATCGGCAAAATGAATATAATCTTAACACAATCAAATATCAATTTTGTCATTTTTGTTTCACGATTCTTAAAAAACTTTTTAAATTGTAACGATTTTTTTATGAAATTAGTTCACTTTTGATGATTGATAGGATAATGTTTATTTAACTTATTCATGGTAATAACACGAAAATCACATTTTATGAATTGTTATTTTTAAAATAAGGGAACAATAGGTTTTATTATATTAAAATTATATTAATTCTGAGATAAGGTAAAATACTTTTATAAAATTTTAATTTTCAAAACTTTCAAGCTTTTTGAATTTATGTACATAAAATGTAAAAACACAAATAAATATGAAAATTTAACATACAAATATAAATTTTGACAACATACAAATAACATGTTTTCTATCATTAAGAATGAACATTAGTAACATGAAAAAAATAAACCTTTTTATTTATCGAATAATAGATAAGAATCAAATCTTCCAAAGAATCGAATGATCCTTACACACAGATTCTCTTATATAATCTAATATTCTATCAATACATATGTGATGTGAAATTCCTAAAATATATAAATTGCCGCAAACAAAAAATAATTATAATTATTAAGATCATTTAACATTAACATCACACATGCCAATAAAAAATATAATAAAAATATTTTTAATAAATTGCCGTATTTAAAATATCTATTAAATTATTAATGGTTATAACTATAAACTATATATGTATATTATTAATAAATCTATTTTTGATATTGATTATATTGTTATTATATTATATTTTCAAATAAATCTGTAATATAGCAATTATACAAGATTTAGATAAATTATATAATATGTGCTGTTATCACATTATATGTAATTATACATTATGCATAATTTGTATGATTAAGATAAATCTTGCATACTTATTATGATATGTGTTTCAATAATAATATGAAATAACAAAACATGAATTCACATAATGCACGTAATAATATGTCCCAATCATTAACTAATGTTGACAGAATCGAACTTCTATATCTATAAGTATATTTAGTTTGTAAAATCCAAGGAAATGCACGCTTCACTAAGAGAAAACTCATTGAAATCGAGGAGAAGATTTTAGTGAACGATTAGAATTAAATTAAATAAATCTTACTTTGTGTGAGAAAAGATGAATACTAACACGTTTATGCAATTCACATCATTGCGTTGCATCCTAGCTATTGCACTTTTCTTTTTAGACTGCTTGCTCGAGCGCAAAACTTTCTTTAAGTAGGATTAGCACTTGAAAGAGAGCATTTGGTTCGGATTAATTAATTTTTATGTGAATATGTGTACATTCTACAGGAAGCGATAAAGTGATAAAATTTTTCAAAAATAATTTAATGCGAAAATGCAGGATCATCAAATGTTATTCTATTCTATTTCCATTATATAATCCTACAAATCTGCAATATATAATTTCGGAATCTAGCTCTTTCCGTAAAATACTTTTTAAATATAATTCAGACAAAATAAATTCAAACATAATATTCTACATATTCTACATATTTGTATATTTTTGCGAAAACATTTTTTAAATATATTAGTTCGAAATTTTATGAAATTAATATATGTATTACAACGATTTTAATAAGAAAATTGATATTATATGAAGAGAGAGAGAGAGAGAGAGAGAGAGAGAGAGAGAGAGAAATCATTATCTTTCGCTGATTTCATATATGGTAGTAATCTTTTTTAAAAACATATTAATCCTAAAATTCTACGTATGCATCGTGCATACATCGAGATACCTCAGCACATATTTTCACGAGAATGAACGGACACTTTTAGAAACCATACAATATTTATAGATTGCACGCGAAAAAGAGAGATACCTGACCAATAATCGATACTTCCTGCCAAACTAATGTTAAAGGCAAAATCTCACGATAAAAAGAAAAACGCCTTCAACGAAATTTTCCAATGGAAGACTTCTCCTAGTCATTTTAACTCACCTACATCTAAAATCAAACAATATATTTAAAAAAAAACATCTTTTCAATATCTAAAATTAAAAAGCATATTTTACGAATATAGTTTAATATTAAAAATTCTATAATATTAATCAATATTATTATATTAATATTAATCAGTAATATTATAAATATTTAACTCTTTCGCTATGATGGTCCTCTCCGCTATAACGTCCGCTGAACGAGACCATACACGTTGCGCACGAACAGTCTTTAACGTTTCGGTAGCGCAAAGAAAATGTATCAAGACAAAGAGAGATAAAACAATATTGAACGACGTAACGTAGAATCAGAATATAAACAAAATAAAGACAAAGCTATATTTTGCAAGTCCAAAATAAATATACGAAATTTGTGAAGAACAACTATAGTCACGTCGTAGCGAAAGGGTTAACATGTATATTTCTGTACATTTCTTTAAACAAAATTGCTTGATTGTTTAGGACCTATACAGTTTTAAATAATGTATGATACATTACACGCATCTGTGTAAACACTATATCCTTTTTTACATTAATTTTTGGGACAATATGATCTATTTTTGAAATACTAAAATAAAAAAAGAAATGAGACAAAACTTCATTTTCAATTATTACTAATTAATTAATTTATACTAATATAGTTACAAATTAAATAAAAAAAAACTGAAATTCTGACCTGAGTGTATAGCATTCTCTATTTACATTTCCATTTTAATAAATTCTTTCTCTTATTATTTTAATCAATTTGCTGTTATTATTTTATATACAAAAAAACTCATTTGCTTCTCTTTGAAATATCTCATAAACCATTCTATATAAGAAAAATGCACAAAGTTCTCTTTGTTTTCATATAAAATATACAAAGAGCATACATATAAGGCATATGTATTTTTAAAGGATTTTCTATCTACATAAGCAGTAATATTACCTTTCATGAGAGAAATAATTTTGTTCGTAAAATTTTACACATTTACATTACCATCAGAAGCTTCAAAGAAAATAATAACAGCAAAAATAAATAATGTCATGTTATTCGTATTTTCAACGACGGAATGATGAGGCGTTGTTGAAAAAAATCTTGAACTCGATTTTACTTACATCTCGTTGATGACGCATATTCTTTCTTTCTTCTCATTTCTTTTTATTTTTTCTCTCTCCCCTTTTTCCCTCTCTCACTGATAGATGAAAACTCAGCAACAGATTGCTCCCCTGTGTAACGCAGCTTCATCCAACAAACTGGGCGTTCGCTTCCGTGTAAATGTGACAGTTCATTCAAATAGGCAATCGAGTTTGCATCCACCACCTTCCGGCCCTTCGTTCGTTAACGCGCAATCTCCTCCTCAATAGGAGAACTACTGTGTAAGGAGAGAATCGGCTCTTTCTTCCCCCGATTGGCGACGAAACGATCCTTTTTTGTTGCGATTAATTTAATGTGGCGTGTTGCAACAATTACGACACAAAATAGCCTTTTTTCGATATTCAAATTTAATAAAAATTTATATTACTTTAACATGAAAAATTTCAAAGAAAATGAGATAAGAATATATAATAATATACTACAAAAAAATAATCCTATATTTTTAGATTTTCTTTGTCTCTCAAATCTGAATTTGTCTCTTAATAGTATAAACATTTTTTTTAATTCTATATTCTAATCTATATATCTAAAAAAGTGAGATACATAATACTGTCCAACAAAATTTTTTACAATAATATTTTTACAATAATAAAATTTTTTATAATAATATGACTTTTTTTTACAATACGAATATACAATAAATATTCAATATATCATTTCCGAAATATTTTTGTCTGAATTCGTCGACAAAATTTAACTATCATATTACATTAAGAAAAATGGCGTTAAGATAAAAAAATGATAATAAATAATTCAAGACATTATGGCATCGATACCAAATTTTTATTTTATCTCATTAATGCCACGCAAAAATCAACTTTTAGCTTTAAAATATGTTTTGATTCATTACGATATAATTCTTTGTTTTCAAGATATAATAATTTGAGAAAAGCTTTTTTCTATGTAATACAGTTGTTAGCATAGAAATCTTCTAACAAGAGCCTGGACACGAGCCGCGTTGTGTGTGTGTGTGTGTGTGTGTGTGTGTGTGTGTGTATGCAGGATCTCTAGTTTCAACAAAATCACGTGAGAAAAGAAACACACACGTTCAACATTTCTTTTTCTTTCTATTTTTTTTCTTACCTCTTTTTCTCTCTCCTTCACCTTTTCACGAGTTGTTAAAACATGAACCAATCAAAATAAGTGGCTATTTCGTGTCCAGACTCTTATTAGATGGTCCCTATAATCTAATAAAATTAGATCTTTTTTTCATCACAATATAAATAGTCATTTCTGACATATTTTTATGTTGAACAATAAATTCGTTGTCAAAATTTGATTATTATATCACAATTTTGAAAAAATGATGTTAAAGAAGTGAAAAATAATAATCTAAAAATTTTTATAATATCAATTTTTTCTAAATTTCATTAATGCTCTGCGTAAAGTATCAACGTAAAGTATTTTAGCTTAAAATGCATTTATTTCAATATAATTTTCCATTTTCGAAATATATGTGTACATGTTGACACATGTATTACATGTGTAAAAATAGTTCTATTTTCAAATGAATATATCTCAAAAATTAAAAATCCTATTAAAACAAAAAAATGCATTTTGAAGCTAAAAGTTAATATTTATAAGCGTTAATAAAATTTAAAAGAAATTTTGTACTGATATTACAAAGTCACGAAAATCATCATTTTTGTCTCTTTAATGCCATTTTTCTCAAAATTATGATTACATTCTGTAGCCAAATATTAATGAAAATGTTAAATAAAAAATTTATCAATAGATTCGTGTTCACGAAGGCAAAAAAACAGAAATGTACATCAGAAATGATTATTCAAATACGTATTGCAAAATAATGTTAGACAGTGTAATTAATTTTGTACAACTGAAAGAAAAATTACTTTTTCTTATTGCTTTAGAAAAATATATGGGTCGTACAGTTGTTACCACAGGTTGAACGTGTATGTATATGTGAGCGTGTATGTAACGCTCAAACTCTTTTTATTACCGCAAGGTAATTTCATTATCTCAATTTTTAGGTTTTAATCCCGAGCTACTAATTTTATCTCATAGATTATCTACACTTATGTATTTCGATAATATGAAAATTATTCACTCCACTGAATCATATAGGGTTGAAAAACTTTGAAATAATATCATTACCTCTTTTCATAATGGAAAGCTTAAAGAGAAACGTTCGCACAGTTTCTGTTATATTTCAATAAGTCTCGAATACGTTGTAACTCCAAACAAAAAATATATATTTTTCTTATATGTTTTTTATTGCAAATTTGAGAATTTTCTTCAAAAAAAACCCGATATATTTCCTATTCAAAGTTTTATTTAATATAATTCAATTGGATTCAAAAGCGTAAAATATATTTATTTTAAACACAAGTTTCAGTATTACAAATAGTAACCACGTATTTAAATATTTTGTAAAGAAAAATTTATATTATGCAATTGATATTATTCTATATTTTTCATATTCTACGAGAATATGATTATAAGATGCTATTACGAGTAATCTTATAAGAGTTTCACTTTAAAAAATTCATAAATGCTTTTCTGTTTAAAGTTTTAAGTATCTTTTCGTATATTCGCTATATTATTTCAAGAATCATATATCAAATTTTGATTTTTTTAGAAATTAATTTTGATGTAAATAAGACGTATTCTATACTACAATAAAAAATTAAAAGAAAATAAATTCAGCAGCATTCTTTAAAGAAAAATAAATTTCAGATTGTATCACACAAATTTTAATTATGTCTTGAAAATTTAATATCGAACTGCATTAGAAAAATAACTTAAAAATATAATTGTTTACCGCACGTTATTGACTGTACTTTATAAATTCATCTCTCGTGATTTACCTCTCAAACATTTATTTGTATATTACGTATAACTCATATTTGTTTGACCTGAATCTAAAGAGAAGAAGCAGCAAAGAGTTTAATCCAAAGACTTCCGAAAATATCAAAAATGAAAAACGTGGAACAAGGTCATAATCAGGTTCATTCTCGTACCATTTCAATCTTTTATTTCTCCTTTGTTTACTTAGACATATGTATATACATGTACAATAATTTCATATCGTCACAATCTTACACGCTACCTAACACCGTTCTGTTTCTACCCGTTGAATCCTTTTCAATGAATTCTGAGTCTCAAATATGGGAATCAAATATTTCTACGATGCACGTTGCAATTTCTGGTCCGACTATTTCTTAAAAAATGTCAAACCGTGCATGCACTTCAGAAAAATTGGTTTTCTTCATCCAATTGTATGACTAAATATATAAGTATAATATAGAAATATGAGAATTTTTCTCTTATTTAATTAAATATGGAGAGAGAGAGAGAGAGGTGTGTATTTTAAATAATATAAAATATATATAAAATATTTTATATGTTCTAATTGAATAAAAAAAATATTATAATAATATATATAAAAAAATAATATTTTTTAATATATATATTAATATATAAAAACACATTTAGTTATTTGCAGATTTGGTTAATTCAACAAATTTTATTTAATCGAATTCAACTGTAGTTTGCTTAACAAACTATTCAATGTTAACCAGACTACGGTTAAATTCAATTAAATAAAATTCAATTAAAATTTGTTGAATTAATCAAATCAGCAAATAACTAAATGCGTTTAGTTAGTTGAACAAATTTTTTTTTCAATGTAAAGATAATTTAGTATATCATAATGTATCATAATTGTAATTTGAAAAATTATCCGATTGCATCGTTAACTATACTATTTCTCTATTCTTATGTTTTCTATTAAATTTTACAAACAAAATTTGAAATGTCAACATTAAAATTCAAATGGTGATACTAATAGAAACTTTATATCAAAGAAAGAAGTTTGGCGAAGCTCGTATATAATAAGGAACTTATTTGATTAAAAATTAAATTAAAATTTAATCAAATTTTACGAAATTCGAATTTCATCAAATACTAAACTTTCTAAAACAAAAACAAAGATTTAAATTTGATTTAAAAGAGTATTCAATAAAATAATTATTTTTAAATTATCAAAAGTTGTAACATTTAATAAAAATTTTATTGATCGATACATTGCGATGAAATTCAAATTCTTTAAAATTCAATGGAATACAAAAAAAATGAATCCTATCATTCACTCGAGACTCACTATCTTTCACAAGGAATTTATAATATTGTTTTTAATCTACGAAATAGAGCCTTTATGTCACGAATCTTAATCAGCATTATTATCGTCAATTTCAATTCTTTATCGTATCCTACGCACGCATAATATATCACTACAAATAAATATTGCATATACTTGGATATATAAAGACAATATTTAAAACTTACAACAAAAAAAAGTGCATTGTATACAATATATGCACACATAAATTAAAAAACATTTTTTGGTCCAAATCTGAATATAATTAACCAAAAAGATATAAATATTTCTAAAAATTTAATATATCGATACTTAGGTGATAAGATATAAATATTTACATGCCTTTTTGCTACATTTGAAAATCATTCTTATCATTTCCAATATCTTAGAAATGAATACAAGCATCAGAAAATACAATTCATTTCTATTTGACATTATAAAGATGAATACATATGATAATCTAAAATCAGTTGATTTTAATAACCATAAAGATTTGAAATGAAATAATGCAAAATTTATTTGGGCCCAATTTTATATGTTTGCACATTATTTGTACAAATAATTTAACTTGTAAATTAACATAAGACCTTATCAAATAAAAAATATCAAAATCAAAATATTCAATAAATAATTATATTAAAAGTATCAAATATTATATGTATATAAGAAATAAATAGTATATATGATTGGTAAAGATTTAAATTTGTACCATTATTAGTATTGTATCGTTAAAGTAAATTGAAGTTTACAGTCGTTCTACAGTTCTGAGACTCTTTTACATTAACGTCGTGCAATATCCGTTTACTATCTTACAAGTTTGATTTACCTGAATGTCTTTATTTGTACAGAGTAAATGGAAGTAGGCGATTTACTAATTGTAACCAAGTACCAATTATGATGCCATTACCGCTCCACATTAATCAATAGAATCTCCCAACAAGATATGACGCATTACTCAACACAATAGTCATCATTATGAATTATGATCAATTGCAGATCATATCTGAAAGCTGATATATCTCACAAAACACGAACTTGGAAAACGTCGTTCACTCGTTTCACATGTGTTATATTATGTAATAATAACGTTTTCTCTTAATAGGGAACATTGTATCAAGAATTTAACAGTCAGCATCAGTTTGTGAAATGTCTCTCAATTGCGAAAAATTAATGATTTCGATGGCAGATCGCACAATGTAAACAAATTAAATTTTCACATTGGACTATCATGTCCACTCTGTTACATATAACACCTCACATTGACACGCATAACTCGTACGACAATCCGAACGTATAACAACATTATAAATCAATTCATTGCAGACGCAGAAGCGACGTTCATTGAACAGTGAATCATGTACTAACAATAACAGCTTCGATTCGCATCATCACTCCGAAATTGTTTTTTCGGATTATCGCAACGCGTATCGAAATAAAGACTAAGCATCCAATTACGAATTTTCATCTTAATTTTCGTAACAATAAATTTTTCATGAATATATGTATAATTTTGGTTCTGCTAACAAGTTAGGAAAGATAAATACGTGCATTTAAAATTGAAATAACTCTACGTTTATTGTGATTCTACACATTCATCAATCATCATAATAATAAATACAATCCATAATAATAACAATATATGAGACATTGCTACGATACAAGATTTATTATCTCCATTATTTTTAAGAAAATCTTCGACATTGTACGCTTTCTATAACAACGAAAAGCTAAACTCGATATCTGCTTCGTCTGTTCAGTGCCGTCGGCACTTTTCGGAACAGTCGTTAAATATTATCCGTTACATGATAACCTGTTGCGACAGGATAATCGCGATAAATTTTTCGATTCTTTCATTATTCCGAATAAGCAAACAAAATTACTGATAATATTAATTACTAATAATAGTAGATAAATAAACGATATTTTACACAACGCAAAATAATTAGAAAGTCTAAACTGAAAATCTATTATTTTATATTTTATATTTTATAACAAGGTAATAAAAAAGCTAGAAGGCCTATATAACTTAAACTTCCAACATAAGTATAGCAAAGGAATATCAGTTAAAAGTGATAGTAAGTAATGTATTAATATGAAATTAACAAAAGTGATCAATTCTTTATAATTTACAACTTTTCTTCCTTCAAAAAATATCTGAAAATTTTTTTTCAAGTATATTCCATAAAATATAATTGCATCAAAAAGGAAAAAAATATCTCGATCATCTAGATATTTTTGCACGAATGATTTACGATATTAAGTTCAACGCAAATTTATAACAACATTTTGCTTTCATCGTGTTCCGATATTTCCGCACGTTAACGGAAAGTTATGAATTACTTGCCACATTTATGTTCTGCTACAGAGAAAAGAATTTAAGTCGAGAAAGAAAATTGACGTGTTTTTTATCAATTTAAGAGATTGACGGAAAGTCATTAGAAGAAAACACGTATTTTCGAGCGTTCCGTCTTTCGAATAGCACATCTGACATCGTGTCGGGTTGTAAGTACACGCATTCGACAAGCCGTTCCGCCCATCGAGGATGGCTATAGTTACCCTATTTAAGCCGAGTTTATACAGAAACAATAATTCACTAAATATCAGTATCTACATCATTCTTACCGCCGTCCTTTCATCATATATCTTCTACTTAAAGAAAAGGTCCGATTCTAGCATACCGCTAACTACTTGGTCCGCCTAGCGATCAGTAGTAACTACTCGGTCTGACCGTCATCTAGCAGTGACTACTCGGCCCGACCATTTATCAGTATTAACTCTACTCGGCGTACTAGCACCGGAGACTTTCTTTAAATAATAATCTCGTTATCAGATATAATTGAAATTTTTCATCACCTTTAATTTCCTCTTGCGTCAAACGCGAATCAAAAACACGCAAATGTTATTGCGTCATTCGTTCGATCTGATTTTAAATAGCAGCCAATATTTGTGTCCACGTCATGTCCGTCTTGCATTTACATATTTCCTTACATTTTCTCGATCGTTGCATCCAACAACATTTATCACTGACGTATCTGACACTGTTACTTTTTTAAGTGGTCAAGTCGCGTTCGCAAATATCTCAGCATCATCCACCTTTTTCGCCCCGATTCGTTTTTATTGTGCACATTTCATTCACCGTCTTACTTCGCATCCTCCGACAATAAAAAAACGCCCAATATTGGCGTCTTTCATCTCGTGGATTTACGCGAGACTACTTTTTAATAAACGTCTCTCTTTCGCAACAGCCCTGGATAGAAGCACATCGGATTTTTGTCAGAAATGGCAATTTTGTTATTGCCGTCGGTACGTTTTCCAATTACGGAAGATCTTACATCGTATTCAAAAAAGTCTTCGATTCTATTTGTATTGTGAATCAAACTCATTTACAGTTGAATAATTAATTACACATAAAAAACATACGATCATGAATTAACGAAATATCTTTGATTTCAACATTATGTTCCCAAATTGTTATGTTCGACATTGACTAAATTTTAAGTTCGACGCTCGACATTAACTTGTCGTTCATAATTCTCTAGGTTGCATTTTGATTCAAGTTCGACGAAATTCGTAGATTCCCGACATGGTCACGTTCGACAAGTTCATAATTCTCTTTAATATAGAAATCCAATTTCTCGTTACTTCAGCGCTGTCAATGTTTTAAACGAGGGTTCTATCGAAAGACGACAGTTTTCGGATATCTATCTTCGTCATGTCTTATCTATTTTTCTTTATTCGATAAAAGAATTGATTAAAGTGAGAAAAACATTTTAAGAGATAATATTTCAGAAGACGATGTTAGTATTCTCGAATGTCACAGTATTCCAAATTCCTTTTAATTGTCAAAGTTGATTAATAGTAACAATGACTGAGAAATTTTCTTACAAGACAAAATTAATTACGAACTTCACGAAATACGATTGTCCGACGCTTTCGTACGAACTCCTGTGTTAAACTTGATATTGTATATCAACTTCATTATATATCATAAAGCATGCTATAAACGAGAGTTCCGTATTGTGTTATTCGCTCGCATGTTAGACACACGTGTTTTCGCAAATGTTTCCACTTCTGTCTGAACTGTTTCGAATAACTGAAGAAGTCCTTTTTCGCATCAGCTGCGATCGCAGCCTCGTATTTTTGCAAAATAAGAGCCGTCAACGATGTTTAGCCAAAGTACTCGCTTGCGAAACTCTTTAATCGCGCACGAAGACAAACTCATTGTAATGATTCCAACGATTCTCTTCAGAATCCACTCCAGGTTTCAGTTGCTCGGAGTTGCTCCCGGCGGTGCCGGAGCCGCAGCTGCCCGCTAGTCTAAAGCCCTGCTCTTGCAGCATGTCGAAGGCCTGTTCGATGACGCTGTGTTTCAGGAAAAAGCGTGATGTGTAGCGATCGGACATGCCATGATCAGGATCGCGACTTTCGTTCAACGTTTCGCCAAAAACGTCCCGGCAGAGCGCCACGCGGCCGCACACGAGGATCCTCGAGAGCTTGCGAAACTTGACGTCGGCCAGACCCTCGCGGCCAAAGGCAAAGCTGCCCCGATAGCCGATGGTGATGTATCCTGGTGCGCGTTTGCTAATTGCGCTGCCAATTTGTCCGCCGGAATCTGTATTCTCCAAAATTGCCTTCTCTAAACCAGGTAGACCATAGAAATTCGCCTCCTGTTTGAGTCTCTCACGTTCACGAAAGCCCTCGGGTAAAACGAGTGCCTGATTGCGCAAAAAGTCCAATACATAACGGAAGAGTACGCCGTCGCGATCCAGAAAATATTTGCCTTTGGCGTCTTTTTCCACGGTGAATTTGCCAGTGAAGAGTGCCGCCAGGTGCGAATCGCTCTCGCGAGTCAGTGTAGTCAAAGCAGTGGTGTAGAAGACGCCGCCCACGTTCAACTCTACCACGCTTGGCATCGTTTCCTGTTGCTCCTGGTCCCCCATGCTGCGATTGGAGTGACGTAAGAGAGAGAAAGAGAGAGAGAGAGAGAGAGACAATGAGAGAGAGAGAAAGACGGTAGCAGCTGGTCGCGTGGACCAATAAAGTGACTTATCGACGCCGATAGAATGATCACAAACGGAAGACTCACACCTGAGATATTCTCGGGGGGATTAAAGATGATAAAGAATCACGACACAGAACTACACTTTGCCCGGTGAAACGCTACGCGACACTCGCGCAGGACGAGAGGCAGGAAGACCACAGGTCGACGACCTAGGAAATCTCAGAGTCGATCGTGACACGTTATCACGGAAGAAGATTGCTCTTCAGAATTTTGATTGATGACGTGGAACAGATTGCTTCCAGAACCAGCTCGTATTCACACGTGATGACACTTTCGATGATGCTTGCTGAAAAGCCGGACAGATTCTCGTCTCCCTCCGATATTATTCAATTCGTTCACGAATTAATTCTGGCTGCTCGCAGCAGAAGTGATGATAACGGCAAGAAGCGACAGACTGTGCCACGTCGATGCGAGGACGAAGATCGAGCTTGACGCTCGCTCGGATCTCTCGGCTGCGCGCTTCCTCGCCTAGATGGTTGGCGCGCGCGTCAAGAATATCAGGATGTATTCTCCACTCGGTCTTCCGTGTCGCGAGAGTAACGCGACCGTAATGCTGCTCTGTCGGCGCAGCGAGACCGCGCGTCGTATCAACGCGCAGCCACCGATATCGCGCGACAACGCGCGCGCACCCCCCAGGAGTCACTATTCGATTCTCGCCCTCGGAAGAGGCTACGTGTCATGATCAGGCCTCCTCTAGGGTGCGCTTACCTCCAGCCTATCCTGGCTAACTGCGATCTATCTCAATCACGTGAACTGAATCTTCTGCAACTCTGACGTATTCCGATATACTCCATTGCGAATTCTGCCGTAATCTGGGTTACTCCAATTTATTTTGTCATACTCCAACAAGCTGATGTGACTTAAGCTACAGCTTAAACCTCATTCAAATCGTGAGATTCGTGATTTTAAATTTTTTTGTGGAAAAGAATTTCATATAAATATAAAATATAAAAAATTCAATATGCACTTTGTAAAAAAACTGTAAACGTTCTCTCGTTTGCATTTCAACGCATGATACCTTGTTCCATTATAATCTACGTTTATATTGTATTGTACAGTATGTCTCATCCGTTCGATATTTATCGGCAAATATTGAACATAACAATATCAATATGCAAAGCGATTAATGTTATCATGTAGACAGCTGTGCATTGTTGGCATAAGTGCATGCTCGTTTATTCTAATTGTTATTCTTCAAGTATGATATTAATAATTATGATAAACGATAAAGTTTAAAAAAAAACATATTTCTAATTCAAAGATTATATAATAAATTCTAATTTTTCTTTTTTTATAAATTTTTGTAAAAATAACTTTTATTTTTAATGTGACATATTTTTAGGGAAATGTAAATAACACTAGTTTACAAAAAAAAATTTTTTTTAATTACTCTAAAAGAAGTAAGGTATTTCTTATAGATTTTTAAATATCGACAACGATGTCACAAAATTTCGAAATAAATGATTTAATACAAAAGAATAGCTTTTTGCGAAATTTGCGACATTTTTTTTATAAAAAAAGATTATTTTGAAATTCTGATCATAAATTATAAATGTATTTTTTTCATCTTTTATAAAAATATCTATTTAATTTTAATATCTTACTTTTTAAACATATTATGAAAGATTTAATTATATAAAGTTTTTTTATGATGGTAAATTTTTCGCCTACGATAAAGTTATATATACTTACCATTTCTAGTTTACGACTATTGATACAGTGTAATTTATCGTATTTATAGATCCACTAAATGTATATGTACATTTATACATATATACATAAATATAATATATGTATATATATACACACAGAATGTCTCATTTTAATTGCCCATTTCAAATATCTCGAATATCACCGAAAAATCTCAAATATCATCGAAAAAAAGTGCATTTAAAAAAAAATTATTTTAAATAAGTTTATAGTATATAGTTTGTGTATGTGTATCGATACAGCAAACTAAAAACTTTATATGACCTCATCGTTATGAGCGAAAAATTTACTATCTTAGAAAAAAAGGTATTTAAATCTAAAGGTATTTAATTCTTCATAACATAACTAAAAAGTAAGATATTGAAATATAAAATATTTTATACAGGATGAACAATACACTGATTTATTTAATTATAATAAAGTTTAACTTAAAAAAAAGTCAAATATTATCTGATAAAACATAAAACTAAATATAATTTATGAATTAGAATTTTAAAGTATTTTTTATTCATATTAGGTGTTGGAATTAATTCGTAGCGTTTTTAATGAAAGAATGTTATTTATTTCACATGAGCATTAAAAAATACATTAATGAAAGTACTTTTAAAACTTATAAATACTTTGTAAAACGCTACGAATTAATTCCAACACCTAATACAATATTTTTTTATTTACCCTTTTATAAATTCTGGACATTTGTTAAGAGACTATATATTTGTCTTACTGTCAAATTGAAATTTTCTTATACACAAACATAGTATTTATCTTTACTTCAAATGAGGTCAAAAGCGAACGCAAAGAGAATCTTGAGGAATTACGCGCAAATGTATGTGTATGTCTTCTTTGTATATGAAATAAAATTGTAATATAAAACATAAACGTTTATTTCTATTTTATGCTACTTTCATTTCATTGCATAATATTATATTTTCTTGGAAAAATATTATTCTATAAAAAATATGTATACGCAAAGGAATGGTATACATTTTCAAAAAATTTTATGTTAAGTTTAAAGACAATTTTTCACCGTAAGATTTGATGAGAAATGAATCACCTTTCAAAAGAAATATAAATTTTTTTAATAATAATAAAATCCTTCTTTTATAAAAGCGAATACCCCTTCTCACAGTTAAATTCTCTTTCGTTCAAAGCCATACAATTACCATCCAATAAATAAAATCAATTACTGAAAGGCAATATTCTAATTTTATCTGCAATTAATTTGTGCAATTCACCGATTGCGAAATAGTTTAAATTGAAATTAAAAAAAGCATTAAAAGCAATGTGAATAAAGTTGGAAAAAGCGTTAATTTAGCTCAGCATTGTAAGTCTTCGAATCTAAAGCTAAATATATTCAGAATGTTTCGAGACAAATGCATTTGTAAATACATACAGAGTGTTTCTAGATTTTTACCAGCAAAAATAAAAAAAATGTATTATACACAATATATATAAATATAAGGCTTTAAGTGCTATTATTATTACAACATTTATATAGTTTAATAATAATTTAAATGCTATATTAAAAAATTAGAACAAAAATATTAAACGTGTAAAAAAACAATGTTATCAAAATTTGCATTTCAAATTGCTGTTTGTCCATGTTAAAACGAGCTTGACATCAATAAATTTTGAATTTATCATCTTTTGTTATGAGAATAGAAGAAATTTTTGTATAAAGATTTTTTCTATCCTCGCAACAAAAGATGATAAATTCAAAATTATATCGACGTCAAGTTTGTATTATAATATGGATGCAAACTTTAATATGGATGTAACATTGTTTTTTACATATTTAATATATTTTTGTCGTAACTTTTTAATATAACATTTAATATAAAGACTTATGTTTATATAATATCTTTTTATATAATATCTTTTATATAATATCTTTTTCTTATTTTTGCTAGTAGAACATATTGTCAAAGTATTATTGAATTCTAAATGCATAAATACGTCTACTAAACTAATAAATCATAAAATTAGTACAATATTATCAGTTTTTAACATTTGATTACTTCAATATTCACAAGGATACGCGAACTCCCGTAAGGATATCGATCTTTAATAGTATCTCGTCGGCGTCAATACGAAAAACATTTATCTATCAAAACTTTCGCTTTTAAATTATTAGTTTCTTTAAATAGGATTTTTAACTCTTAACAATTACCCATGCAGCACAAAGT
Organism: Acromyrmex echinatior; assembly: GCF_000204515.1. Next base: position 824,571 of record NW_011627330.1, on the reverse strand, counting down.
TGCACAAAAGTTGCAGTAACTGCTATAACATTACAGCAACATTGCATGTTACAGCAATATCGCAGAGATTTTGCAGCGATATTGCTGCAAATTCTATGCTGTATAGGAAAATAAAACAAATTTCAGAAACAAAAAATTACTTTTTTTTTAGAAATATTCAATTGATTAAAAATACCTTTTGTGTGTGTAAATGTATGTGTTATAAATAAAAACAGATAAAAAATTTTTAATAAATTAAACATTTTAACAAACTATATACTTTTTCATATATTTGTGTGCATAAATTAATAAAGAAATTATTCATTTTTTTTTTATAAAGTCACACTTTCTGATGAAGTTTCTTATTGCTAAGGTTCTTATTGTAAAGAATTCTGAGTTGTATATCTTTCAAAAATATAGTAACCTTTCCTTTGTCTCATAAAAGAAAAATCACTCTTATAGTATCAAATCGTCACAATTTGTAGAAGTATATTATTTATAAAAAAAGTATAAAACCATAATCTAACAAATTAATTATTATTAAGTAATACAAGATAAACATCAATAAGTAAATAATATAGTAATAATATAATAATAATAAAAAAAATTTGGCTTAAATTCTTATTTATTTACTACAAATATAAAGTTATACATATACGAGTATATCTTTATATTTGTATACTACTGTTGAGCGTGCGCAAAAGATTGAAAAACGTATTCTAACACTCACCGTAAGAGAGATACACAGCAGTGGAATTGCAACTTGATCTGTAACATACAAAAGTATCCAAATTAAAGTATATATTCAAAATATTGTAATTATTATTTAAAAAATAACTGTTGCACGTATTTTAACGTTATTATTCGTTTCTTAAACAAGTACCCGGGAAAAAATGTTACGTATATGGACATATTTTATACATAATTATATATAATTTTATATGAAATATTTTTTGCCAGTTATATAATTGAACAATGTTAATAACAAGAAATAGTCGTAATTAATTGTTTTATAATCATTATTGTACGGTTAATTGACTCATTTATATAAGCAATTTATGAAAAATATACGCCAAAAGCACTTCTGAATTCAAAAATATAATTTATAAAATTTAAGAAGACAAAATGCCGGATTTGTTACTTGTTTGCTTGGTTCGACTTGAAAACAACAAAATGAGATGCGATAAAAAAGTATTTTGCGCTAGAAGTGCATCAAACTTTAATCAAATAGCAAATTGTTGCGCTTACATTACGCATGAAATGGCACCTTAATAATTATCCCATGATATTTTTCGCTGTCAACGTGTCGTTCTATGTCTTCTCGCCTCCACATGGCTTGCCGTTCCGCCTATTGCTATTTCTTCACAAAGTACAGGTACAATATTTACTCGCGAATACGCTTAATTACATTCACTCTGCACGGTTCTATTATGTCGCTACAAAAAAATAACGCTGGAAAAGCGATCGCGCACGATCTACTTGCGTCTTACGAACAATATGGCGAAGAAGAAAATCCGTAAATCGCGCGGCCAACTTCACACCGAAGCAGAAAAAAGGCGCGCCACTCACCAATAGTGGCGCCCTCTCGAGCCAATGGCGCGCAGCGTCGCTCATTCAGTCACATTCGAGCTCAGTCGTTTCTTCGAGTTGGATGGTGTGCGATGGCTGGTGATTTAACATCGCTACGTCTGCTATTAATTACACATTGCGCTCAGGTACATAATTTTAATCTGTCAATGCGATAAACGTCAATGCCGTGATATTCATTCCGCGTTATCCACCTAGATCCACGCATGTGAACAGCTGGATGTTTCGTCATCAGATGGAAAGTGGTGCAACGACAACAACGACGACTCCGTGGGATAGGACACTCGCTTGTTGATACTTCCACGTGAGTTCGCTCATCGTTGGCTTTTCAATCGTCGTACATTGGAATTTTATAGAATGCAGTCACGCAATAGGATCCAACACGAGGACAATTCCGGGAACAGACTGCATAACCGCACCTGGAGCCACGACAATGACAGCGAAGAGGAGGAAATCGCCAGTGAGAATACATTGCTGAACGAAAACAGCGAACAGAGGTTTGTATAACTCAAGCAATTTATCGAAATTATTTCTCAATTGAAGATTGTTACAATCTGTTCGCCAGTTATCTCTAATACTATTAAATTACATTGATAATTTAGTCGATGGCGTTCAACAGTCTTGGTATCATTGTGTTTCTTTGTTATATTTCAATCGAATGAATTCTGCTCTGCTATGTTACAGTATAATATTGATAATGTTGCATTGTTCGACTGTTTTTTACATAGATTGTTTGTATATGTGTTCCAAATGCAGCATTTTTAAATAGCAATTTGGGATATCTTTTTAAGATAAAATTAGCTGTTATCTTTTATCTTTCACAATTTATAATTAATTTTGCTACAAATTGTGCAGACTCATCATGTTCAGAATCATCATTGGACAATGATGATTAATGAAGACTATTGCTTGTCTACATAATTTATACATTATCAATGAAAAACATGAATAAGAATTTATAATTTCATCAGTTTTCACAGAGTACATAATATTGTGTAATTTTATTTTAAAAAAATTTTATATTTTACAATTTTGTATTTTTTTTTTTATTTTATGATTTCCTATATCTTTCATAGGCACACATATTTTTAAGATCATGGCACATAGAAAAACTTAAGACATAAGATCTAAGAAAATCAACATGTTGAATTTGCTACTGCTTACGTTATGGTCTATTGTGATTAGTCAATTCACTCACTGCTTAAGTCTTACGGCTCTGTAGACTCTGGGTCTTGTCCAGTCTAAATTTTTTTATAGTTTAAGGCATTCAAAAAATCTAAAAAAATTCAAGATTTCTTACTTTTTAACATCTTTGCTATATCACCAAATAGTTATTTAACTTAAATATTAAAACCATTATTTAATAAAAATTGAAATTTGTATCAAAAAATTTGTGAATAAAATTTTACTTAGATGAAAAAAGATTTATTATACTTACGAAGGATTAATAACGATTATGTTGAAGGAATGAACACAAAATCTTGTATTAAACATAATATAATACAACATACAACATACATACAAGAATCATTTTGATTTTTATACTGAATATAAATATCTTAAATATTTTATACTGTTGAAATAGTGGACAAGATTCATCCATTTTGCATTATTATCGTTGAAATTATATTATTTTTCAATTAGTAGTTTTATTTTGTTAACTTCATTAATTGATTGCGTATCAGCTCTTATTGATCCAACTTATGCTGTTTCAATTTTATATTTTTTTTTTTACATTTTCATACAAATATATTGTGATAGGAATAATGCAATTTTCATTAATGCAAATTAATCATAATTTATTTTTATTTATTAATGCATTTAATTTCTTATACTACATAATTCCACAATTGCGCTTATATGCATTAATATTTAATGGAAATTATTATTATTTTGTTAACGAATAATTGCCTGTATAATTCAATAAATTTCTAATTTATTAGTCGACCCATTCTCAGAAATAAAATAATTATTTTTAAGAGAATCACCTGTTAATCATCGTAGACAATGGCTTTTGATTTATTGTTCATAATTTCCCTTAGAGGAATAATAGATAATAAATATAAGATCTCTATGTTTACGGTGATTGATATGTTTTATCACGTTGCGTTTACATGATATAATTTCTGCCAGCTTAAATAGTATGTGTTATCACATTTTCAAATATTATTCTTATCATATTCGGAAATGTCATTATCACAAATTAAATGTTTTAATTAAAAGCGCTTTACATATGATTGATTGAATGTTCTGTAAATAAAAAACCTATTTGTTTTCGTATCAAATAAAAATAAAACGAATTAAAAAGAAAAAAAAGAAATCACCGTAAAAATTATAAAAACTGGTAATAGTACAATATCTAATATATGATAAGATTAATATAATATAATTAATTATAGTAAGTCTCTGAAACTATTACTTATGAATTTTTTTTTCTTTTTTTTTCTTTTTTTTTTCCCCCAGTATTTATTACAACAGACTTTTACTTATGGTGTAATATAATAAACTCCGATATTATATTTAAAAAGCTTTCTATGAAAAGAAACTTTCTATGAAAGTGCTATGAAATAATAAAGATATAACATATTTTACACATAGGCAAAAACATTCTACTCCAATAGAATGCAAGACTTGCCCAGTCACGACATTTGCTGAAGAGAAAATGCGACGCAAACTGCGATTCTTCTTCATGAATCCGATTGAAAAATGGCAGGCAAAACGGCGTTTCCCCTTTAAATTTGTCGTCCAAGTCATCAAAATCATCCTTGTGACCGTACAACTCTGTTTATTCGCACATAACAATTACATGCACGTGAATTATACGTGGGACAACCGAATTACATTCTCCCATCTCTTTTTAATGGGATGGGAATCTACTCAAGAGGTACGCAGCTTAATCTTGTTTATATGTGTGTGTATTTATAAATCTCAATTACATTTTCATTTTTAATGCTAATTAAAAATGCTAACCTAATGGAAGATGGAAATAGAAAGATAGTACATATTTCAATTGTAAAGTATTTTTATCATATTTAAAATAATTTGAAAAGCAAGCTTAAGTGATCATTGCATTTTCACCGCTTTAGATCTTAATCTATGACACCTACATAGATATTCCATAATAATAAGACTTTCTATTTGGATTGCTATCTTTCTTTCAATATCAAGCAGGGTATCAAATACACGTGAGCATAAATTTAATTTAATGCTTCAGGTACCTGCATATCCACCTGCATCGGGACCGTTAGCTATCTACAAGCGAAGCGATTTTTACGATGCTATCGATTATGCTTTACATGGTTATTACAACGTCAACGACGCTATCGGTGCGTACTCCTACATTGCCGAAGATAATTCAGTAGGGCCCGTAACCTTGTGTCTTTATGAGTATAAGGAGGGCATTATATTCGGTTTTAACGAGAGCTACGTGTTTGATAGCGAAATTGTGGAAACTTGCATGAACATCACTCTTGAAACCTTCAACACATTTAATTCATCGCACAATCTTCTGCAAGACAGAAACATTAACGTCAATTTCTCCGCACTGGTACGTGCTCATCTGAAATTTGCTCTAAAAACGGTGAATTTAAAAGCAGCCGGGCCAATGACACCACCCGATTGTTATCGTTTCAACATCAAGATTATCTTTGATAACCGCGATTTCGATGGACAGATGCTACTCTCGTTAGATGCCGAAGCTAGAAAATTGCAATGCAAAGGTGATACTCGTTACATCACTGACAACCGCATCGAATCGGCACTGAGGACTTTGCTGAATTTACTTGTCATACTGATTTGTACGATTTCTTTGGTATTATGCTCGCGAGCGATATATAGAGCTCAACTACTGAAGTTTGAGACTATAAACTTCTTCAAAAAAACATATGGCACAATACTAAGCCTCGAAGGTCGACTAGAATTCTTGAACCTTTGGTACATTATGATTATCATCAATGATCTACTTATCATTATTGGTACTGTCATAAAGGAACAAATCGAGCGAAAACACTCCGAGAGTGATCACTGGAATATTTGCAGTATATTTCTTGGAACTGGAAATCTGCTTGTGTGGTTTGGCGTATTGCGCTATCTTGGCTTCTTCAAGACGTACAATGTTGTCATTTTAACTCTAAAGAAAGCGACACCGAAAGTGGCAAGATTCTTGATATGTGCGGTTCTCATTTATGCCGGTTTCACGTTCTGTGGCTGGTTGGTGCTTGGTCCATATAATATAAAGTTTCGATCTCTTGCGACCACATCCGAGTGCTTGTTTGCGTTAATTAATGGTGATGATATGTTCGCTACGTTTTCCATAACGTTTTCCAAATCAGCTGTGTTATGGTGGTACTCTAGAATCTATTTATATTCGTTTATCTCACTGTACATTTATGTCGTTTTAAGTTTGTTCATTTCTGTGATAATGGACGCATATGATACGATCAAGATATATTATCGCGAAGGTTTCCCGAAGAACGACCTGCAGACATTTATAGCTCCATGCACAGATGAGGCATCGAGCGGTATCTTCAGGGACGATTCCGAGAGAAGCAACTTGACGGAATTGCTTGATCGATTTTGTTGTTGTCGAAAAAGGCCCTTTTACGGATCCTTCTCGGAGTCGGACTCCTCAACAAAATCCGAGCAAGAATGCAACGGAGCCATCTGTGTCTAGTGCGTTAACGCAGAGTACCTGGAGGTATTATGGTGCGACTATGGATACGCAATGTAATTTTAAATCGGTTGCCTCAACATCCTTAGTTTAATGATTTTAATTGCTAATTTCTTGCCTCAAATCGAATAAATAAAAAAAAATAATTGTATGCAATATCATGCATTACATTTCAATACATTATATTTTTCTGTTTTATGTAACGAAATTATCTTTTACAAAAAAAATCATCAAAAAAAATATAATCTTTAAAATATTTTTTAGTGAAAAATATTTTAAAATGATAAATATTTTAATGAAAAAATTCTACAGAGTAAAAATAAATAATTTCTTTATTAATATAGATTTAATCTTTCTTAAGCATTATAAAAATAAATTATTAAGCATAATATTCAAGAAGAAATTAACTGTAAATAAATGTTGTGCAATCGGATCGATAAAGAATTTTCATGAATATAAATAAGTTTTTTAATTTATCGATTGATTAATCGCATTATGCGTCAAGTGCTTTTACACAAGCACCTGATAAAGTTGTGCACATAATACGAGCGATCGATGAATTAAGAAACTCATCTCATTTATAAATGTTGATAGCAAATGTATTCGACAATCGCGACATGTTTATGCAATGCGAGTAATTTCTGTTACTGCCATGTAAGTTTAATTTATATAATATTTTATGGAAAAGCATTTATTATAATAGTTTATTATAATAGCGGTTATATTAGATTTCACTTTTATTTGAAAACACAACTATTAATTTTCTATTGAATGCCTTCTAACAGTCTACTAATTTTCAACACATTGCCCAGTTGTTTTTCCGATCTGTTAAAAATATGATCTGTAAAATAATAATATTGCGGAGCACAAAAAAAACACGACAAAAAAAAGCGTTCAGCAGAACCTTTAAACTGCTGCAAAATAATGTCGAAAATTTATGTACAGTATTTCATAAAAAAATTCTTGTACATTTACATGTATAATATAATTATATATTTATTATTTCGCAACCGTCAATATATCTTACACTTTGAGAATCCATGTAGAATACGTATAACAACGTATATTGCTTTTGCAATATAATATCACAACAAATCCCCCATAGCAAAGGATCACAATAGAGTCACAATAATCAGAAAGAAAATATGATGTCACTATTATAACAAATTAACACATGTTACAAAGACATTCGCACATCACCGTGACATTGCTGTGACATCATTTACAATAAAGCGGAACATTCGCACATCACCATGACGTAACCATGATTGTTGTGATGTAATTGTGATGTTTTTTTGCTATGGGAGATATATTCTTGGAGGAAGTAAAGTAATTAGAAATTATACAAGAGTTGCCATTTAATTATTATATAAACCAATTCAGTGTTATATACCAAAGTTATAAAAAAGACATGTAATATATGTATAATCTAAATAAAAATTATCCAAAATTGAACTATGTCAGTAATATCAAATAATATAAATTATTTGATTAATAATATAAATTATATGATTATAATAGCCATAATTCTGATCTTTATGCATGTATATATTATATTAAAAATTGTAGGCTTTGTATCGAGCATAAGATATCCGGAAAAAATGTTATATATATGGACATATTATATATATAATATATAATGTTATAATCGTATGTAATTTTATATAATTATATATGAAATCTTTTTTCTCGAGTAAAATTGCACAAAAACAATATTATCCATAGAAATATATTTATATTTACATTGAAATACAATAAACGTAAATTTTTAAAATATATTTGTTATAAACATTTCTCTACTCGAATCAATTAATATTATTATCCCAGTTTCAGTTTAAAGATTGCGTTTCAAAACCGAAAATTAAATTGACGCGCAATTTACAGAATTGAATATATATGTATATAAATTCATACTGAAATATTATTAAATACGAAGATCTAATTTATAATCAGACTTATAAGGCGTTTTATTTACATTATTATTTAATTTGAAGCGAGAAATGAACCATTGGATTATATATTAATAATAATGTAACGATTATTTAATTTAATATTTGTCTCAGTAATTAATATTTCAATTATCTATAGGTCACTGTAATCAATCTTGATTAATCTTGATTAATCTTAGTCACGCTTAAAATCTTTTTTATTAACAATAAGAAAAGTATTTAATGTGACTAAACTTGCAATGTAAAAAAAGTATCAGTTAATCAAAAATAATCGTTCAAGATTTTTGATGCTGTAAGAAAGAGGCACAGATCAAATTAATCGGACAAAATGTATTATAACAATAAAATGTATATATTTATTTCAATTTCCTTTCATATTTTAAAACTTGCATAAATTAATTCTATTTAATAGATAAACGATTCTCCATTTCTTCAATACATATCTATTTTCCCTTTCAATGTAAAATCTCAAATGTATATAGAATATACGTTAGCATGTACGTATGTATTGCTAAAGAAGGTGTATAGTACATGTTCTATGGAGTATAGGAGTCAAAGTGAGAAAAAAGGAGCAAGTCATGTGCAGCTGCATACGCTTTCGCTGGCGGCTATACATACAGTGAACACGCTTGGTTCTTTGTTTATCCTCCGTATGACGTAACGCGGGCGTCACGCAACGAACAACGAGCGGCTCAATGCAACCGACCGAGGATCGAGGTTCGGCTGGAGAAACCGAAACGGCAGCAGTCAGTGCCGAGCTGCCGAGTGCGCTGACCTGTAGGACGGGTAGTGATGGTCGTTGACCGAGGTTGAGCGCGATCCATTGTTTACATCGACACACATCTAGACGCATCCTGAGGAACGGTGTCTCACGCCATATCCTGGTTAGCGACCCAATCGCCGATCATCGTTATCGCCGTGATAAACGACAGCTGCGGGCAAACATGTCAAGAATAGCGGGAAGCTCTCCCGCGAGAGCCGCAAACAAAGGTGAGCAGCAACAGCAACAACAGCAGCAACAGCAGCAAGAATTCCCACTGGGCCTGGATAAAGACGCCAGCGAGCATAGCATTTCCAGCATAATGTCGTGCGTGTCCATCTCGCCGAAACACGCAGAAAGTAGCCTCCGAGTTATGGAGAGTTATCTGCACAAGCAACAGCTGACAGACGTCACGCTGATCGCGGGTGAGTGTACCAGAGCCCCGAACGCTTTGTTTTGATAACAATGCACCTATCGATATGTCAACTGTCAATTAGAATTATGACTCAGATGATGATTAATCATACGTTTTAATTAACAAACGAGAATTATTAATATATATTTTTATGTACAATTTGATGTATATTTTTATTTATAATTATGATTCATAGAAAAATTCTTTTTATTATTATTATAAGTTATTATTAGAATCTTTTTTGCTGGATTATTTGCTATTGTTAACATTTCTAACTAGTAAAAATTGAAGAAAGATAGGAAGATACATTCTTTAATATCACATGTATATTAAAAATGTTCTTTGTTTTCGATACAATTCGAAGCATCCCATATTTTTCATATTTGTATGTGTGAGATTTATCCTTTCTTTAGGAAATAAACGTGTCCCAGCTCATCGATTAGTCCTCAGTGCTGGCTCTGAATATTTTGCTGCTATGTTCACAAGCTCTTTACGAGAATCGGCACAAAATGAAATAGAATTAATGGATGTTGATGGAGATGCATTATGGGCTTTGGTTCTTTATTGTTATACAGGTAATTCGATTTGCAGATATTTTTCAAACTGTTCTCGTTTGTATTTTTATTGACATATTTTTGTATATTCAGGTTGTATAGAATTACAAGAAGATAGTGTAGAGACTCTTCTTGCAACAGCGTGTTTATTACAATTGAATCCAGTTATTAAAGCATGCTGTCAGTTTCTTATCAAACAGCTCCATCCGAGCAACTGCCTAGGCATACGAATGTTTGCCGATACGCAGGGTTGTTCGGAATTATTTGAACACGCACACGCATACACTACAAAACATTTCATGGAAGTTACAAAAAATCAAGAATTCTTACTGTTATCTGCCAATGAAGTTGCAAAATTACTTGAATCAGAGGATCTTAATGTTCCCTCAGAAGAAACTATCTTTTATGTAAGATTGACTACATGTTGTATATAAATTATTTTCGTGACATAAATAAATCCAAAATATATATAAACTACATGTTGAGCGAAAAAATTTAATAATATAAAATGTTAAGAAAAAGAATATGGTTAAAATTTGTTATACTATTGATCATGTATATTAACTAGAATATATCTAAATTTAAGTATAGAGAATAATGGAGTCTCTATTTCTTATTATTATTATTTCAGGCTCTAGTGACTTGGCTGGAACATGATCCAGAAAACAGAAGCAAAGATGCCAGTACATTATTAGGTTTAGTCAAATTACCATTGTTATCACCTGCGGTGAGTTCACTGACTCAATTTTTTACTTGACAGAACTTATAGATCAACTAATAAATTAAAACAGTTTATAGCTGATAATATTGAGAGTAACGAAATGTTCAAAGACCAAAGAATGGCGCAGGAATTAGTGATGGAAGCATTAAAATACCATTTGCTGCCTGAGCGAAGGCCTTTGCTTCAAACAGGTAGAACGAAACCTAGAAAAGCTACTGTCGGTACATTATTAGCTGTTGGAGGGATGGATGCCAATAAAGGTAATTTATTATATGCAAAATTAATTATTTAATATTGGTTGCTATTAATATAAAAAAAACATCAATACAGTATCATGCTCTTTTAATTTTCTCAAGCGAAATAATATGCAATATAATGTCCAGGTGCAACATCTATAGATGCATTTTCATTGCGCGATAATGCCTGGAGATCTTTAGCTGCTATGAGTAGTAGAAGATTGCAATTTGGCGCAGTGATAGTCGATAAAAAATTAATTGTCGCGGGCGGTAGAGATGGTTTAAAAACGCTAAACACAGTAGAATGCTTCGATTTCTCCACTCTTGCGTGGAGCACTCTACCACCTATGAACGTTCATCGTCACGGATTAGGTACTTGCCGAATTTGCGAAGTTAATACGCAATTTCATTCATTCGTAATAAAAACCTGATAAATACATAAATTTTTTCTCAGGAGTAGCAGTATTAGGTGGACCTTTATATGCTATTGGTGGCCACGATGGTTGGAGTTTTCTTGATGCGGTCGAAAGGTGGGATCCGGCAACGCGTCAGTGGAGTTCGATATGCCCTATGTCCATACAAAGGTCTACAGTCGGTGTGGCTGTGTTAAATGATAAGTAAGTACAAATAAATTATCACATTTATATACAATATCCGTTTTCAGCCGTTTTCACATAAATTTTAGTATGTTTTCATATGGTATATATTTTATCGATTTAAAAAAATTTCATATGGTATATTTTATCAATTTATTTTTTATCGATTTAAAAAAATTTAATATTGAATTTTTAATGATTTTAATGCAATTTTTTATAATCTTTTAGATTATATGCTGTGGGAGGAAGAGATATCAGTTCCTGCTTAAATACTGTAGAATGCTATGATCCGCATACAAATAAGTGGACACCATGTGCGCCTATGTCGAAGAGGCGGGGCGGTGTAGGCGTAGGAGTAGTAAACGGTTGTCTTTATGCACTTGGTGGTCACGATGCTCCAGCTAGTAATCCGAATGCTAGTAGATTCGATTGTGTAGAAAGGTGAAGCCACTATTACGTCACATATTAAAATTTTCAAGTTGCGTATAATGCAATGTAACAATATAGGTATGATCCTAAAACTGATACATGGACTATGGTTGCGCCAATGAGTGTTCCTCGAGATGCGGTCGGTGTGTGCGTATTGGGTGACCGACTTATGGCCATAGGAGGATACGACGGTCAGCAATATCTTACACTAGTGGAAGCCTATGATCCACATCTCAACGAATGGGAATCTGTGAGTGTATAAACTATTCTTGTAATTGGATATAGTACAAAAATAATTTTTAAATGTATTTTATAAATTTTATGTTTATGTTTGAAGGTTGCTCCTCTTAAGGCTGGCCGTGCAGGACCTTGTGTTGTTGTGAAAAATTTAACTAATACCGTATAGATCATTTTTACTAATCAGTGATTCTTGCTATTATGTAATTTATATTTATAACTATATGTGATTTTAAGTGTTTCAGAAATATAACAGAATTTGCTCTCTTGTGATATCGTATGCATGTTAATTAATCAAACTGTCATTTTTCTGAAACAATTTTAGATAATTTTATATTTAAATAAATATTATATTTCTTCTTAGCATATAGTAACTTTTATAGGATTTTTACACAATTTCAAACTGTATTGAAGAAATTCCAATCATTGTAACCATCAAACTATATATTTAGCATTTATTTGTACATAATACTTCGATTTTATATAAATTTTCAATGTAGAGAATAATTTTGTTATTGACAATGTGTGGTAATTTTTTTGTATTCATCATATTAATCTAAAATATAAGTACAAACATTTTCAATAAAATATTATATATAAATTTAAACACGTTTTCTTTCATAAAAGTAACATTTGTCGTAAATGTCAATATTTTTCTGTATAATAATAATAATCATATAATAAACTGTAAAACCATTTTTTTTTTAGAAATAAGTGATATAAATCAAGAATACTAGTGAGAAATTTGAAAAAATAAATATATTTCAGATACAAATACTTTAAGTAATTACAATATTTATGCCAAATTATACTGATAACTTTGTAAAAATCATAATTTAATAAACTTAAAAAACTGATAGAAGAATATACATATATAAGAACAAATTTATTTTCATCAAGACAGATGTTTTTATTTACATATATGATATATGTTTTTATATTTGGCGATTATTATCTCTTGAAATAAATAAAATTATATCAATTAAAAGAAAACATGACATTATTCCATATGTTTACATTACAATTGTTTAATTTTTTTCTTAACAAGCCGGAAAAGTCCTGAAACAATGATAATAAATTATGTATCTTTCACAAAATCAGAAACAAAAATCGTAAAGTCAAAAATATAAAAGCTATGCACGTCTTATTTTTTCAAAAAGAATCTTACACTATCGATGAACTTGTAAATGTGAAAATAAAATGTTCTTTAGTTTACCGTGGAAAATCCGACGCTGGCTCTGCAAACTTGTGCCTAACCATAAACGTAGCAATAGCTTCCGCTACCTTATCTGGGACATCTTCGTGAACAGCATGCCCACAAGCGGGCAATACTTGCATTTGGAATTTACCTATTTTTATGAAAAAAATAAGTAATTATTTTATTGAAAAATACTCAAAACTTGTATTGTCACAGCATCAGTGTATACTAATGACAGCATTGAAAATTGTATACCTTGCATTTGTCCTACAGTGAGTTCACGATCTAATCTATCAACTCCTGCTAATAACAACATTTTCGGTGAAGGAACATTCAAGAATGCCGTCGATAATCCCTTAAACCAGCCAAACCAATGCTGCTCCGTTTTTGCCAAATCTATTCTCCAAACATATTTTCTGTTAGTAGTAATAGCAGAAGACACAGGTGGTGGCGGTGGCATATTGGATGACTCTTCCTCTTGAATAATATCATCTCGCGGTATAACTGGTTCTGGATTAGATTCACACTTGTTGTATTGGGTTGGCAATGAGTCAATATCATGAGTTGCTAATTTGCTAGTTTCAATGCTGAAATAGCACGTGTGTTGTATGACTCGATTTATTTTAATATCAGTATAAAAATATTACAAAAAACCTATAAATATCCTTAAAAACTCACTAACTTCTTTATCTGTCCAGGAACCGAAACCTTTGCCGATTGTATATTCCGAATTTGTCCGCTACGAACGCTGAAAACATCAATTAAAGATTAATTTGATAAACGTGTGTGTGTGTGTGTGTGTGTGTGTGTGTGTGTGTGTACTAATGCATTAACATGATCTGAAAAATTAAATTATAAAGAAATTAAATTTATATATGTACAATAGAATACATTATTTTCAAGTAAAAAGTAAATGAATCATTTAAAGAACATATTTGTTACAATAATGATGAATGTATTAAAAGCATAAGAAAATACTAACCACCACTCTATAGCCTGAGATATGGTGCTAAAACTAGATGGCCGTGATCTCAAAAAACTCTGCATAGAAGCTAATGCATCCATTGCCGTACCTTCTACAACATCTATAACTCCTAATCCATATAAATTTGAAATCAATGGAGCTGCTCTTACAGCTACCGCACCGCCCATACTATGACCGACAAGAATTATTGGAGCATCGTGCGCAATTACATCTATAACAGCTGCAACATCTCTGGTAATAAAAATAATACAATTTATTATAACGCAAAAAAAGGTTTCATAAAGATTTTATGCATAGCTGTTTATAAATCAAATAATATGTAATAAATAAATAAAATTTTCATAAACCAATATAGATATATACAACTGTATGTATGTGTGTACAAACTATTTTACATTTAGAAATTTTTAACAAATTTATCATATTTATTTTTATTTGAAGATTAAAATACATAGATTTAAAAAATATAGTCAACCTTATTACAAAAATATAAGCAAAATTAAAAAAAAATAAATGTACATTTTACTCACGATGCTAAAGTATCTGCAGACAAGTCATCATCATCTGTAGTATGAGTATCTCCGTGACCCCTAAGATCAATCGCCATGACTCTACATAATACCATTGTCATAATTGATTTCTAAAATTAATAATGCATGTTAATCTCTTTCTCAACATGTTATTAGCAACTACGAACGATACACACTGTGAGTTCTGCCCAAGTCAAACCACTATAACCACCACCGTGCAATAAAATTAATAATGGTCCCTCAGTGCCCTTGATATAAACATGAAAAGTGTTCTGTCCCACTGGTACATCCTTGGAATGATCAAAATACGGATTCCATCGTACTGGTTCATAGTCTCTTCTTCGCTGAGCTCCCCTCGACTTACTAAGTCTTTAAAAAAAAAGACATTTTTGTATTGACATTTATGATTTTATAGCAACTTTCTCCAACTTATTCAATAACTTATTAAAAATCCCACTTTCATACGATTTCACAGATCAACACAAACCTGGAGTTCAAAGCAGAGAA
The DNA here is from genome assembly GCF_000204515.1 of Acromyrmex echinatior. The sequence continues at coordinate 809,219 of NW_011627330.1, read as the reverse complement.
ATTGATGGCCGATGGTGGTAATCTGGATTTCAAAACTGACTTTTGAAGGGCAGACATGTTAACGTATCGCAGACGTCAATGACACCGTCGTCTCGGGAACGATCTTCGCACTCTTTCGAGCTTTTTGTTGCAGTCATATATGCAAAAGGGAACACTCAGCAATGCTGGCTAATGCACGGTTGCACGATTGCGCGAGGGAGATGACGGAGAAAAGAAGCGTGAGAAACGTATGTAACATTAATGGATCCACCGGCGAAAGGATCGAGGACGCGAAACTCACACTATCACACACCAATCATCGACACGCAAATGGCGGAAACGAATTTTTTCTATTCTTTTTCCTTCTTTTCTTTCACTGTTTCTCCTAAATGTTGCCCTTGATCCTCTGGCTTTGATAATCAGATAATACTAATTTATTTTCGAGTACCATCGAGCTTTCTCGAACGACGTCAAACGTCGATAAGTAGAAAAATTGCAACGCTATTTTTGCATGAGTTTTGGAACGCGTTAAAAATTCCACGACATTTTACGATCCGAAACCCATTGAGAAGAGGCGTCATAACCTTTCGATTTGTGAGAAAAAAAAATGCAATTTCTAAAAAAATAATATGTAATTTCCATACATTTTAAAACTATTTTCTTGCTTATAAGATCTTAAAATTAATTAATTTCCGATTAATATTATTAGACTATCGAAATTTATTATTTATAATAATTAATATTTTAATCAGTGTTTATTTTTTGGCGCAATTATAAATTTTAAAAATCAATAAACTCATGTATGTATATATATTATAATAATTATTATAAATTAAGCTACGTATGTAATATACGTATGTAATATACATAGTTTTAATATATATACATATATAATACATGTATGTACATAAAATTATATAAATTCTCAATTCAATTTCACTTTCTTGAAAAATTTCAATAACATATATTATAGTGTACGTGTCATATGTTCATTTGTTTGCCATATGTATATAAATAACCAGATATATATCATATTGAATATATGGATCCTATCAAATATTAAAAACACAATATAATTTTTACTATTGTATGCTTGAGTATACAATAAAATAATTAAAGAGACATCTTTGTAAAATGTGGGCTGGAGAGATAAAGAAAGAAGTTGTAACTTCGATGGTTCATACATATCCATTATGTAAGGTAAATTGATTTTGTTTATAACACGTCACAAGTCAATTAGAGTATCTCAATTTTAATTATTGCAGAAATTTTCTTTAGTACAGTGATATGCCAGAGGAAATGAAGCAGGAAGCCATGGAAACCTGTGTCACCGCTGTGGAAAAATATTCAGAGAATTACGAGCATGCAGCTCGCATGATCAAAGATAATCTGGATAAAAAATTTGGTCCACCATTCCAAGTAGTCGTCGGAGAAGCTTATGCATGTGCAACTACATATCAAGAGAATTCTCTATTATATATGTTTATTGGAGGTAACATAGCAGTTGTTCTATGGAGGACGGTTACAGGTTTTTGATAAATTTTACATGCGAAAGATAAATACGTACTTTCAAATATTATCATGTATATGAATTTTCTAAATATGTTATGTATTATTATTATCTTCTTACAAACAAATACTTTAATGTTGAATCTTATATATTCTTACACATACTGTCCTATATTAAAATATATTAAAACTGTTTTTTAAATAAAAATAAATAATTTAAATATAATTTGTACCAGAAAGTATTTCTATATATTAATTTTATATGATACATTTTAATCAGATTATCATCATTGGTTTTGTATTTCCAATATGTTTAATTATGAATCTAAAATATTTGACTTAAACACATAGTTGGACCCACATTGAGATATATATATTACAATTAAACATTCTTCCTCTTTTTTTGTAACAGTTTATCTTACATATGCTTCACACATTCATATGAAAGTACTTTTATACATACATTCAAGCACATATATATGCATTATATAAATACATAAATACACATAAATAAATACATAAAATAAATTATAATAAGTGTCGAAACTGCACTATGCAGATTTCCAAATGCATATTGCCAAATTGCCGGCACAATACATATATAAAAGGTGCTTCAATTGATAAGTTATTTCAAAACCATAGCCTTCTCCAACAACAGTGTGCCATGATGCACCGAATTTTTTATCCATTGTCTCCTTAATCATTCGAGATACGCTCTCATAATTGTCTGCATATTTTTCTGCTGCAGTCACACATAATTCCATCGCTTCCTGTTTCATTTCGTCGGACATATCGCATTTCTGTAAATAAATATCATTAAAAAAATTGTATATTATTAAAGAAATTTATTTAATTTACCAAAAGATTTCCAGTAATTTATACTCATATATATACACACACATGTATATATTTGGTTCTAACTGGATAATTTTTACAATGCAATATTATAATTTCTCCAAATTTTTATAAATTTTAAGTAATACATAATAATATCTAAAATAATTTTTAGATATTAATATTTTTATGTATTATGAAATCAAATTGAATAACAAATTGATATTCATTCGAAATCAAATAAAATGCGCGTAATTTTGATTTTAAATCAGAAGTGTCGATTCAATAATTGCGATACATATGCTTCTCGTACCTATTGATCAAATTCATATTTTATATCTATTTACGCAGCGAAAGCTATAGAACAAATTATAATAAAATGCGGCGTGCATTTTACTTACTCTACAAAACGGATAAGTGTGAAGAATTTTTACAACGTCGTCCTTCCTCACTTCGGTCATTATTGCAATTTTATAAGCAAATCGCGCCTCTAACAATGCTAACACGAGTACTTTATACAGTGGCACGGTTGCGGTGTCCCAGGCGCAGGGCGCAGGGCGCAGGTCAGTGAGTCAGAGGAACACATTGTCATCATCACAAATTATCCGTCACGAAGACATTTATTGACATTTATATTGTACTAGTTTAATGAAAATATTTCTTATCTCTTAGATACAGGCATGTTTTTTTATCATTATTTTTAGTTTTAGCACGTAGTCGAATGGCTTAGACAGACACTTTATTTACATATAGAATTATAGAATTTTGAAATTTAGTGAGTCATTTATGTTTCAAGAGTAGTAAAGAGGTTAATATTTCAATTCCACATTAATTTATTAGCCAACCCTGGGAAACTTTGTTTATTTTTGCTGTATTCATCTTCATGAACTATAATTTATAAAAAATAATCTATAATTGTACAAATTGTTTTAACGATCTAAAAAATAAATATTTTTTAAATTGAAAAACATTTGTCTTTATAAAAGGAAAAGATTTTTTTTGTAAATTTCTTTTATCTAAATTGCACATTTACAGAAAATATTTATAGGGAAGAAGTAAAATTTAGAAAAAAATGGCATCAAGATTCAGTGGAGCGTTGCAAATTACAAATCTAGATGATTTCATCACTCCATCGCAGGTATAATGATCAATATCATTCTGTATTGGATCTAATTTTTATGTACTATTTTAAATTACATTTATTACAGGAATGCATTAAACCCATAGAAATGCAAGCAAACAAAAGCAAAACAGGTGCAAAGATAAAAATACAATCAGATAATGCCTTTTCGGCACTCAATGAAGTAAATGTCTACAACATTCATTTTGTCAAAGTATAATTCTAGCATAAAACTTTCCATTAAAGTTTGCTTTATTATACAGATTGGACAACCAGAAAAATTACAAAAAGTTGAGATCACACTTGCAGACTGTTTAGCATGCAGTGGTTGTATTACATCTGCTGAAAGTGTGCTCGTTACTCAACAAAGTCGAGAAGAATTGCTTAAAGTGTTTCAAGAGAAAATAGCTCAACAGGTAAAGAATAAATGTTACTACAATGTATAAATATTTTATAATTTTCTAATTTATATACAAAAGTAAAGAAATTTTATATATTAAATAAAATATCAAGTATTTAAATATCTATAGCAATATATAAAAATATATAGTACTAAATTGCTGATTCTTTTATAAATGTAAATTTTAGATTTATACCTACAATATTTATCTTTGAATGAGATATACAAAATTATTAAGATTCTTAATTTATTTCATTTTTTAAATGTTGTTTTAAATATTATAATATCATTTATGCTTTTGTAGAATGTAGGAAGCACAGATTCTAAATATATAATAGTAAGTCTATCAGTGCAACCAGTATTGTCACTGGCACAACACTATGAACTTACACCTGAGCAAACTCTCCATAAACTGGCAGGATATTTCTATCAATTGGGAGCTGATGCAGTATTGGATATGACAGTGGCTGATGATTTTGTCTTATTAGAAGCTGCCAAAGAGTTCGTCGAACGTTATAAAGCCAGTAAAGAGGGCACGAAAAATCAGTTACCAATGTTATCTTCTTCATGTCCAGGTAAAATATTTATTTATGAAAAAAATAGATATTGGTCAATTTATGAGATTTATAATATATTCTTATTTCTAATAGGTTGGGTATGTTATGCTGAGAAAACTCATGGAAATTTTATATTGCCATATATAAGTATCACAAAATCACCTCAACAAATTATGGGATCATTAGTAAAGTACCACTTAGCTGAAGTTATGAATCTGTCACCAGAACATATATATCATGTAACTGTAATGCCCTGCTATGATAAGAAGTTGGAAGCTTCCAGAGAAGATTTTTACAATCAACAAAGAAAGACGAGAGACGTAGACTGTGTCATAACATCAAGTATATTTATTCATATTTCTGCATTAAATTTAAAATTACTAAAATTTAAGTATAAATTATATCAACTTTTGGTCTTTCAGTTGAATTGGAACAGATGCTAAGTGAAGATGGTTTAGTATTAAACGAAATAGATGAAGGTGAAATTAAACAACCATTCGGTTCTTACAATGAAGAAATTGGAAATAAGTTGTGGGGTCATAGTGGCTCAGGATCAGGTGGTTACGCAGATTTCATTTTTCGTTACGCAGCAAAGAATCTTTTTGACGAGGACAATGTCACAGTGGATTTCAAAAATCTTAGAAATCCTGATTTTCAAGAGGCAGAATTGAAAAGAAATAATCAAGTGTTATTAAAATTCGCTATTATTAATGGATTCCGAAATATACAGAACATAGTTCAGAAAATGAAAAGGGGCAAATGCGTTTATGACTATGTTGAAATTATGGCATGCCCATGTGGTAATTATTGCTTTGCTTAAAATGTTTTAGCATGCAATACAAGTAACTAAACTTAATATAATTATTATTATTAGGTTGCTTAAACGGCGGAGCACAAATAAGACCTGACGGGAACGTTCAACCTCGAGAACTTGCATTGACATTAGAAAATATGTATCATAAACTTCCATTAAGCAAACCTGAAGAAAATAAAGTGGTACAGAACCTATACAAAACCTGGCTAGGAGGAGAGCATACAGACAAAGTTAACGCACATTTCAATACGCAATATCACGAAATACAGAAAACGAATACAGCACTTGCAATAAAGTGGTGATCTAACATATGTTGTAACAATGTTATATATCATTACTTGTGTAATATGTATATTTGTATAAAAATTCATTGGCTGATTGATTCTTTATTTATGCAGTACAATAATAAAAATAAATAATTTCTAATTATTTGATGCTTACTTAAAGCCATAACTTAAATATATGCCATGTGATATAAATAAATTTTACGCTCTTATATAACATAAATAATAATGTATACTCTTAATACCATCTTATATATACAGGATTAAAATTACATTATAAAAGAAATTGCAAGCGTATTTATTGTGTAAAAGTTATGATTGTACCTAAAATGTATCATAACAATTTCATATTACAAGTATGTTTATTTATACAAGAGAGAGCTTTTTAAAACGACAAAGATATGATTATCACATATAAATAATATCACGATATACACATACAAGTAGCTGTTGTTTAAATACAAGTTCTTTTCTTATATACGTTAACTTTTAATAAAGCAATATTTCATTTTGAATACAACACTATATATATCTTACATATGTTATTTCTTAAAATATGTTGTCACACATGTGTCATAAATATACACAATATATAAATAACTTCTCAAATAAAATAAAAGTAATAGATAAAAATATCACATTTGTGTTAACATATAAATACGATTAAAAACATTGCAAATTATGCTCAGTGAAACATTATGTGTAATTCCTATTATCTGCTTTATTTTTCTCTGTGTATTCTCTCTGTTTTTATACAATTCCAAGTCTTTTCTTGCAATAATTATAATTACCCCTCCTTAAATTAGCAACAAGGGAATGAATAAATACATAATTGAGTGGAACATGGTGCATGTGGCCCCAATTATCTAGAATTTTTGTTATCTAGGAATTCTTCATTTTCATTCATTTCTTTAGATTCGGATTTTTTCAAATCTATATCTGGGTATCCATCCTCAATATACCGAATGGAATCATGATCCATGTTATTGTCTTGATTTTCACATGTATCTATTAACCATCCTTGATTGCTATCAATTTCTCTAGTAACAACAAGGAATAGTTCCTTTTCCTTGCTATCTATCTGATCCTTTAGATATATGAGTAAATCGTTGTCCTGGTATAAGAAAAAAAAAGTTAATATTGCAAAATATATAAAAATATGTTTGTTTTTTAACAAATTTTATTTAATTATATTATTTAATAACCTTTCCTATTAATTGTGGCGAGTCCAGTTTTGAATCAAGATTATAAAAGGCACCATGTATCTTTTTCAGAGCGATCCAATGACGTCGTTTCAAAGGAAGTAGGACAAAACCTAGTTTGTATTCAGTTGGGACATTAAGTATAAAACCCTCGATGTTGTCTAAACGAAGACACTTTGGATCTCTAAGGCAGAAAGAATTTAATAAACATTTACCATCATAATTTAGATGGTCATATTCTTATGATATCAATGACTATACGAACCTACGTTTGTCGAACCATACAGCTTCGCGTCCTCTTCTTTGGAGAGCAGCCATAATAACATTAATATCATAGTTGCCGAGTCCTAATAGAGATTTATGAGGATTGATCCACACATCTGGACTTAGACTGTAACAAATTTGATCTAATTCTTGCTTGCTAAATCCACGCTCTTGAAACAAGTTGTTTAATGCATGTAATGCACACAGCTCCTTCACCTATATTTCAATTTATAATTTTATATAACAAAAGTACATAACAAAGTAAATAAAAAGACTTTTTTCAAATATTGTAAAAATATTTTTAAATATCAATATTCCATTCACAATTGCTTCACAATTGCATTGTGTATGGTGTGATGAGTTTTCTATACAATATAAATACGATATAAAAACAATTTACAAAAAGAATGTAATAACATTAACAAATTACTTGTCGTTCATGATATATAGATCCAGTCATATCAATCGTGCTCGCAACCATTGCAACTACATAGTTTTCTCACTGTCTAAAAGCATAGATTAATCTGCCGGTGCTTTTTAAAAGAATCTTTAAAAAATATATTCAATAGTGTTCAACAACGAATGACCATCAGCAAACCACAGACCTTGAATCATCAACGGCACTTTAATAATTCACGACTATTCAACTATCACAATTTATTAAAGCACCCCAAACATACATTACATGTCATTTGGATTTGGCGAAAAGCACATACGATAATCGTAGAAAAGTAGTAGCCACGAACTCTCAAAACGCTCGATTGATACAACCACAGTCGTAGTTAGTAAAAGCACACTAAAGTGCAGAACAGTGCAGAAGCAATGGATCAATTCCAAACTGTTCCACAAACAGAGACCACCGATACATGCACTCCTTCAACTTGGCCGTGTTCCGATATAAGCTGAATACTTTCCAATTGTTTAATACACCTTGACACAAACGTAGTAAATTAATTCATTCATATTTTCAATGTCAATAAATAATTTAACTCTTTTAGTTACATATTTTTTGTTGTGATAACCTCATAACCTTAAAAGAATTAAATTATTTCTTAACACTAAAAATATGAAAACCGATTTGCACTCAATTGCACCAATCGCCGTAATCATCGATGTAACACCACAGCTTTGTCGCGTCGCATACTTCAATATGCTCCTACTCTAAGGGACTCCGCACAATAAAAGGAACAGGGACCAGAGAATAAGAATTTCAACCTATTAGAAATTGTGTATTCCGCAATACATGATTTTTGATAGATTGAAATTCTTATTCTCTGGTCCCTGTTCCTTTTATTGTGCGGAATCCTTAAAGCTAGTCACAGGCCTAGTTTCCACGGAGGGTTTAAACCGGATCAAAGCCGGTGTTCCATCTTTTGGTAAATTTTACCTGTTAGAGAAGTAACAACAATACACGCGCGGATTACCAGATTTACCTCACTGGAAATTTACTAAAAAAACAATAATGAAACAACCGGCTTTCAGAGTATTAATTATAAAATTTTTTTCCTACGATGTAAAGTAAAAAGTGAAAAATTTCTCCATTATCTTCAGTGGTTAAAATTTTCACTTTTCACTTTTCATCCTAGAAATAAAATTTTATAATTGATACAAAAAAATGTAAGAACCAACCATTTACAGTCGAGCATTCCACTGTCATTCAAATGTAAAGGAGAATACTCGACTGTAGTTGATTGGTTCTTACATTCAGATCGGGTCTAAACAATTGACGACAACAGAGAAAGATATCAGGGCGCCCCTCATCTCGATCCCTGTTCTCTCCTCCGATTTAATAGATTTTCGTTCTGCCACTGAGCCACACAGTCCCTGACGCTGTTGGTATCTCTGTTGTGTCTATATCTAGTAAATTTTTTACACCGATTTAAATCTTCAGTGGAAATTAAGTCCCACATACACTTTTCGTAACAGTAACAGTAAGGTTATCGACCAATTGCTTTGCTTGATTGTGACAGTTACGGTCGAATCGAGCAATACAATTGGTCGAAAACCTACGTTACATTTACGGTTACTGTTACGGAAAGTATGTGTAACTAGCTTAACGAGCGCTTTGAGTAAGTAGGAGCGATGGTTGGAGGAAGGAACATGTTGAAGCATGAGACGCGATAAGTGATCAGTCACAAACGATATCCAATGAAAGCTCTGGGGATCGATTCTATATCTTGAAACGAGATGAAAATTATAAAAATGAACGAATTTACTAGAATACTAATAATTTCATTGGTCAACACTTAGTAAATTTGCTCATTTGTAATTTTTATCTTGTTTCAAGATACAGAATCGATCTCTTATTTTGCTCACGTGACGAAACAAAGCAGAGCACTCATTGGGCGCATTCAGCGGACTCAACAGTTGAATGAGTGCTTGCCGTTATTGGTATATTTTTTTAATTCATCCAATCAGAATTTTAGATCTAAAAGAATATATCAATGACAGCAAGAGCTTACTCAACTGTTGTGTCTGCCGAATGCGCTCTTTGGATATCGCTTGTTGCTCATCGCTCATTGCGTTCAGTATGTAATAGGCATGAGTATGGTGGAATTAGATAAGATGAATTATTACACATAATAGCAGAATTCGACCAATTAGAAATGGTACTAATTTTCAGTGTACTTATTTGCAGAACTTAACAGATCTCCCCACTTTCAACCCAATGCGTAGGAATGGTTCATCTTACTTCTTACATGAGCATGAGTACAGATTGTAATATTGTGACAATTATACAACTATTACGCAGTTGAGTTTAAATTTCTTTAGTGCTAATAAATAACTTAATTTTTTTAAGATTATGATATTACTGTTACAAGAAAGAATGTGTAATTAAAAGAATTAAATTATTTATTAACACTGAAAATATATGTAAATTAATTTGCTATTGTTCCAAAATAGAGTTGCAAGCTATATGAAATTCAGTGGAGTCAAATCGAGCTTCGACCTCGTGATTGGTCAATTCCTTGAGGCTCAGATTTCAAGTCCCTTTAAACGCCGCCATTTTCAAATACTTTCGATGTGATAGTGAATCTGTGAATTGGTGTGAGCAACTGTTCCAGAAGGTGGTGTAGAAGGCTCGAACGCGAAATCGGACTATCAACTGTCAACCATAATGGAATTGTGCTATTTCCGATCGGTACCCGGCACCCGGTAATGGCGTCCTTCCGATCTTATGTCTTAATTCTTACTAAAGGAACTTTAACTGAATGAAACGAATAAGTCGTAGGTTAACGCATAATGATTTGTCATATCTATTCTACAATAGAGTCGTAGGTCGTAAGCCGTAAAAAATTGGCCAATCACAATTAAATGTGAGAAGAATAATCGACTAGGATTGGTTAATTTCTTACGGCTTACCGTTTACAATTTTGTTATAAAAAAAGCCCACATCTACAACTACGATCTGACTCAGTTACAGTCGCTTTGTGCTTAGGTCCTTGAATCCTTATCAGACTACCGACTCTGTAAGCCGACCCGACTGCCAACTCTGACTGCCGACCAATAATGGACCAATCACAATAAGACTGATTCAATGTGAGTCAGTAGTCTGACAGGCTTTAGCCCTAATCTAATAAACGTGTAATAAGAAATTATGTGTAATAGAGTCCTTTATGTATAGGACTCTAATGTATATGTGCGTGTATGTGTATGTATGTAGTAAGAAATCAACTTAATCATATTCGAATTATTGGGTCATCTAAAAAGTATTCGCGGTACTTTGTCACTAGATATATGACCATTAACACACGTCTAGTGACAAAAAACCGCGGATACTTTTTAGATGACCCAATACATAGCAACATCTACTTTTCAAGACTGGGGATAATAAATCGATATTTGGTTCATATAATCATGCTACATGTAATACGATAGTGTAGTTGCTATGTAAAAAAAGTGGATGTTATCATGTAGTTTACATCCATTTTTGCAGTTACAAGTTTTAGGCCATCATGTTCTCTCTCAGGTTTCTCTCGGTTTTGACACATATGTGCAATCTCATTTGTTTAACAATAATGTTAAAATTTGTAATATTTTTATATTTTAATAGTTTTTATTAATATATCATTGTTATTTTAACTTCAATCTGTGATTTTTTAATAGTAATCATTTGTGAATACTTAAAAACTGTGCGTATAAAAGAGATCCCCCGTAATTGGTTGACAAGTCATGTCCTCCACCCTTTGCCGCCATTATGCGCAATGGCTCACTTTATTTCTTTTCACCATGATATAAATGACATTGCAATAACTTCCTATGCTCTATGTTATCTCGTCTATTGGTGCTACAAAGTCTATTGGTATTACAAAGATGGATATTTTTAAATAAAATATGGATAAATTTGAATCTATTGAAATCTTCTATATGTAACATCTCAATTTTATTTACAGAATGCATAGTAGGTACTAATTATAAATTCCTGCATGAAATATAAGAATAGGAAATTTTTGCAATAACGTGAATCCAGATATGATAAAGTTACATTATCCTTTTCTTAGTAGTGTTAAGAAGATACCTAATCTTAGTGTTCACCGTATTTGGATAAACGGTATTGCAAAACTCTCTAATATGTATATCTATATACAATGTGCTTCTATAATAATATTTCATATTATATAGAAAATTTTATATATAAATTATATGCTTTATATTATTATATATTATTTTACATTATTATTATATTATAATTATATTTCATATAATATATAAACTTTATGTGAAACTACATAAAACCACAGCTCTGTTTATGTTGCTTGCATCTTTTGCATATTTATGTCAACCTTTATCTTTTTAAGTGCCAAAATTCTTGGGAATTTCAAACAACGCAAACAGACCTATGAATAAATTATTCAATCCAAGCAGTATAATATTCATTCTAAAGCCTTATGTTCCCGATGCTAGAAATTGCTCCGAGATCTCAGACGAAGAAGGAATTAAAAAATCACATTCGAACAATTCGATCACTTGATCAATGCAATTGTCCAACTCTTTTTCGATTTGAGATCTCCGAACAATTTTTGGCATCGTGGATATATAAGTAACACAGCAGCGCTTGTAAAGCGTTAAAAAAAAGCGAATGTATGCGATTTTTTTAGCGATTTGTTAACGCTTTGTAAGCGCTGTGTGCTACTTGGGATAGCTTTCTAATACAGTAAAATCTTAAATGTATAGCTAAGATAGTAACAAATATCTGAAAAATCCATTATTATTATCCAATAGGTCCTCACAAATATATAGCAAATATTAAAATATATTACATATTGATATTGTCTTCATAAAATGTTCTCGATAATGTATAAAGATATCCACCATTTCAAAATGGTCCGTATCCTGAAATTTTATCACACATATGCATGTTAAAATATGAATATGTAGAGAAGCTTCAATTACACATATAACATGTATAATTATATATTATATAAAATACTGTGTATATGTATATATATACAGGGTTGGCCATATTCGACGGAAAGATCTGGGCAACACTGTAACTTTTGACAGAGATGTTAGATCGAGTAACGACGTTTCCCATGATTGAAAAAAAAAACATCTTTCCGTCGAATATGGCCAACCCTGTGTGTGTGTGTGTGTGTGTGTGTGTGTGTGTGTGTGTGTGTGTGTGTGTGCGCGTGTGTGTGTGTGTGTGCGCGCGTGCGTGTGTGTGTGTATAAACATAAATATTCTCGAGTGGCTTGTCGCTTGGTGCGATTGACTCGCGATTTATAGATCTGAATTCAATCCCACTTGCGCTCACATATACGATTTTTCATGTTTAAAGAGCCAAAAATTGTTTCATATGATGATTAAAAGATCTTTGATCACCAGTGCCGTTCGAATCCGGCATTAGATTCTATATATCAGTGGAAATACGTGTACATTCCCCAGGCTGAAATATTAGGCTAACGACCTCCTAATACCAGAAAAAAAATTCATACGGAAACTTCATAAGAGGTATGTCCTGTCTCGCCTTGGGATGTTGCGTCGAATGAATAATGAATAATGAATATATGTATTATATATATTTACTTACTTGGATTTGGAGGTGGATGTCCCAATCTGTATATATCTGGAGGAAATCTTGGTGGAAATGGTCTAACTTGTGCCATTAAAGTAGGATGTCTGCCTCTTCCCATAGGAGGAATTTGTCCTCTTAATGGAACCATAGGGCCTACTACGATAGGTCTCGGAGGAAAACTCTAGCAGAGATATATATATATATATATATTCACAAGAAAGTTTAACAAAGTTTAGGAACATTCATTAAAAGATGGTCAAGATTATATACATGTATCTTACTTACACCATAATAGATAGGTACAGGTATTGGCGATTCGATATAACGTGGCGTTATATCTCTTCGTTCCCTGGACCTATCTCTAGTTTTAGTTCTCTCTCTATTCCTATCTCTTTCTCTGTTTCTCTCCCTATCTCTATCTCTTCTTTCATAAGAACGTTCATTCGATCTTTCACGATATCTGTCGCGATAAGATCTCTCTTCAATAAATGGCCTGTAATAATAATTGCAATAATAGTAATTAACAAATTACTATTCACAATTCTATTCAACAACGATTTGTCGCTCTGTGTTCCTAAACCCAGATAATATTTATGTTGTATAAGATACCTAAAAGATGTCTTTTAGATGTCTTACGTCTAGATGCAATCTAATAGCGTATTCGACCCGAGCGAATTTGCACCAATCTAGGTTGAATTAATAATGTTATATGCTCTCCTATTGGTAGAATATGTAACGTCAATCAATAGTAAAACATTATTCAACCCAAATGGGAGCAAATTCGCTTGAATCGAAAACGCTATAAAAGACGTCTACTATTAGATATCTTATGCAGTATGCACGTTATCTAGGAATTTAGTGCCAGTATTGAAAATCCATAATTTACCTTACGTGCACTATAGATTTTCAATTGGTGGCGCAACATCGCAAAGCAGAATCAGATCTATTTCTCATGAGGTTTTTTTCATATCAATAGATTTTTTTCCGGAATTAGGTTGTTAGTCTAAATTTAATCTCCAGACTTTATACATGCATGCATTGATATTATATGGGACCTAAAGATTAATACCGGATTCGAACGGCACTGATGATCAAAGATCTTTTAAGAATTAGATGGCCTTTTTCGGCTCCTTAAACACGAAAAATCACGTATATGAGCAGATGGAATTAAATCCAGATCTACAAATCGCGAGTCAACCGCACCGAGCGGCAGGCCACTCGACACCTCATAGATTTTCAGTACTAGCAGTAAATTTTAGAACACAGCCTTTGTCGTACGTTTTACAAATCAATTAAGTCTGGTAGTATCAAAATATAACAAGTTATAATAGACTAAAAATTTAAATGTTTAACATAATAATAATATTTATTTATTTAAAATAAATCTATATTAATGATTAGATTCTATACCTGGAATGTGAGTTACGTTCTCTAGAATGCGATCGATTATTATCATGCTTATTTGCGCCATCTCTTTCGGTATATTTCTCTTTATATTCTCTGCGTTTCTCTAAATCGCTTCTCCTAAAATAAAGTAACAGAATGTATTTTTCAGATAAAACAGTAAGGGAGCGTTTATATTGGCCATAATCATATGATATTGCCGTAATCTGTAAGAATTGACTTATCACGGTTTAGTTTTCCTTCTCATTCGATAGTAAGAAGGGAATACTCGGAGGTGATTGGTTAATTTTTATAAATTATGGCATATGATTACGGCCAGTATAAACGCTCCCTTACTTGTTTTTTATTATACGTAATACTTGTTTGTATGTACCCTTCTATATTTCAAAAATAAACTTTCTTTATCTCAATAAATAAATAAATAAAATTTACCCATCATCTTTACGAGTATCACATTTTTCTGTCTTATCCTGATGTTTCAAATCCACGCGATGACTATAATCATAAGAAAATAAATTAAAGAGTGTTTAATGGAATATTTTCATAACGAGTAAAGTTTTCATAAAACGAACCTGGATTGATAGGAAGATGGATATCCAGAATAGACACGATTCCTAATAGGACTCAAGGATAAAGAACGTTTCCTCAAAGAACGTGACTTGATTGTCAAGGCTGTATAATATTATAGTGTTAAAATATGTACATTTTTTTAAATACCATGTTTTGTAATATTTATTATTGAGCCTCAAAATCAGGAACTAAAACTTTCACAATTATGGAAAAATAACATAACCATGTGATTTATCGTCTTCAAACACGCGATCTTTAAATTACCTAATTCGACAATTACAATTATAAATATGGCTTCCCATTTCAGAAGTATTACAATCTCGATATTTTCATCTTATTTTTAACCATGAAATGTGTCATAAATTTTAAAGAATTGATCAAATGTTAATAATTATACGATTGTATAATATTTTATTATAAATGTGTGTGTGTGTGTGTGTGTGTATATATATATATATATATATATATATTACATCATCTATATGTATATAATCTCAAGTATATTATACTTTTTATTTATATTAAATTTTTCTTGTTCAAAAAATTTCAAATACTTCGAAAAAAAATCAAATGCAACTTTCAGTATTCATCATATTATTTCAGTTAATTCTTCAATGTAAAAACTAATAATAGATAACAATTATTTGTGCAATACATACCCGATTGTTCTTTATCTATGGCTACAACTGTGCGTCGTTCTTCTATTTCGTTAGTCTTGTTTATAACCTTTTTAAATTCTTCCCTATCGAATATTGGTTTACATCCCTCTCCTATATAATTTATTCCATTATTTAATGATGAAATTCTAATATATAAACACATATATACATGTATATGTGTATGTATGTGTATATATAAATATATATATATATATATATATATATATATATATATATATATATATATATATATATATATATATATATATATATATATATATATATATATATATATATATATATATATATATATATATATATATATATATATATATATATATATATATATATATATATATACACATACACGTATATATGTGTGAGTGTGTGTAATGAATAAATGAATGAAGGAGACATTCAGATAATTATGATTTATCTTTCTCATCTATCTAATTTAAATTTCTTATATTGTCTTCGCTTTAAATTTGTTTTATTTGTTACTGACCATTGTAGCAACATTGCTATTGACATCGTCTTGTAAGTAACAAAAATATTAAAATAAGAATTACTTTAAAAACTAAGTTCTGTTTTCGCTAGATTTATGTATTAGGTGTTGGAATTAATTCGTAGCGTTTTTAATGAAAGAATGTTATTTATTTCACATGAGCATTAAAAAATACATTAATGAAAGTACTTCCCATCACTTGTAAAACGCTACGAATTAATTCCAACACCTAATATTAAATACAATATAATATTTTACAATCTCTAAACAAAGTAATCTAAATATAATAAATATAGAAAGACTTGAATACAAACTTTGATAAAAAAGTTGCATAAGCTTTAGATGATGTAATATTCGCAATAAATCGTTAAAACTTTAAGAAGAATAAAATCTTTTTCCCTTATTAATGTTATAAATTATTTTATAATTACGTATAAATTAGCACTTAAATAAAAAATAAAAAATTACATTAACAAAATTATTGTGATTATTGTATATTAAATATTATAATTTTGATGATTTTCAAATATGCTGACACACACACACACACACACACACATGCATGCACGCATACAATATATGTATAAAACTAAAATGTATCATGTGCATTTTGCATTTATATATCATTCTTTTTAAATATAAAATTAACATTCATACTTTAATGTAATAGGTAATATTTTGCTAATAGTATTTGATTGCTAAAATTAATTATTTTGTAAATATACAAAAAAATAAAAACTTTAAGAATACTTTTTTACGTAATGATTCACTAGCTTCTTTAAAATTTGATTAAAACTTTGTAATTTGTCATATATTATTTAGCTTAACTACAGAAAAATGATGTAACAGATAGTAAAATCTTGTGCGAAGAATAGTAACAACATCCACAATAACTAGAGAACCATTTTCCAACGAAAAAATGTATCACTCTTCTAAGGACATTTCATATCTTCCGTTGTTGACGATATTAAAATAATTTACAATAATATAATTAATATTTGATTGATTCCTTAAAATTTATAATTTTTAATAATTAAGCAAGAATTTAAAATGAAAAAGGAAAAATGTAACAGATAGTAAAATCTTGCGCGAAGAATAGTCGAACAATATCCGTAATAACTAGGAAACCATCTTCCAACGAAAAAATGTACCACTCTTCTAAGGACATTTCATCATCTTCTGTTGTTGACGATATTGAAATAATTTACAGTCGTATAATTAATATTTGATCGATTTCTTAAAATTATGTTTTAATAATTCAGCAAGAATTAAAAAAAATTGTATTATTTATTAATTCAATATATAACTTTTACATAGCATATTTCATACTTTTTTAATCTTTATTATATTAGGTGTTGGAATTAATTCGTAGCGTTTTACAAGTGATGGGAAGTACTTTCATTAATGTATTTTTTAATGCTCATGTGAAATAAATAACATTCTTTCATTAAAAAACGCTACGAATTAATTCCAACACCTAATAATATTATCTTTTTATTTCTATGAATGTTTGTTCAGTGATTATATTTTAACTTTTTCAGAAATTTCATTAAAATTGTTAAAAAATGCGGGATAACTGAATAAACAATGTAGAAAAAAATTCTGAAAAGTAAATATCATATGATTGCAAAAATTATAATTTAAATTTTTACATTTATAGAAATAAATTGTCTTCAAAGGATACAAAATTTTTATTTGTATTAATTATATTAATGTAACAAAAAACATAATAAATATTAAAATTACAATATCCATATTACGTGCATTCCTTGTGTATTTAATTAATCTTGATGTTAGAAACAAATTATTAAAAAAACTTCCATACCTATTTCTTCTCTTATGATGCACAATTTTATTACATCTTCATTGCAGACATTTTTCGACCACATCTTGTGTTATTAATATACTAACATTCTATAAAGCAAAATTTTACAATATATATAAATATATGTAGTTTATGGAAGTATACAAGGTGTTTGGAAAATAATGATAAATCATTCGCATGGGGGCAGAATGGACTATACTGAGAAGAAAAATCCTTTACCATTTTGCAATTTTCGTAATAGTTAACAAGATATGATTGTTAAAAGTTGCCGAAAATTGGCTTTTAATAATTTTTTACTCAAATACTACCAACTTTATAAAAAAAATTGCAAGAGACGAAAATTGTTTTTCTTCTCTACGAATTTTTTCAGAATTTTTTATCAACTTTTTAGTACTGCATTTTCTCATTTTTACCAACATGAGGAAATAGGGTATTAAAAAATTCTGAAAAAATTTTTAAAAAATTCTTAGAGCTCTATGAGAAGAAAATAAACAATTTTTGTCTCTTACAGTTTTTCTGTAAAGTTGACAGTTTTGAATAAAAAATTATTAAAGAAATTTTCGGCAATTTTTAGCCATTAATATCTTGTTAACTATTTCGAAAATTAAAAAATGGTAGAGGACTTTTCTTTTCAGTTTAATTCATTCTGCCCTTATGTGAAAGATTCATCATTTATTTTCTCTGTATATGTATGCACATGTATACTTCCGAAACTAATTGCTAAAAGTCAATCACATACATTTTTTCATATCTCCATTATTAAATATTTAATTTATAATTATATTGAAAAATAATTGAATAACAGAAAGTATTCATTTCATAAAAACATAAAAGTAAAATTCCCGAAATTTTCCATTATTCCACATACTTATAATAAAAATTATTTTTAAAATTTTTATACATTCAAAACTATCTTAAAAGCATTACATAAATTTCACTTTTATCATATTAAGCTTTAATTTTAAAATTGCTTTAAAGAGCAGATTTTTTTCCATATTTTTCTTATTTTTAAATATGATTCTGAACAAAAAAATTAACTTTATCTTCATTGTAGGCTTTCTTTAATCATTTTCGTATCCCTTTTATAATATTAATACAATATCTTCCGTGAAAGAAAATATCTTCCATGAGAATATTTGTCAAACAGAGTATCTTCCTCCATCTTACAATTTAATCATGAGTAATAATAAATTCAAATTGATTAAATAAAAAAATATTGTATAAACTGATTATTGAAACAACAATATTACATTATACTACAATAATGGAAATTACTATTTTTTAAATTTTTCGCATATGTAAAAAATCCACTTAAAAATTGTATAAATTACCTCTATATCAAATAAATTTTAAAAACAAGTAATTAAAAAGATTTTCCTGTTCTTACATATCTATTTCTATATACCTTATCTTCATTGTAGGTTGTCTTCCGTCATCTTTTTATCTCTTTTATAGCACTAATATAATATCTTCCGTGAAGGAAAATATTTTCCATTAGGATATTCGTTCAAATCGCAGTATCTTTGAGCATCTTACAATTTAATCGTAAGTAATAATAAATTCAAATTAAAAAAAAATTGTATAAACTGATTATTGAAACAACAATATTATGTTATGCTATAATGAAAATTACTTTTTAAAATTTTTTTAATATATAAAAAAATTCACTTAAAAATTGTATAAATTATCTTATTATATTGAATCAATTTAAAAATAAATTACTAAAAAGTTTCCTGTTTCTATGTATACCTAATCTTATATACCTACATACTTTTTTTATTCTTCCTTCGTTGTAATGAATCACGAAAAGTTTAATCTTATCTTCGTTGTGGCAGACTTGAATCATTTACCCTCCAAAATTTGTATAATTATATTTTCTGTGAAGTAATATTTTTTAATTAATGTATGAATTGTTTTATAGTAATTAAAAAATACGTAATCATTTTTAACATATTTACAAATTTACAATTTTTTATGTAGGAATGCACGTAATATAATATGTATGAATTATATAATTCTCGAATTATGTAATTTATTTCAATGAGAAACAACGTTTTAAGTTTAATGAAATTTTATACAAACAGAAGTAAATAAGGCGTAATTAAATGTTAGCATAAATAAATAATGCTTAATTAAATGTATCAATTAAAAAAATAAACATATAACTTAGAAATCTAAATAAAATTAATTATCGCGCGCACGTGTTAAAGCAAATGCTATATTTGAAATTCAACTATTTAACTCTTGAGCAAGAGTATAAAATATGCAATAAATTATTTGGATATTGTTTGAATATTATTTGTTTATTAAACATACTTTTTGATATGCAAAATAACATTACTTCAGGAAAATATTTTATGAAAATATTCCTGCAATATATACCCTATACCTCTTGTGAAAAAAAGTTGGTCAAAAATAATGGATAAAATACTCTTTCTGTGTTCAAAAATTTCTTGAATTAAATTTGCAATGTTCATCATTATTACGAGTATTTCTCTTGCTTGTCATCTTCATGATGTTCATTATCGATTTTTTTATAGGAAATTCTTCATAGATGCAAAGGAATAAACCTATCGATGCATCTTGCTCTCTACTTACATATCATAACTTTTGTGCTATATTGATACAATAGACACATTATTAGTATTGCATCCGTAACACAATTCTTCATTTACTGCAGCGCTAAATAATAATTTTACGCAAAAAATAAGAATTTTTGGGAATAAAGATTTTAAAGAAATTAATAATTTATCCTCTCTTCTTTTGACGATCACATCTTCAGGATTAAGTATATCTCTTCATAATTCGGTCTTTTTACATTTCACTCATTTTCCGATTGCTCAAAGTCGAAACCGGGTTTACTTCTTGTACGTTTGCCCGTGATACGCATGCATATGGTTGTACAGACATACGAGACCTATAATTTAACGCCGGTTCCGAATGGCAGTGTTAAAAGGTTTGTTCTCGGCAATAGATATTCTTGGTGGTTTGCTAGACTACCGAAGAGGAGCTCTCTCTCTCTCTACAAGCGCGTGAAAATTTCTTAAAACTATCAGGGATCGAACTCCAATCCCTTAGGAAGGTAGACTTACGCGCTGTCCTCCATACGCTCGTGCTCGATCTTTTTACAGGAATAATCCTACAAAAACAATGTTTTAAGTTAAATAGAATTTTGTACAAAACATAAGTAAATAAGGTTTAATTAAATGTAGCTTTAGTATAAGTAAATAACGTTTAATTAAATATTTCAATTAAAAAAATGAACATATAGCTTAAAAATCTAAATAAAATTAATTATCGTTAAAACAAATATTATACTTGAAATGTGCATTAAGCAAGCCTCTTGCTGCAAGAGTATCAAATATGCAATAAATTATTTAGATACTGTTTGAATATTTAATTATAGTTAAACATACTTCTCGATCTGCGACATAATATCCCTTCAGAAAAAAAAACATTCTAAGTTCCTGCATAAATATATATTTTACACTTCTTGTGAAAAAAATCACAGGTTGAAAATAATGGATAAAATACTCTTCCTGTGTTGAAAAATTTCTTGAATAAGATTGAATCAGATTGAATCAGATTTGCTATGTTCATCATTATTACAAGTATTTCTCTTGCTTGTCGTCTTCAGGGAGTTCATTATCGATTTTTTTAGATATTAGGTGTTGGAATTAATTCGTAGCGTTTTTTAATGAAAGAATGTTATTTATTTCACATGAGCATTAAAAAATACATTAATGAAAGTACTTTTAAAACTTATAAATACTTTGTAAAACGCTACGAATTAATTCCAACACCTAATAAATAATAATTTTTTGTAAAAATAAGAATTTTAGAAAATCATAAAGATAGAGAAATTAACAGTTTACCCTCTCTTCTTTTGACGATCACATCTTCAGGATTAAGTATATCTCTTTCTAATTCGGTAACAGGTCCTTTTATAGGAATATTTCTATGAATATCAACTTTAATTCGACGTAGTTCCGAAGTATCAATCTGTGCATTCTGAGGACCTCTAAATAAAGGTACTGTTCCACTTGTAGACCCATCTAATCTAAAGAGAATTTGATAATATGTTAAATTAATTATTATACTGTTAAAATAACCAGGATTAGATTTTTAAGCTATATGTTAATTTTTTTAATTGAAATATTTAATTAAACGTTATTTACTTATACTAAAGCTACATTTAATTAAACCTTATTTACTTATGTTTTGTATAAAATTCTATAAACTTAAAACATTGTTTCTGTAGGAAACATATTCCTGTAAAAAGATCGAGCACGAGCGTAGCATGGAGGGCAGCGCGTAAGTCTACCTTCCTAAGGGACTGAAGTTCGATCCCTTTTTTCAGGAAAATAATTCTATTCTGGATATATCCTTTTAAAAAAATTTTTTTTTGCTCTTGTTTAAAAAAAACATTTTCACTTTTCTATTTTTTCAATAAAATGTTATGTCTTTTTTACTATTTAATTATTTAAAAAATAATTAAATAAATATCATTACTGTCGTCTGTGTCACTGTGTCACTGTTTATGTGATAAGTAACCAATAATGGCCAAATCTTCAATAAACGATGTAATAACACTGCTCTAATATATAAATTCATTTTAACTATTATGTAAGTAATATTCTCTAAAAATAATTTGTTTTATACTAATTATCTTTTTTACTTTTTTAATTCATTTCATTGAAATTCTTTCTGGATATATTTTCAAGTCATCTTATTTTTATCAAGTACAAATAAATGTTTGGACCATAATAAAGATACAAGTAATTGTGTATATATCGTACACTCACTTTTCATGGAGGGTACCAGATTTAGAAGCAGTTGATGTAGATCTACCTCTGTATCGAACATGCGAGGGAGATTCACTACTACTTTTACTTTGACTGTGACGCGGGGATTTTTCCTCAGCATATTTTAAAGCTTGTGCACGTTTCCTTTCATATTCTAAAATTTTTTGCTGCTTCAATTTTTCATGTTGTCTCTCTCGCTCTTGCTGGCGTTGCCATTCTCGTCTGCGCCTTTGCTTCTCTTCTTCGGTTCTTGAACGTAAAATTGCTAAAGTATTGTGATCTTCGTTACGTGTTGATCTTGACTCCTCACCGCTCCGGAAAGTTGTCGATCGCATAGGATTCATTGCTGTAAATATAAAACAAAATAAATTCACCACTAAAATATATCAATTAAAAATTAGATTAACAGAAGTTCAATATTAACAGCTAACATAGAAAATCATTTCTTATTATTTCTTTTATTGTGATTAATAACAAAGCACATTTTGTGGTTCAATTTAAAATCATATTATTAAACATTTTTATATTTATTATATATATATATATAGAGTATAAATTCTTTTACAAAAGTCAAAAATAATTTGAATGTTTACAACAATTTAAAATAAACAATATCGTCTGGGAAAATATTACATTTTATTATGAGACAATCTTTATTGTGAATGTAACATTAATGATTTTTCAAATAATAGTTCTACTAGATTTTTTAAATACATATGAAGTTATATAGAAAATATATTGTGATTTGATATTTGCATAGTGCTTTGTGAACATGTGTAAAAAAATTCCTTTAGAAGTAAATAATACATTTAAAAATCAGTAGTTGCATTGAAATTTCTTTAGATAAACTTCTTCCACACTTACACTAACAATATATGTACACAAAAGTCAACTACTTATATGTTTAATATATAAAAATATAAAGTAATGATAATATTGATAACAATTTACCACATTTATTCTCTTTTCATTTTATCATACATTTGGCATAAAAGATTTAACATCTTTTAAAATATAATAAAATGAACTACAAGCCTAGCTGAATGTTTGTTGCTAATAATTCTATTTAATATTTAAAATTAAGACAAAACATTTTCGACCCGTTATTGAATCATTCTTAATGTGACGAAAATTACAGTGTAATATAGTAAATTGTTTTACGTCCGTTTTTTACAATTCTTTCTTACGCATCGTGTTGGTCAATCAGTGTAGCGATGCGGCGTTGTCCATTTAAAAAAAAAACCGATATAGGTGTTTTCAACATTTGTAGATACTTATATTCGCTTGTTATATTTTTTTTCTTGATTATTATTGTGCCGATTACGTGAATGTAATTTCTATCAGTAATAATAGAGAGAAATGTTAGAATTTTGAAGCTAAATATATAATTAATTAAAAGTCTGTGTGATAATATCGGTATCTAATAAAATAATATAATACTTGGATATGAAAGTCCGCAATTACATCGTTAATAAGGAAATTTTTTAGCTGGTATACTTAAGTGTCATTTTTGTTGTTGGAATGAGAAAATGAGAAAGCAATTTTTGACAAAGGAAGGAGAAATAGTAATAGGAGGGGACATTAACGAGTGAAGACATTATGATGAGGATAATGGCTGAATTAACATAAGATATCCATCGGAAAATGATTTCGTGTCATTCTGTTTATTTAATCCTTGTGTCTGTTTCTTTAGAAAGAACCATCTCAGATATTATTTTCTTGTTATATGATGGTTCTCTGTCCAATATTTTTACTTCTTTCCAGTTAAAATCATGGTTTGACATTGGACGATTGGAAATTACTTACTTTTTAGTGATCTTTTATTTTCTTTTCTATCACTTTTTTTCTGAATTAACAATTTTTATTTCTCTTTGAATATTAATGAATACAAAATTTAAACTTGTAGTATCATACTGTTATACTTGTGGCATACAATATTTTTTTTTGTAGGATTGCTTGCATATTGCTATGCTGAAAATTGTACAGTCTGATGTTGCTAGCAGTCTATCTGCTAGACTTTCATGATACCAGATATTATTTTTTCTGCATAATTTTTCATCTCTTGTGAATTTCTTATTGTCCGCGCGAATGTAAACTTAGTACATAATTTTAAACTTAAATGCAAATGTAAATTCAAATGTTGTCAATTTTTTTTGTTAAATAATATGCTTGCTTATGAGTTTATGTGATATATTGTTAGGTTCCTTTATTTCTTTATTTTCAATATAATGCTTTGTTATAATCTAACTACTGGCTGGTTTTATAACAGCAGTTTTGCTGATACCTTGCCATTTGCTGTATGTATATGCATTGCAATAAAAAATGAAATGGAATTTTATGTTGTCTCATTGTGAGAACCAATTAAGACTGCGTTCCATCAATATTGAAGATCTGTGGCGCATATAACGTAAAACTATAGGTTTTGCAGCGAATGTAATATATTGACAGGAATTGAATGTTTTTCTGGGGATGTTTTCGTACATTTTTTTTTAGCTAGTTTATAAGAAAAAAAAATACTCACCACTATAACTTCACGAGCAAGTAGAAAATAGATTCCGGCCAGAACGTAGCTACGATATAAATCTTCGCACAGCGATTGCAGAAAACTTATTTTGTTTTGTGGAGCAATAATTAATCAATTCCGAAAAATTCGCCAATTGAAATCGTAAATTACAAGAGCTGCCCAGGATTTTTCGATCAAATGCAAATTGTTAAGTAATTTTACAGTATTTAGATCTTGCGTATTCTAAGACAAACCAATCCAGAATCAAACTATAATTTATACAACTGTGTAAAAGATAATAGATTCGAATATTTAAAAGTCCAAAACAGTCGTAATTCTGGATATTAATTCATTATTAATACTAATATTTTATATAGAGTATATAATAATAGTTAAATATAAAGGATTAATATTTTGTTAGAATTCTCACATAACAACAATTCACAAGTTCTTTATATTCTAACCGACAATGACTGACAATGACTGACCGATTATCAAGGCTCAAGGCTAACATGGCTACACCCTATAGTCCAATTTACATCGGTAGGCTAAAGCGGAGAGCACAGACTCTTGCATAACGCATAACATATGAGGCATAAAAAATTGAACCAATCAGAGTTCTTTATTTTATGAAAAGGAAGATCTTCGATTGATAGAATTTCTTATAATTGCTTTTGCACATTAGATGCTTGTCGCGCGGCAACATGTAATGCGGTAGCCAATAAGCTTACAGCTCCTAATGTGTTCATTGGTTAAATGCGTCCCATTTTGCCGTGCGACGTTTCCGCGTCCACTGTACAGAAATTATTATGTAAAAGTCTGTGCTCCCCGTTTAAAGCCTGTCGCACATGAAATGCATAACATAAGACTGCTGGACCAATAAGCATCCAGCATAATGTCGCCATATTGATTTACATAAGATGCTCATTGGTCTAGGGGCCTTATGTTATGGTTATGCAGTCTATGTAATTTTGTATTTGATGCCTCAAATAGTATATTCACACAACTTGCAAAGCCGCATAAATGTATGCATAAAGAAAATTATCGCATTTCTTTTATAAAGACGCTCGTGATTAGGTAATTTTGCTCTTTAAGCGGAGAACACAGACTCTTGCATAACGCATAACACATAATACATAAAAGAATCTACCAATCGAAATCCTTCGTTTCCTTTCTTTCCATGAAATAAAGAACTCTGATTGGTTCAATTATCCTTATGCCTCATGTGTTATACATTATGCAAGAAACTGTGTTTCCCGCTTTAAGCGGGGAGCACAAACTTTTGCATAACACATAATACGTAATACATAAGGAAAATATATCAATCAAATGTTCTTCGTTTCTTTCCTTTCCATGAGATAAAGAACTCAGATTGGTTGAATTTCTTATGCTTTGTGTTATGCGTTTTGCAAGAGTCTGTGCTCTTCGCTTTAAAGAGACACCAACTGCACTTATCCCTTCTACCATGGTCGAGCGTCGGCATGGAAAGGCACCTTTACCATTTCAAGATTTCATCTTTCAGATTTCATTTTCTGTGTTCACGGCATCTTTATAAGGAGAAATTTTAACCTTAACGCAGTTTCGATTTGTTTCGGTTCTTTGAATGTTGCTGAATGCGTCTCATTATTTTATAAGCATTTTTTATCTATTTCTTATCAAAATATTAAGATATCTGTAGAAGAGTTGTCCTGTTTCAGATTGATTGTAATATCAAAATCACGTGTACTATGATTACGGCAACCTGGAGGTTACTGTCTCCTATTAATAGGAAACAGTTTAATCCGCTAAATTTCTCTTACACTAGGTAAAGAATGTTATTTTACTTTTCTGCAATTGATAATTTATATCTGAATAATAATTTTTAAATGTTAATGAAACATGTAATATGAAACCAAGCATTTCAGTGTTGAAATTATTACAGCACTTTATTATTATATGGAGATTATCACGTAATTTTACTTTCTCTATTGTTCTTAATTGTTCTCTAATATATTTAATTAATGTGCGTAAAAGAATAGGTTAAAATGACAACTAAAATATTTATATAATACATATTTTTTATTTCTTAAGTTATCATAGATATAATCATAAATAAATTAAAATATAAAAAAATTGATGTTGAAAACAATGAATTATTAAATTTTATTATCAGGGAATTTGCTTCTGCACAAGACTTTACTATACTTAAATCAAAACAGAATATAGAAAAAGATTCTATACCACCAAAGCCAAAGAAGCCACCAACTGTATTTGTCTTATATTATAACTCTGTAAGGAACAAATTGCAAAAAGAGTATCCTCATTGCAAAATAACTGAACTTTCAAAAATAGCATCAGAGAAATGGGCACAAATTGACCCAACAATAAAGCAAAATTTTCAGAAGCAATTTCATGAACAATTTTCTATATATAAACAAAAATTAATGGATTATGAAAATTCTTTAACTAATGAACAGAAGATGGAAATAAAATCATTGAAAAAAGGACATACTTTGAAGCAGAATGAAATTAAACAAGTATTGACATCAATTATTTTGCATGTATTGTATATATACTAAAATTTCTATAATAAATAATAACATTCTTTTATTTTTCTGATAGAAACTTATGGAACTTGGAAAGCCAAAACGGCCATTATCTGCCTTCATGTTATTCATGCAAAGTAAAAAGAATACCAAAAACCCAAATGAATCATATAAAGTAAGTTAACTATACAATTTCTTAGGTTGCATGTACCTTATTTTAATATAAGTTGCTTAGAAACATTTCCCTTTTGCATAGTTCTTTTTATTGTTATATAAAAATATCTAATAAGATATTAAAAATTTTCAAGAGTTTTTCAGGATTTTTGCTATTAAAGTTCGCTATTACTATTAAGTCTTTATTAAAATAGTTTTTTTTATATTTCTAGGATTGGCTAAATAATATAACTAATGAATGGAAAAATTTGACGATGGTAAATAAAAGTAAATATAATGTAGAAGCAAGTGATTTATTTAAAAAATATAAGATTGAATTGCAAAAATGGAAGGAAGAAATGATTCAAGCAGGTCATTATAATATTGTAAAATCCAATGTTAAACATAAACTCGAGACAGATAAACATGAAAAATAGGATTCAGAGTGCCTCAACCAATGTAGTATACCTATTATTAAATCCATTGCTGCAAATTTCTCCAATGTTAGAATTGAAAATAAAGAAAATATCAAAATAGGTTGGGGCACTAGTACTACACATTGTACATTTGGAAAAGATCCTGATACTAACAGTGGTAATAAGAAAATTGTATTAACTTGAAAAAATTATATTTATCAGTTTGTAAAATTATAAAACATTCATATCTAGATCAACATGAATCTACAAAGGGCATGGTACTTGATGATAATAAAAATATTTCACAAACTACAGTGGAATGTCCAAGGAAAATGACAGTGGATATATCGATAAACGAAGTTAAAAAGTCAGTTGTACAACCTCAAAATACACATATATATACACAAATATATACATATTTTGCCTCAACATGGAAAAGAGTTTTAATAGTCCTAAAAGAGACTAGTGAAAACTGGAAGACGGTAAGAGAATACACATTTATTGGCACAGTTGGTATTCTAATATCAATATTTTGCGTTTTAAATCTTATGTATAAATAAATCGTTTGTATATACCGAAACCTATTGGTAATTTGTATTTTATTTTTATACGTTATGCACTTTGTAATCTGTAATAAATAGGGTAGTTTATTTCTATAATAAATTTATGTAACCCGTTACATTTCTGTGTAAAATATTCCTTGATTATTATGTTAATTAATTATCCTTATTTGCACATAATATATAAAAATTAATATCCTAAATATATCAATTTTGTTTCATTTTTTAAATGTATATACTAACATTTTGTCTTTCTTTCTTCTTTTTTTATAGAAATTATACTAATCCAAATGAGATGACTATTATGATGATGACAGCAGCAGACGTGTATAATAATTTATGCTATCTCAACATTATACATATAACATTCATTAAATATTTGCATTTGATATATTCATTATACTTATATTCAATATTATACATACATATTTACATTATTAAAGGCTGATTGTTCTATCTTCAGATAAATTATATGGTAATTTACCTATTAGATAAACAAAAGAGTAGAAAGAGTAAGAACATAAGGGAGTAAGAGAAGATGACAGTGAGCTGAAATTTATTGAAAGGTGGAACAACCCAGCCTAAGGAAATTTATATCATTATTATTTTAAGAATTGTGAAATTTATCTTGAAACATGCATTATTTTTTATCTTCCTATTTTTTATGTGCATGTGAATGAATGATGTTATATGTTTATGAATTATAAATATTTAATGTTTCAGTCTAAATAGTAACAAAAAACTAATATACTTTATATATATATATATATATATTTCAGTTTTTTTTTTCGTTTAACTAATATCCTTGTCAAAGTCCATCAATCCATATTATAGTCCTAATTTGACAGAAATGCGCAAACTTATTTTGGATTTCTTATTTAATCTTCATTTATAAAATGGCATAATATAATAATAAAAATGTGATCACCTATGCCATTATGTCTCTAGTCTCTCTATTCTGTATTAAGAAAAAATAAATATAGAACAAGAAAATAGAAGAGGAACTACTTTAACTCATAATTTTTTATTCTTTTTTTTTGTCAAAATTGAACCGGTTTTCATATATTGAAATTAACTTTTTATTTCTTATTTCTAATATTTTTTGTAATTTCTTATTCTTTATGAAAAGGAGATCTAGAAAACGAATCTTAAGGAAAAAGAGATTGATATCTAGAAAATGAGTCGGCAATATAGTTCTACTTCTCTATATTATCAAACATTCGTTCTTATATTCTTCCTTTTGACAATACAAAAATCTCTAACATTACTCTCTATATCGATTCTTTATTGTTTCTTCAATTAACTGAAATCAGAAAGAAATTCTAGAATTTTTTGTGACAAAATTTCTAATTATAAATCATTCTTAATTCAATTTTTTAAATTTCCTTAAATTTCCATATGTCAAAAAATTAATATCATCTATCTATATTAAGGATCCAGACATTATTCGATAATTTAATTGCTAATTAAATCAATCGAAATTTAATCAAAGTCGCTCTAATATCTGTTTATTTCTTTTACCCATGTTTTCAAGAAGTACATACATACATGCATTGATATGGGTTAAAAAAAGTTAAATATATCACCTATTATTAATTAAAAATTATAATATTTATTTTATAAATACAATCTGTGTACAAGTATCTTGAATAACAAAAAATGTTTGCATTGATTGCACTTTTTACACTTAGCATCTTCGTTTTTCTCTCTTCAACATCCAAATATATATTTTTATCTCATTTTAAGTTCAAAAATTCTGGGAAATTTCAAGTAACGCGAACAGATTTACAAGTTCAAAGAACAATCTCGTCTAGAATGTTTGAAAATCATTGGAATACACACTTCAAATGGAAGTTTTGTAATCAGAATTAGTCTTGTTTACAAATCACATAATTAAAAACTAATAAAGTGAATAGGTCTATTTAGCTTAACCTCTAATCATCTTTTAATCCTGTAAATATCCGATACCGATAGAAAAAAATCTGCTTTCAAGGAGAAGAAGAAGAAGAAGAAGAATAGTGAAACCGTGAAAGCACGTTTTTTCCATGTCATTGTGTCGTAAACAATCAGAAATTCATGTTACTTGATTTTCTTCGGCTATTTCCTTCTTGAATAACGTGCAGTTTGAATGTGCATGTTACAAAAGCACTCACGTGGATTCGCGTATTAAATTATCGTATTCATTTTCAATTGTGTGAAATACGACGATGGCTGAAATCAACGCCAAGAGAGAAGCGAGAAGGCGACGAATATTAGAAAACTCGGAAAGTCGTCTACACAGAATTACAGGGAGAGTTAATTCGGTCGAAATCAAAGGTAAACATAACCAATAACAGCTTGGTATTAATCGAACAAAATTTGTGTAATCTATTTCTGTTATCAATCAGCATTAAACTATATATAATAAATATATCTACTTTATTTTTGTTCTTAATTTGCCATCATCATACATATTTTGTTGATAAATTTTTCTATGTTTCTGTTAGCATTCTGTCAATTATCAAGTTATAGAAAAAGATAAACATGTAATTCTGAGTATATCTATTAGTACTTTTTTAATATATAATAAGTATAGATAAATTGATTTGAACAGATACAGTTTAAGAATATTTGCAGATAATGTTCCACAAGTGGAAAGCAACAGTCTTAAAGCAGAATCTAATTTTGGAGAGGACAATATCAGAAATGGTGTATACAATATCAGTAGCGACACAAAATTGCAAAATTGCACAAGATTTGACAACAGACATGAAAGTTTTTTAAATGACATCAGCAATAAGAATATGCATTCATCAGAACAAGCATCTAAATCAGAATTTATGTTATACACATTATTATTCAATCGTATCAGTTTTATCTTGCTAGCTGGAATTGTCAATATTTTGTTAGTGCTGAAACTCGACTATTTATTTGGACAGGTATATAATAGTATATATATTTGTGTATACAAGCTTATCTTATTTCATTGAAATATTCATGTTGATAACATATATATTGTTCATATATTCACAGGCAGTTATTATACCTTACTTATTATTGATGATGGGACGTTTATACAACTGTACGACATTATACGAAGCACAAGATAACAGTTTATTACTCATTGCTTTGATGTTGTGCAATGTCAAACCTAGATTAATTTATATATTTAAAGTATCGTTCGCGTTATTTACCATAATACTTAATGATTTTTGCTTGTATATGTTTAGTTTTGTATTGATGCACTATATTATTATTCTCTATTATTATTATAATGCTGCAGTACCAACAAATGCATAATTATTCATAATAATGGAGTAAGTAAAGCTAAAGTGGAATTTTATCGTTGGAAATTTTGTACAATGTTAAAAAGGTAGAAGGCTATTCTCAGAAGAATATAAATTGATATATTATTTTTGAAAACCTGCAGCTGTATTTTTTACGTTTTCAGCATTATGCTGTGATTTTAATTAAATAAGCGTACACAGATATTGTATAAAAGGCACATTAATTTTTCTAGAAAATAATTATAATAAATACTTATAAAATAATTATATTAAATGTAATTATAATAATTTTAAAACAGATTTTGTACATAGATGTAATGATTCTTTGTAATTTGTATTTATATAATGTTGTAAATTCGCAACATTAAGATTTGTTCTTTTCTACGGTTACTAAAGCTGTCCAAATGCTTGATGAATTATCAAGTGCTTATTATTTCTCAACACTTTGATAGGATTAATATAACAAAGTGCAATCAATTACTGTTAAGAAATATGTAATCAATATTTTCTCTCTATTTTATGATAATATATAAATATAAAAAAAATAAGTAAAATTTAAACCTTACAATTTTTTATTATACAATTCTAATCTAAAAGCAGATTTAAAAAATACTAATATCTTTAAAAACCAACAGTACGAGCAAGATATATAAATATATATATGATAATTTTTTAATTTGTGATTGAAATAAAAAAAATCACTTTTTAGACATATGTATGTATGGTATTGTACTTTTGTTCTTTTTGAGGAAATTCCTACTGTAAAGGAGAATTTTAAATTTGGCGCGAGAGATATGATCGTATTCATTGATTGGTCAAAAAATTTCTAACCTACAGATAGCATCGATAGTATCGAATTACTTATTAGAAATATTTTGCTGCGTTCCGTTTCACGCATGATACGTATGCTGAAACGCATTATTTATCCTTGTTATTCACCGAATGTTAAACAAAAGTCAATAATGTATCATGAAATGGCAGCCCTCAGTTCACAATGCACATATAAATATCAATTTTGATTTTTGTTATCTCTGCTATCGATTCGATCAGATTGATGGAAGACAATGAAAGATTTTTTTTAATTTGTTCTTGATTATATAACAATAATACGCAATTTCTGACCCTGTGAATTTTTTGCGGTTCGTCGTGACGGTTTAAAATAAAAAATATATTTTGAATTTTCTATTTCATGCAAATGAAATAAACATCAAGTGACTCGCAAGATTTTATTTTCTATATTTCTGAAAATAATTCTTAAAAAAGATTGCGCATTAGATATAATGTATTCTTAATTTCTGATGCAATAGCAAAAATTATTCGTCAATCGCTATTCATTGGCACATCGATGCATACGTGAGATCATCGCGAGATTATCAAACGTTAAGTAAAATGATACGTAAGGGTGCATGCCAAATAGCCAGCTCGATTCATTCAAGTCCTCTTGCAGAGGTGCACGACGTTCCAATGAACATAATTATCAGACCTTTCCCTGTCGATGTGAACGAGGAAAAGGTTCAAAGTTTAATGAATGCGTTGAAAAATGTCGAAACTAAGGACACAGTACCACCCATCGACGTTTTATGGATCAAAGGAAGCGAAGGTAAAGCTGTCAAAGTATAGCGGCGTGAAAAGTAATTTTTACCATGATTTTTACATTCTTACTAATTTATGATTGTGCCAGTAATTTATAAACGAGATCAAATCACTGTGAAATTTCTAAGAGAAATAATTAAATTTATTGATTATATTTATAGGTGGTGACTATTATTACTCTTTTGGTGGTTGTCATCGTTATACTGCTTATCAACGATTAAGTAAAGCATCTATTAAAGCCAAAATAATTCAATCAACTTTAACAGATTTACGATGTTATTTGGGAAATTCTACTCCAGACTTGAAGTGAATTGCATGTATATATGTATATATATATTTTTTTTACTGTTATATATAACTGAATTACTTATATTTGAACATGCATAAACATATTTTTTACTATTGTATTATACACATATATATTGTATAATATAATTTTTGAAGAAAAATAATATATATATTTAATATATGTGGTCAATTTATTTCATAGTAACATTACTGATATATATACTATACATATACACAATTAGAACGAAGGCAGAACTAGAGAAAATTAATTGTTTGGTCTCTACTCTCTAAAAATTAAAATAAAACTTGAGTTTAAAATTGATTTATTTTTTATAATAGATAAACAATATGTGCTACCAGTAACGATATATGTTCTTTCAAAAAAAAAAAAAATCAAAGTTCAAAATTTATTATTTAATGATAAAGATCTTAATTATATCGGGTAATAATTCGAAAAAAAGATTAATATATTTTTATAAATATTATGAACTAATTTAAGAGATAAGAATTAGAAAATATACAATATATTATTTTCTATAATTATCATTTAAAAATACATAAAAATTAATCTGGCTTCTACAATTTTAGTTATTATTTTATGATTTTAAAGCAATAATTAATACAGTGTGCTATAGCATTTAATTTTGCAATAATTATATTCAATAACTTCGAATATTTGTTAAAATTTGATAAATACTTGAATGTCATTAAATATTTGTAATGAAATGTTTATAATATTTAGCAAAAGCACATTTTTTTAAATTAGTTGTACTGATTTAGATTTATTTATTACATTATATCTAGATTTATTTTATACTTGCAAAATAATACCAAGTAAATTGATGAATCACAAATCATAAATTTTTTTGTGCATTTTAAAAAATTTTACTACTATTTTGATGTAGAAGACTATTATATAAAATATTGTATCACAGATAAAAAAATTGTTGTAAAACAGAAACTTATAAAAATTTGGAATAATATAGTAGGATATTAAATTCTCATAGCATAGTGTAACACTCACAGTGCATTATCAAATAAATATCAGATTTAAAAATAAATTATGTATAACTTTTTCAGATATTTCCTATTTACCCTTTATCGATACAAATGTATTTTATTGTATATTTAAATTTTGATAAAGATTTCATAACATTTCTTCCAAAAATGATAAATAGGAAAAATTTGAAAAAGTTAATTATGAAGAAAATATAAATAATTACGATTCAATATATAATTATATACTATTATATGTATATAACTAGAGTATATAATTATGTTATTGGATAAACAAGTATATTATATCGCGTAATTAATCCTTTATATTTTTCATATTAAGACTAGGAACATACTTATATGCGCGTATTCTTATTACACAAAATGTCAAAATTTTTAATTTTTTTTATTTATGTAATCATTACATAAAGTGTTTTCTATACCGATGTTTTCTATTTGCTTCTTTCAAAAAGTACGGTTTGTAATTTCTAGTGATATTATCTGCAGATGGATTGTCTATATCCTCAACAGAATGAGATTGATTCGATTGACTCATAGGTTTACTGTTTCGTAAATGGACAGGTATAATGGATTGTTGTAAATGTAACAGTTGCGTATTAGTTACCTCGCAATCAATTTGCATCATTGTTACATGATTAGGTGGCGTTGAAAATGTACCTGGAAGAAAAAGGCTTTTATAATATTATGTGTCATTCCTATATATCGTTACATTGAATTGATTTTTTTATAAAAGATGTTGGTACATTCATACAATATTATTTACCGTTTATAGACACAGCAGGTAGAACTAAAGACATTTTAGGTCTAGCTGTGTTATTCTTCCGGGAAGCTGGCAATAATAAATGTTCGCCACTAAACCAGACAACATAAAATGTATCATCTTTTCTTCCTAAAGCTTCAAATAAAGAAGCATGTTCGCTCAATATTGGAGAAAAGATCTCAATTGCATTATTATCTGAATATTGATTAACGGCAGGAATGTCGATCATTTTATGCATAGTTTTTATTTTCCTATCTCGTGATAAGTATAATTTCTTTCTAGTTTTTTCTTCCAATGGCGACAACGATACATTTAATGAATCTGTCTGAAACTTCGTTTTTCTTAGAGCAGTCTGATTATCTTGATCAGATTCACCAACGATCCAGCGTCTTAATTCGCTATCTAAACGTATGGACTCACTCTGATTAATATACATTGGACATATTGGTTGGTGTGTCGGTATACTTTTATTAAAACTTTCTTCAATTCGATCTTCCATATTGTTATCGGTTTCATCTACTGTCCAGAACAATCTTCTGTTATGTTTATCCTTTGTTATAGATAAACTATCAGATTCAGTTTTAAAATGTACATTTTGTGAAAGTGTTCCCCTTAAAAAAATAAAAAGATAATTTTTGTATCGTATAAAATATAATTTTTATAAAATATACAATGCAATAGTTTGTTTAAGAAATCTCAAAATATCTTCACTGATTTTTGAGAAAATTTCAAATCTTAAAAAAAACTTTTACATTATACCTTCTTTTTGTATCTTGTTAAAACTGATAAAAGCTAAAAATTAAATTACAAAGCAACTCTTTAGAAACAATTTTTTTTCTTGTATTGTATTCACATGTGCCAAAAAATAAAATACTTAACATGTTCAGATTTTATTTTATGAAGATATATATATAATTATTAATATTAAAATTATATTCTCTAGAAAACTTTTTATTAAATCACATGTGTAATGTATAAGTAGAAAGATGCACTGCAATGTTACGCTTACCTAAAGCCGTCAACGTTGAAAAATTCCATGAAAATTATACCGAAAAGAATAACCGCGCTTCCCTTTATTTTCTTTTTCAAAGGATTAAAATTGAAATTTTTATGCTTGTTATTATTTGTGATATTATTTTCTATTTCTGACAGTCGCTGTTTTAAGATTGTATTTTCCTAAAAAAAATATATATATAATATTGAAAAATAATTTATATTTTTTTATTAAAAACTTATAAATATAATGTATATACATATAAAGCATAGATTGTTTACCGATTTTAATTGTCTATTCTCTTCCTTTAACTCAGATACTTGTTTCTCCAAAGAAGATACATATTCCTTTTTCTTCTTTCGTGAGAGGCAAGCAGATTCCCTATTTTTTATCATTCTTTGTTGTCTTTTTAATGCCTTTAATTTATATTCTTGATTGTTTTTTGGCAAATTCACGAAATCAATCGCTTCATTTTGTACAATTAACGAATTGGAGTTTATTTTATTCTGCATTACTTGAAATGGTGTATAATTTATAGTTTTGTTTGAAACAATGTTGTTACTTTTCACAGATCCATTATTTAAAATAGTAGAAGTATCTATTGATTCCGTAGTATTCGTTGGACCAATGTTTGATATAGTATTGATTATTTTTACATTTTGTGGTAATTGAAATGTAGTAGTTTCCGTTTTATCAGTTGAATTGATATTCAATGAATTTTGTTTATTTGCTGGTAATATCCGAAGTTTTGAGGGATACAATATTTGCTGTGAATTTGCATTCTGTGCAAATGTACTAAAGTCTTGGAGAAAAATAGTATTTTGAGGTTCGCCTGTAGGTATTAAAAATATTCTATTATATATATATATATAATTACATATAAAAAATAATTTTCTGGTTACTTTTTGTTCACAAAGAACAGATTATTGTTCAAATTTAATTACAATGAATTTTTATATTTTAACTTTTTAGTTTGTTTTTGTGAACTTTATAACTTACTCTTACATGCCCTTTCTATTATTATTAATTTATAGAGAATATGAAATATTTTGGGTACACATTACAAATTTGAATAATGACCATGAAAATAATCCATTGTCCATAATAATAAAAGCTATTTTTTTCAGACAAAACAAAACACATTAAGATGAGAATTTTCAATGTTGTAATGTTTAATGATCGCACGTATTCGAATTTAATAGTTTCTAAGCTATTAGGTGTTGGAATTAATTCGTAGCGTTTTACAAAGTATTTATAAGTTTTAAAAGTACTTTCATTAATGTATTTTTTAATGCTCATGTGAAATAAATAACATTCTTTCATTAAAAACGCTACGAATTAATTCCAACACCTAATAATATACTTTTTTTGTTGCAAACACATTCGAAGATTATCTTATATAAAGATGATGTAATATTTTTACCATATTTTATATTTTGTGCAATATTTATAGGTTGGATATGAGCATGCTTCGCAAAATCCGCTTTTGCGAGTATATACTTTGGAGGCTCTGTGTCTTCTTTATTAACTGGTATGAATTTAATTTGTTGCATTACACTTGATGAACTTAAAGGTGATTGAGGTGATTGTGATAATGGAGATGTACATTGCGGAGGAGAAATTATTGGTGTCTCTAAAGTAAACTAAAAGAAAAAATTTAGTTATTAAATATGCATTAAACTTTTACATTTTTTGTCAACATTATATATCCTATGGAACATACTTCTGTTTTTATATTTTGCATTGAACAGTTTGATACTTCTTGCATCAAACATTTCACTTGTCTATCTGAATCATTAGATTCTGAATGGTTAAGGCTACTGGGGGATAATGGAAATTGTATAGTTGGACTTTCAGGTTCAAATTTAATTTCATTTCTTATCTCATCTATTTCCTCCAATCCTATAAAAATTCCAGGTAAATAATTATTTTTAAAAGATAATACTTTATACATATATATATATATATATATATATATATATATACCAGAGTTATTTTGTGCCTGATTAAAGTCAATCTCTTTAAAGGGGGTCCATAAGTCAAAAATATTTTTCACTCCTTCATTTGTAGTTTTATCATAATCCAACATCATATCTCCTTCTGGCATAATAGGTATTCCTAATTCAGAACTCCACGATTGAAAAAGATCATCAGAAACAAATTGATTGCTTCCTTCTATAAAAGAAAAATTCTGATAATTATATAGAATATTTTTAATGCATAATACTATAAAGTCAGATATTCAATTTTATTTTACTTTCCTTATATACTATGCTATATTATTTATTTTATTTTACTCTTTATATGTAACACTATATTAATAGATTGCGAGATAGAAATGACAACATACAAAGTAAATAAGAAATTTCTTTATCTTGTGCAAACATTAAGTCAAATTATGATATTACTTCTAATATCATCAACTACATCTAATTTTATTAAATTTTATATATATAATCAACATACAACACAATGATAATAAAAAAATATATATAATAATACTTAACCTAAAAATTCGAACTCTGGAAACATTTGTGCCTCAGTTGCCGTAATTCCGCTGTTATTTCGTTGTTCAAATTCTATACTCGGCATGTTTCCACTCAACAAAACGTGCCTCGACGGTAAACGTGGAATTTTATATATTGAAACACTCAATGAAAAAATTCAAACTTAAATTAATGACACAGCGAAAGCTGCGTATGTTTATATTTATATGTTTATATTTATGTATGTTATAACTGTGATGACATTTAATTGCTGTGGTGACTATAAAGACGTCTTTCCATTCTGATATCTGACAATTCTTAACAGTTTCTAAGAGCAGTTTCTGATAACAATTAATCCCAGTTTTTTATATCCTTATTATACTAGCGCATCACGTCTCTTTTTGTGAAATGAGAACTTAAGCCCCAAACACAATGCGAAGGAATAGCGATAGCGATAACACGATTTCAACCTATCAGAAATCAGAAATATATTGTTTCTAGAATATACAGTTTCTGAAGATGAAGGTTAACGCGATGCTACAAATACTTTGAAGCATTTTTTAATTGATCAGTTTGCAAAATTTTTTCTTCTAATTGATCCATTAAATGCTTCAAAGCGTTTGTAGTGAGACCACAGCCAAATCACACGGTGTGGAATTTGCGATCTACTTGCAACTAATGTAGAACCGGTTTAATGTAGAATCGGCTTTAGTTGCAAGCTGATCGCAAGTTTGTTACGACAGCCAATCTGAAGCTTGCATTTTGAAATCAACGCATCATATTGGCTGTCGCAACAAACTTCCGATCAGCTTGCAACTAATGTAGAACCGGTTTGATAGTTCTCGTCGGTGCTCCTACTCACTTCATCGGTGCATTACAAATGGCGTCTTCCCATCTGGATGCTCCCCGGATGTTATATCATCCTTGTTTATCGAACGTTAAACAAGGATGATATGACACCTGAGGAGTACCCGGATCATATTTCTGAACGCAGTCTTTGGTTGCACGTGGAGTAAGAAGGAACGGTATTTATTGAATTGGGAGTTACAAGATTTCGTGCAGTAAATGAGATTGTTAAGATTTAGAAAGCTACAATTTGATGTTTGGCATACAAATGAGTATAGAATAAGATTGCAGCGTTTCATTGAAAATCTGGACTGAAACGATCTATAAGGATCAAATAATAGAAACCCATTGAAACTCATGTAGAACGTATGTATAAAAACAATATCGTTATTTTCATGCTTGCGCTTTTTTAATAATAAAAAAATGATAGCGCGAGTAGTTACCATTTCATTGTTAAAGCTACGAAAGTCTATGCAGAATCTGACTAATAAAGATACTTTTCTCATTGCTTTTCGTGTTTCGTTAAATCTTATTGCGTTTTTTTTTCTCCTTATAATGATTATAATTATTTATTTGTATAGGTTTTAAAAATGGTGAGACATAACAATCAATTACCAGATAATCTTCCACAATTGCAGAATCTTATTAAACGTGATCCGGAGTCTTACAAGGAAGAGGTAAATCTTATATATTTTGTGTTTTAATTTTCTATATTATATATATATATCCTTGTTTATATTCCTTATATCATTATATTCTTATATTAATATATTCCTTATATTATTATATTCTTGTATCTTGTAAATGTAAATGAAATATGAATTCCCGAAAGAAATTATGATTCATCTGCTTTAACTCTTCAGTTTCCTATAAATCCATAACATACGTGGGTTGAGCTTTGGGATTGAATACATAATCTATCGACTTTATTATTAGTTGTATATTCTCACATAGAGCAATACTTTTATTTTTGTTTTATATTTTATTATTCATTGCTGTATTAGTTGCTTTATTGTATATAATTTTTTTTGTAATATATGCGTTTATGAATGCATATATGCTTGGTTATGTAATTTTATTTTACTATATACTGTATTGATAAAATGTAAGTAACATCATTATTTTCATACTTGCGCTTAGTTTTGATTTCTTTTTCATAAAGCTGAAGGTTTGCATAAAACCAGATTTTGTAACAAAGATGCTTTCTTGTTAGTTCCCATGTTTTGCTAGGCTTTATTACATTCTCTCATAATGATTAGTTATTTCTTCTTTTAAAAATAAGGATTTTAAAAATAAGATAATTTACAATCCCTGTGTATTCTTGTATATATGTTGCATAAAGAAAGAAAACCGCAAGATTATTTCAAATGTATAATGTATAATTTAACATAATATGTTTAATTACAGTTTCTTCAGCAACATCTGCACTATAAGTCTATTCTAGAAGTTTTCCGTCTGGAACCTACACAATTTAACAAAAGTCTCGATGAGCTAGTTACCTTCTTGGCTCAGGTTAGCACATATACATCCTTAAATCATTAGTAATTAAGCTTAAATCAAACAGTAATAAAAATATATGCGATTTGGCTAAATTTAAGTATCATCTTAAGTCCATTATAAGAACTAATTTATCAAAGCTAATTGTTTATCTGTCAGATAAGTGTGTGTGTGTGTGTGACATAATCAACTAAAAATTAAAATATATATACTAAAAATTGATTGATAAAAACTGATTGTACTCCAATTTTATTTTTCGAGTAATTTTAAGGTTTAATCATGGAAAAATATTTAAAAAGGATAAGAAAAAATAACATTATATGCCGTGAGGAAATTGTATCACGGCTGTATTCTTTAATCGGCACAGCAGATGAACCGATGCCAGAGAGCATTTTCGTTTATGGACACATGGCTACTGGAAAATCGTTAATTATACAAAGTTTGCTCAATTATTTAAAGTATAATGTTAGCTATGTTAATTGTATAGAACATTTAGGTAATAAACACATATATAATTACATCCTGGATGATTTAGTCACATCTATAAAAGAATCAAGTGGTGACACACAATTGAAACATAACTGCGACAATATTATGGATTTTATAATTGCGCTTAAAAAGATTTCTTGCAATGATAAACGTCCGATTGTGTTAGTATTCGATAAATGTCATAAGATAAGGCATTTTGATGTGACTTTTTTGCCAGCGATCTTAAGACTCAGAGAGTTAGCCGGTATTAATATATGTACGATTTTGATAAGCGAGATTGTTTGGGATAAATTCAATAATAAGATAGGCGCATTGAGGCCTGTAAAGATTTATTTTCCCCAATATACGAAGGACGAATTAGCGCAATTGTTATTATTAGATAAGCCAATGAATTATGATACAGATTTTTATAAGAATTATTTGAATCT
This sequence comes from Acromyrmex echinatior, assembly GCF_000204515.1. The sequence continues at coordinate 766,648 of NW_011627330.1, read as the reverse complement.
TTTTCTTTCTGTATTTTTCCGATTTTGTAGAGATTTAAACGAGCTTCGGCATATGGTTAAAATAAATTTTGCAAAATATGTAGAACCTATTGAAAGTAAGCGAATCGAGCCAGATAACGTTACTGCACTATGGAGGAACATCTCTGCTACTTTGAGATCTAATTTGGAAATTATTTACCTTAGAGTTTCTACGAGTGATTTTTTGCAACCTGATTATCAAATGTCTCGAGAAATTGAGTCAACAACAAAACTAGCTCTGAGTTTTGAACTACCGTTTTACGCGAAATACATGCTAATCGCGGCGTATTTAGCTTCATATAATCCTGTTAAGTATGACAAGCATATTTTTATGAAGCAAAGTAGTAAAAGAAAAAAAAAGATACGATCAATTAAGAAAACGGGAAAAGATGCGGAAAAGAAATGTCGAGTATTTACTATTTCGAGAATGCTCGCAATCTTTTGCGCTATTCTCGATGAAAAAGTAGACATCAATGCTAATTTACTCGCTCAAATCTCTACCATGTGCCAGCTTGGTTTATTATCTATCGTCGGAGATAACATTACGCAGTTGAATGAAACAAAATTCAAGTGCTGTGCAAGTCATGACTTTATTATTGTTGTAGCTAAAACGGTTGGCTTTGAAATAAAGAATTACTTGAACGTGAATATGGTTTAAACATGCTTCATATACACAATTTTTATGTTCATTTTTAGTTATAGTTTTAATCGTGTGTGTGTTTATTTCTAACAGCTTTGCCTAATGTTTTATTATACGAAAAATTCTTAAGTAATAAAGAAAAAAAAACTTACGTATTTATGTTAGATTTTTATGTTAGAATAAGATTTTATTTATATATATATATATATATGAAATTTGTAATAGTTTGTAATGTAATGAAATAAATTTAAACTATGAGAAATTTAATTTTGTGTGTAAATTGATATGATAATTTGATTTTTTTTTTATTAAAAGTTTTATGAACGTGTACATTGTATTTATTTAAACATTTCTTATTTTTCAATGTTAATATTTAAATGTTTAAATTAAAATATAGTTCTCGATTGTATACATAAATACATAAATAATGTACATAACAGCATTGTATAGATAATAATTCATTATAATTAAACTGCACAATTATTATTCTTATAATTTTAAGAAATCACTCAATAAAATGGACGCTATACATATATTTGTATGCATATTATTACAGGTTGCTCATTGTTATCCAAATGATTTGAAAACATATCCTCAAGAGATTATCGATATATTACAAACTCATAACATCATACTAGACAATGAAATGCGAATGGTAAGCATAATATACATGGAAATTAAATTATGCTATCAAATATGAATGCGTAATTATTACTACATTATAATTATATTCTTTACAGACATTTTGTAAAGCGTTGATTCAACTACGCAACAAATCCCTTTTAGAACCTACTGCACTTCTCAGTTTATTTTTTAAACTTTTAAGATGTCAAGATAAAATCTTGAGACAATTCCTCCAAACGCATGTTGTCACAGACATTAAAAATATTAATGCAAAGCATAAAAATGCCAAAGTTAATACAGTGTTACAAAATTTTATGTTCTCTATGTTAAAAGATCCTAATGTCAGAGCCGCGAAAATGTCTGTGGATATTATGATAGAATTGTATAATAAAAATGTTTGGAACGACGTCAAGACTGTCAATGTTATAGCAACAGGTTGCTTTTCGAAAATAACAAAAGTAATGGTTGCTAGTTTGAAATTTTTTTTGGGAACTCATTCGGAAGAAAAAGAAAGTGATGACAGTGATTCAGATGATGAGCCAAGTATGAAGGAAATTATAATGGCTAATAAAGTAAACAAAAAAACGAAGAAACGTCAGAAGCAATTAAAGAAAGCTAAACAATCATTCGTGGTAAGTTTAATATTACAGAATTCATCGTGATATTTATAAAAAATATAAACCATAACTTCTAATTTTAATGTATTTTTCAGAAAGCTAAAAAGAAGAAATCTAAAGCGCCGCAATATAATTTTTCAGCATTGCATCTAATTCACGATCCACAGGATTTTGCTGAAAAATTATTCAAGCAGATAGAAAAAAATAATGATAGATTTGAAGTAAAACTTATGACTCTGGATGTTGTGTCTAGACTTATTGGCTTGCACAGTTTATTTCTCTTGAACTTTTATCCGTATATACAAAGATTCCTTCAGCCTCATCAACGAGGTAAGATTAATAATATAACGTAGTTATTATAATTTTAATTGTCTAATTGCAAAATATTTAAATTTTTTAATAAATATCTGTCTTTATTTAATATTTTAAGGTATGTATTACTGTTGATTTTCTTGATTGCTACACAAGCTTTATCAATTTTTATTTCTGAATCGTGCAAAAAATATGTAGTTTCTTTATTTACGTAACTTTATTTAGATATTGTTTTTGTTTTTGTTTTTTTTCAGAGGTTACGAAACTTTTACAATTTATAGCTCAGGCTTCACATGAATTAGTACCACCTGATATGTTAGAACCCGTTTTGAAGACGTTGGCAAACAATTTCATAACGGAAAGAAATTCTGCGGATGTGATGGCTATCGGGTATGTAAATCTATTTTAATAATTTATTTGTTGCGAATATGCATACTGCGTTGTTTATATCTCGCTATTTATTTATAATATATTTCCAGTTTAAATACTGTACGCGAAATATGTACGCGATGTCCATTGGCCATGAATGAGGATCTACTTGAGGATTTAACACGCTACAAGCATTATAAAGAACGTTCCGTTATGATGGCAGCGCATTCTTTAATTGGAACATTCAGGCGTATAATGCCCGACTTATTACATAAAAAAGACAAAGGCCGTCCTACAGAAGCTAATGTTATGATAAAGTCTTCCAAATATGGTGAAATTCGAGCAAGCGAGTTTGTACCAGGAGCAGAAGTTTTATACAATCAACCTGCTAAGAATACCGAAGAGACCAGTGGTAGCGACGAAGAAGTAAGTGAAAACATTCAATTATATTTCCAATTATTTATTTTTGATAAAAGTTATAATATATAAAAATCTATTCAATTATAGGATGATGACGAGTGGATCGACGTAAGTGAAAACAATGAGGAGGAAATCGGTGACGAAGAAATCGGCGACGAGGAAATCAGCGACGAGGAAATCAGTGAGGAAGAAATCAGTGACGAGGAAATCGACGAGAACGAGTTGACTAATGAATCGACGAAATCTTCCATTAGCGAAAATAAGGATGATAAAACTTTGACGTTATCACATAGTGGGAACAATAGTGCGCAGAATACTTGTGAAGCGGATAGCGGAGAACAAAAAACAAATAAAATTTCGCAAAAGAAAAACGCTTTAACAAAGCAAGAAAAGAAGGCACAAAAATTAGAGAAGAAAGCAAAATTTAAATCTGAAAAAAATGAAGAATTAACGGCAGAGAGAAAAACAAAAGCATCTGTGATATCTACAGAAAGATTGCTCACAGATAAGGATTTCAGAAAAATTGATGTCGCATTAGCAAAGCAAGACGTAACATACATTAAACGTAGCGTTAAGAGAACGCACGATCAAATAGAGACAGATAAAGGAGAATTGGTAAAACTTAGCGATATAGAAAATATATATAAGAAACGCAAGCATGATAAGGCTGCCCGACAGAAATCTGTTAAGGTACGTATAAAGTGTTAAGGATTATTTATGGCTGTAATCTTTAAGCATTGACAGTCACAGTCGAATGAAAGAAGAATAGTCGACTATGATTAATCAATTGTTACAAATTATGGCATAAGTTAACAGATTATGGCCAGTGTAAATAATTCTTTTAATTTAATGTATGAGAATAATATAGCTCAGGTCAGCATCATTAAATTTACAGAAGGGGCAAAAAGAACGAGACAAATTCGGTTTTAAGGATCGGCGACAAAATCCATTATCCAGTACTACAAATCGTGAGAAGAGAAAAGGAAAAGCATTTTCAATGTTAAAGCAGAAATTAAGAACAAAAGTAAAGCGATCCTTTAGAGAGAAACAAATAGCTCTTAAAAATCATCTGATAAAGCAAAAAAGAATGAAATAATTAGTATTATAATTAACTTTTACTCCGCATTTTTCTTAATAATAGACATATGTAAGGTACAATTTGATGTACATATATAATGTACAATAATGTACTTTGCTCTACATTTAAATCTGTTAAAAATGGATGTCCACGTTATCTTGAAATTTATTATAGAGCTATATCAAGAAAACAGCTTCGCATAGATTCGTTTTGATAAAATTAGCAGAATAATGATTCTTTTCACAAAGATAGAAAATGTGTATGTTGAAAATACATGTGAAGAATATGTTGAATGTCACTATCGCCTGCCTCTCCCTCGTTCACCTCTGCCACCTCTACCGCCCCTGGCGCCGCGTCCTCTACCACGGGCAGCACCTCTTTCTTCTTAGCTTTAGCCTTTGGTGTATCATCAATTAGTAATGTTTCTAATGGTAATGAATCAGGCAAAATATAGTATCTTATATTGTTTCCCCGTAAACTAAGGGTTTCCAGTTGTATTGGTTCACGATTCTTTATTGTCATTTTTACTGTTTTTAGATGTGTGTTCATGGCAACATCAACACCTGTAATTGTGCCGGTGACTTGAGTGCCATTTTTTAATTCTATCGTTACAGTCTCATGACTGAGTTTCATCAAAAATCTTACTAACTTCATAATAATACGGCTAGATTACCTACTTCACAAACGAAACGATTTATCGATACCACCGACGAATTGTTGCATCTATCATAACTTTTAAATATATTATATTCAGACTAAAAAGCTAAGATGGACTATATGTGTATGCTTGTAAGCTCGTTAGTGCTTTTCTTTGTATATTTATTTTCCTTCTTTTGTATAAGTACTGAATCATACTTACTTCTTTTATGTACTGTATTTTATTGTCAATTTTATTAAGATTACATCAACAATTAGTATGATATTTCGTGATTTCGAAAGTTTTACGTAATATAAAAAGAATCTCGTTTATTTGTGAATAACAGAAGGATCGTTATATTGATATTAATTTTTAGAGATAAATCAAGAGAAATTGTAATCAAATCAAAAATAAGACAGGATGAATTGTAAAGAGATTATAAATAAATGAGACATAAGTAGAAATATATTGATAGTAACAAAAGTGAGTGAAAATTATTTGTAACTTAGCGAATCGAATCTATAAACATTCATATTATGTCTACGATTAGATGTAGAATTCTCTATTAAATATCTCTTTATTTTATTTCATGCCATTTACATAAATTGTTACTCTCTCACTATAGAATGAGGAAGGATATAAACATTCTCATACTGAATATATATGTATATACCATCTGCTAATAAAATTGTGTGTGTGTGTGTGTGTGTGTGTGTGTGTGTGTGTGTAATATAAAGTGATCATAAGATTTTATACATGCAATTATACTTCTAACACGCGGTAACTCATTTTGAACTTGATGAATCGGAACAAAAAATATTCGTTTCTTTTGAATTTCGATTGCAACTCTATTTTCTATTCGGAATAGTCGATGTTTATTTAACTTTTCTAATATAATTAAAAAATTAAATATTAAATCCTTGATTTTCTTTTATGCTACATTCTTATTGTTTAATTTTCATGATTTTCGAAATTAATAAAAGCAAAGTGCTCCACTTTTTGGTCCAATTCGTTTCAACTGGTTGCCAATCACGTTGGAGGATAAAACGCGTGGCCAATAGTTGTCGATGTAGCATTTGACCATAAAAGGAAAGGAAGTAAGAAATGAAGTTGGGCGCTGACAGTCATTATTCGTCTAAGACAGTCATTCGTCTTTGAACGCAGGTTTTCTTAGGTTGTTCTTCTGGTTTCTTAGCGTCATCATTACGAGCAACGTGATTTTGTACTTACGTCGTTTCGAGGTAACAATTTCTTTAAAATGTCGACGGTAGCAAGTCCTTTAGCTGTTGGAGGCATCCGACAATCGGGAGCACCAGTACGAACACAAAATGGTACGAATATTGATCAGCCCACAAAGTTTGGTTATATCGTCCCGTAGTTCTTGAAAAGTTTTGTGTTTTGTCGTTTTTTCCGTCAAAATGTATGTATTCACGAAACGAAATTGTAAATATTAGTATCGACTCTTCAACAATTAATTGTTACTACCATTTTATACGTTATATGAAATCGTACCAAACGTTTGGTAATTGATAGTAACCAAGAAATTAATGACTTAACATAGACGTTGCACATGCATAGTTATGTATGTGATACATTTATGATTCTATCAAATATTAGGTTTAAAAATAAATGTATGATAAATCTTGATAATAATGAAAGCAGTGCATTTCACTTGATGCTAACAACACTCTTGGAATTATTTCATCCTTTTTTTTATTATTGAATATTTAACAAGGACAAGTAATTATTATGAGCACTAAGTAGAAGGTATGCTTAGGAACATAAATCAACTTTGTATAGTATTTAAAAAATTAATTATATAAATAATAAATAGTTTATATACCTATATAATATAATGCCTGTAAATATGTGAAGTAAACATATTATTTGTCTTTTTCAGTTATGGCTGCCTGTGCTATCGCTAATATAGTTAAAAGTTCTTTGGGTCCGGTTGGCTTAGATAAAATGCTGGTTGATGATATTGGTGTATGTATTTAGCTTCTATATCTTTTAAAATATATAAAATATAAAGATTTAAAATATGTTAATTATGACATTAATTATTTAATTGATTTTTTTCAGGATGTCACTGTTACCAATGATGGTGCAACTATTTTACGTTTGTTAGAAGTTGAACATCCAGCTGCACGAGTTCTAGTTGAATTAGCTCAGTTACAAGATGAGGAGGTTGGAGATGGTACTACGTCAGTAGTAAGTGATTCATTTATATTTGTGTTAAATGGGAAATTTACAATTAAATATATATTTAATATAAAATATGTTATTTTATATTTAAAGGTCATAGTAGCAGCTGAGCTTTTAAAAAATGCAGATGAACTTGTGAAACAGAAGATACATCCAACTTCAGTCATTAGTGGCTACAGACTTGCCTGCAAGTAAATATCCCACTTCATTTTTTTTACCTTTTTATTTTTTATATAAAATTAATTTTGATTAATGTTAATTAATTAAATTATTAACAAAAAGATATTGGATATTTATTAAGAGGAAAAAAGAAATTATAATTTATATAACTTACACATGATCAATCAATTTCAGAGAAGCATGCAAATACATTCAAGAACACCTTACTGTCAGTGTGGATGAACTTGGAAGGGATTGCTTAGTTAATGTTGCAAAAACATCTATGTCAAGCAAAATTATTGGAGCGTATCCTTTTAATGTTATTTTCAGTCCTTGTTTGCAATTTGTTTTCGATATTTAGTAAAAACAATAATTTAAAATATGTTCTATAACTAATAATTAGTGATGCCAATTTCTTTGGCAATATGGTAGTTGATGCTGCTAACGCGATAAAAATTAGCGATGGCAAAGGAGGATTTTTATATCCTGTTAAAGCAGTCAATGTTTTGAAAGCACACGGAAAAAGTGTTCGAGAGTCGATTTTAGTTCAAGGATATGCTTTGAACTGTACCGTCGCATCTCAAGCAATGCCGAAGAGGATAACAAATGCGAAAATCGCATGTCTAGACTTTTCGTTGCAGAAAGCAAAAATGAAGTTGGGCGTCGAAGTACTTATTACAGATCCAGAGAAACTCGAAGCCGTTCGTCAACGTGAGGCAGATATTACCAAGGAACGTATTCAGAAGATTCTTGCTGCTGGAACTAATGTCATTCTTTTATCTGGTGGCATTGACGATTTATGCTTAAAGGTATAATCATATTTTAAATAATAAGTTCTAGAGTGCAATATATTTATTTTGATCTTTCCATAGTATTTCGTGGAGACTAAAACCATGGCAGTGCGCAGATGCAAAAAAGCTGATCTGAAAAGAATCGCTAAAGCTACAGGCGCACAATTTCTAACTTCGCTGACTAATATGGAAGGAGAGGAGAGTTTTGATGCCAGTTTCTTGGGGGAGGCTGCCGAAGTAGTGCAAGAGATGATATGTGATGATGAGCTTATTTTGATCAAAGGGTACATATTTTGTTACTAATATAGTGCAATTAATTAATTCCATAATTTTACAATTCAAGTCAAGCATTGATCTTTTTTGAGAGTTTCATAGTATTAAGAAAATAACAATAAAAGCATGATTTAGCTTTCTTTTTTATTTTAAGGCCAAAAGCACGTACAGCGAGCTCTATTATTTTACGTGGACCAAACGATTATTACTGTGACGAAATGGAACGTTCCATACATGACGCGTTATGCGTCGTCAAGAGAGTCTTGGAAAGCAAGAGCCGCGAGAGGAGGTTGCGTGGAGGCAGCACTCTCAATATATTTAGAAAACTTCGCAACATCATTGGTATCATTAAATTCTGAATTTTATCTAATCAATTTCTTTTCCTTTCTCTCTCTCTCTCTCACAGGATATTTATATTAGGTGTTGGAATTAATTCGTAGCGTTTTACAAGTGATGGGAAGTACTTTCATTAATGTATTTTTTAATGCTCATGTGAAATAAATAACATTCTTTCATTAAAAAACGCTACGAATTAATTCCAACATCTAATACATTTTTATATTATAGAGCTCCCGAGAACAATTGGCTATAGCGGAATTTGCTCGATCTTTACTAATTATACCAAAAACATTAGCCGTAAACGCTGCACAAGATGCAACCGATCTTGTCGCCAAGCTTCGAGCCTATCATAATTCCAGTATAACAAAGCCAGATCTTGTTGACTTGAAGTGGTAAGTTTGTCTTCTTTTTTTTTAGTTTATTATATAAAATAAAATATTAAAATGAATTATGTTTATATTTTTGTAGGGTGGGTCTTGATTTACTCGTGGGAAGTATAAGAGATAACAAAAAAGCAGGCGTGTTAGAACCAGCCATTTCAAAAATTAAATCTTTGAAATTTGCCACTGAAGCAGCCATAACCATCCTTCGAATCGATGATATGATTAAACTAGACCCTGAGCGTTCGAAAACTAAATCTTATCAAGACGCCATGGAAGCCGGTGAATTGGAAGATTAATTAAAATGTGCATTTACATATTATGTTGAATACAATGCGTTTATACGAAAAAAATGTAAAAGATTTGTAAATGTTTCACTGCATATATATAAATATCACACGATAATAAAGATTTAAAATCTTGCTGCTCGTATGTTGCATGTACACAATTTCAGTTTGCACATGCATAAAATGCTGATAAAGCTTAAGAAATAAAGCTATTTCATAATATAATGTTACATTTTTTTTTATTTGATTACATTAATACCATAATAAAATATGATATTTGTGCTAAAAAGAACATATAGGAGAAATGTTTAATTTTGTATTTATTACTAAAAACTAGGATATTTTTAAACTTACATTTCTTTGAATTATATGAATAAACTTTTATGTTTAAGAAAATTTTAATCATAGTATTTACAGTATAATGAAAATTTCATACTGTCTAATTATACCAATCTTATTCAAAGGTCTGTGTAATTTAACAATCAGTATGACTTAAAGCATATGTATTACGCACGTATATTATAAATTCATTTCGGATAAAAATATAAAATATTATATAAATATATAATAATATGTAATGTATACTATTATATAAATAATAATCAATATTAAATTTGTGTCACTCTTCATAAAATTGCGTTTAACATACAAATCCTACATACGGTAATAAAAAATGTGAATATTTTGTTATAGAATATTTAAAGTAATAAGTTTTAAGTTTAGATTGAGTGTTTTCCAGCAAAGACAATGAATCATTTCATTCTTGTTTAATGTTGACAAACAGGGATATAATGATTCATGTTTCTCTGTTCTTGCTGGAAAACACCTATTTTATAGCATCACGCATGTGTAAAAGATAAAAATAATTATAAAGAAACGCTTCTATTAACTTATAAATTATTATCTGATATATGTATTTGACAGTTCATTAATGGAAAATAATGGAGAATAACAGTTTTAAGTATTATATGATATGTATGTTTAGTAGGTTCAATATCGTTTATAAACGATGTTACATATAAACGATATTTATTTTCTCAATAAACATGATACGTTAAATAGAAGTTATTTACAATATATTTATTACATTGTGATAGTTAACTAATTTTAAACTTATTGACACATTACGAAATCATTTTTTACAATCATATTTTAATGATTTGTTTTGTCTTGATTATATGCTTATTTACAATGTAAACTCATCATCTTATCTATCGCCAAATTTTAATAACAAATATTTAGTCCGTTAAAATATATATATTGTTTGTGTTTGTATAACATTTTTGTACATCATAAGATAGACATACAAGTACAATAATAAATTATCAAACAATTTTCTTTGATAATTTATAGTACACATACTATTTTCTTTCCGAAAATAGTTCGTATTATGTTAAAATTTTATTGAGTTACTTATCCACTTGATATCTTTTTATTAAATTTTTTAACATATTTGAAGAAAGATACAAACAATAGATACAATAGCAATTTTCGTAATCATTATTTCAAATGATATAAATGAATTAAATTATAAAAAAAAATTTACAAAAATTCATACCTTTTTGAGCCTTTGCTTTTTCCATACATATATGAGTAGAAAATATATTCTTCCTAATAATACATAAAATTATTATTCACAAATACTTAAATTGATTTTTCCATTAATAACTGCTTGAGTTATAAATAAATGTGTATATAAGTACTATAAATAAATTCCCGGAAAATTAATTCCTGAATATTATATATTGAAAATTTAGAAATATCTAACTGCATTAATATTGTATTAAATATTTTTAAATAAAAATCGATATATAATTATATCAAAATTTATATATGTAATGTCAGAGTGTACCTGTAGTTTTGGACCTTTTGCAATGTATAGATTTAAGTTATTGATACATATGTTGTAAAATATTCTTTAGTTATTTACTATGTTTATATACAAACCCTGTTCGGATTGATGAATAATGTAAGACATAATCAATTTCTAAATACAAAAATTTAATATGATTAAGTTTATTTAAAAAAAGCAATCAATATGGTGTGTGTGTGTGTGTGTGTGTATGTATGTGTGTGTGTACATACATATACACGCACACGATAGATATGTGTGGAAAACGGAATGCAATGTGATTAATATTCACAATAACTAATATTCATTATGCATCTTTCCAAGACAGGGGATCCAAACAAATAAATAATCATCAGATATTTCCTTATTTCTCACAAACCATGCTGTGTTTAAAATCAACGAATCTTTTCAATTTAAGATAATTTCGGATTAAGATTAATTAGGATTTATTCATGAAAAATGTGAATGTTATTTTGATATTGTATATATAAAGATAGATGTTAACGTCCTTTCTTCATCGAAAAAGATTCGCGAAGTTTTATAATTGAGAGCATAAACCTTTACAATGCAGGATTTTCGAATTTTGGTCCTTTTGTGACTATAATCTCAGCATATGAATATTCTTGATTGAGTTCTAATACTTGGAACTTTTTCAAGACTAATAGTGTATAAAATTTTTGTGCAACCTGTAAAGAAAGAATTATTTTTTTTTAAATATCAGAGAGATAAATATATTGGCTGTGTTTAGCAGAAAAAATAACTTTACAACGGTTGTGAGATTCTGTAATATGGTTGGTTTATACATTCATATTCAATAAGAGATTAAGAATAAAAGTAAAATTAATTATATTTAAAAATTTGACAACAGTCGCAAAACTTTTTCTGCTAAACACAGCCATAGGAATATAGTTTTTCAAAAGACCAACCTGTTTGCGATTATTTTTAAATGCCATCTCCGATAGTGTTAATTTATCTTTGGTATCGAATTTGCTTTTAATAACATGATACATATGCGCCGCTCTCTTGTTAAGAACGCGTTCTTCAAACTGTTCATAAGTTTCATCCATTTGTTGTTCTTCTTGCTAAAAAAAACATATAATAATATTATAAACAATTAATTAATGTTCTTTATAGATTTAAAAAAATTTCCACTTAATTATTAAAACTTAATAAAACTAATAGAGACGTGTACAAAATAAAAATTTTATCTTATTTATATAAATGCACAATAAAATAATTTTTTGAACAATATTAAAGTATATTACAGGTCCCACGGATGGCGGAAACTCGTAATCCTCGTGGTTCCACGGCGTGGCAGGTCCTCTTTCGGAAATTGCACCAGGCGTATGTGCTGGAGGATGTTGCTCGTCATAACCCATATACGAAACTTGTGGTTGTGCCTGTTGAAATCATACAGCATTAATAAAAATTTCTATATTAAATGTACAAGTGTTCTCTAGATTTATAAAAAAGCATTGAAGTAATGATTGCAAGGCAAGGACGTATTTATTAATTTTTTAAATGCATTTATCATAAAATGAAAGTTTCTCTATTTACTTGATCGTAACCCATATTTTCCATCTGTGGCATATCAGATGTTTGTATAGTGGCGGCTTCTTCCTGTGCTGATGTTGATGGCACTTGCTCTTCGTGTGTGCCAAGTATCGAGCTAACTTCAGCTGGTGCGATTTGTGGTATTTCCGAGCCGAGCAAAGGCGTTTCGGTAGTTGATGGTACAATAACTGATGGTTCCCCAGAAGGCACAATGCTGCTTATGTCGGAAACCGATGGTTCTACTGGTAAAGATACTTCGGGTGGCATAGATGATTCTGAAGAAAGATTCTGTTGAGCGATTATGTTTGGAATTTCCGATTCATTTGGTTGATTAATCTCTACTGGAGTTGGTTGAGCTGGTTGAGGAGGTTGCCTTATCTAAACATAGTAACAATATATTTATATTAATTATAACATTCTAATAAAATTCTGCCAACTTTTTTATTTTTTAAAGAAAAGAATCTATCTTTCTCCCTTTATTATTAGGTGTTGGAATTAATTCGTAGCGTTTTACAAGTGATGGGAAGTACTTTCATTAATGTATTTTTTAATGCTCATGTGAAATAAATAACATTCTTTCATTAAAAAACGCTACGAATTAATTCCAACACCTAATATAATTTTTATAATGACTAACTTCATCATCCTGCGGTGCTTTCCGTTTTCGTCCTGTACGTTTATTGAGAAGACTTTGTTCAAAAGAAGCTACTTCTGCTTCTGGAGCATCTCTCATTTGTTCTAAGGACATTCCATCTTCGTCAGTTCCAAGTCGCCCGAAGTCTTCATGATCGTAAGACTTGCTGGTGAGATGTCTCTGATAATTCTGTTTAATAATAATTAAAATGAAATATTTATATAATTATATAATTTTCAAAACTTATTGTTATTCAAACAATCATAGAATGTTAAATATTATTACTTTAAATAGAACACGAGCCGGGATAGGCCTTCCTGGTAAAGCAAAGAGTTTCTCTACGCCACCTGTTTCTTTCCAATGCATTAATCTTTTCGTAGGTGGTGCCAAGTCTAATGTCGTGATAATATCGCTAGTATCAGATAGTTGCGCTTTCATTTCCTCACCAGAAATATTTTTTACTTCATCGACAATGAGTTTGCGTTTGCGTTTGGCTTTTGTGAATCCTAGAAACAGCGATAACTTTTTGTTAGTTACGAGACATAAATATGTATGTCAATGATAAATTAAAAAAATTTACCCTTTAAAGCAGATGCATCAATTGGAGCTAGCGCGAAGCTTTCTTCCTCATCGTGTAATAATGTAGTTTGATCTTGCATAGGTGGCGGTTCTTCTATGTTATCAATAGCATGTTCTTCTGGTATAACTGGTGGGGCTGGTGTAAAGCGCCGACTGGCAACACTAATTCTTCCTTCAATTTCCTCTCCAACTGCAGCTGGTGTAGCTGGTCTAGAGCCATCAGAGCTATGCATAGTGTATTTAATGTATTAGTATAATTTTAAAGTTGTATACAGCAAAATATACAAACAAGAATGAAAGCAATATTAAACCAAGAAAAAACAATTAGCAATAAAGATTAAAACATAATCAATTGGTTTAGTTAATAAATATTTTTATCGACAAAAGGCAAACGTACAAATTTTGATTTAAGATTGTAAATAAAGTTTGGTTATTGAATAGATTAAATAAATATTTATGTTCTAATTAATAATGCTTCAACTATTATTGCTTAATTTTTCTTTTATGATTGCATATTTTAGAATCTTATTATAATTTTTTAAGAATGATAAATACCTCATGCCTCCCATTGGAGAAGCTGGTCCACCAAAGTGATCACCCATATCTTCGTCAGACTCATCGTGCACAGAAGCAGCAGTTCCAGTAACCGCTCCCGTTTCCTGTTGTTCATTTATCGAACTAACTTCAGGTACAGGTACTTCACCCATTGGAGCTTCATCAAATAAACCACCTTCAAACAGACCTCCCGCTAAAACATTAACAATAATTATAAAAGATCGTTGGATCTAATTATAAAAAGAATATTAATTATTTGACCATACATATGATATCTTGACCAAGATGACCACCAAAACCATCGTCTCTAATGGGTGTATCTATGTCCATGGGTTGTGTTGTAGCGGATGTCCCTGCAACTGGCTCTTTTTCCTTTTGTTCCAATGCCGCCTCTATTCCTGGGCCATCACTAAATAACATGTGACTCTAAAATCAAATTGAAGCAATTAATATCTTAAAATGTCATTATTTTTTAAAAATATCAAAAACTAATTCATTTATTTTTAGCTTATTTAACAAAAATTGAACAAATTTTTAAAATATTTCTTAAAGTTTACATACATATATGCTAATTATACATACATTATACATACATATATATATATATATATATATATATATGATAATGAACAAAGAACTATGGATTAACTGATTACATTTTATAAATGTTTTACTTACAACTTTTATATACTTTTCATAATATTTTTATATTTAAAGATTGTTTAGCTACTTGTAATATTTATATTATTCTAAATCATATAATCACTTCTTCAAAAATGTGTGAAATATTATATAATAATATAATGTGTGTAATATATTTAATTTTACTCATTATTTATTTAGTATAAGTGATCAAAAGTAAAGTAATTAAATAAGTAAAATTAAAAAGAACAAGTATGATATTAAATTACCTGATCTAAAGAAGGTTCCATGCCACTGCCATGTCGTAGTAACTCTGGTGGCTCAGCATCAAAACTCATGTCTCCAAAGCCCTGATCATGTGTAACTAAAGACAGACTGCCATAATCTTCCCTCATTGTTATTTCTTCTGCTCTAGATTGATTCAAACTAAACTGAGCTTCTATATCAACATCTCTGAAAACAAGATTTATATAAAATATTTAAAAATATTGTTAGGTCTATGGTACACAAAAAAAATTTAAACAAATTCAACATTCGTTGATTTCCTTACTGCTTATATTTTAGTGCTGAAGTATTTTGTATGCCATGGGCCATATACATACACACATATACATGTATATAGATATATACATATATATATATATACACACACATTATATATATATACACACATTATATATACACACACACACACATATATAAGATTAAAAATTGAATTTTGATATAAACATCTTTGCAAAGAAAATATTATTTCATATATTTAAAAAACTACTACATGGTTCTTACAAAAGCTTGATTATCTTACTTGAGCTCAGGCATAGCAGTATCAAAATCATGAAACACTTCTGGCAAGGTGATAGCTGTTACAGCTGCCTCTCTGTGTTCCTCAGGCAGATCTACCATTCCAGGCCTAAAGGCCATTTTAATCTTCACGAAAGCTTCATTGCAATCAGCCAATAAATACTTAGCTTTCCTTGAATAGATTCGTACTACTCCCAGTAATAAATGGCCAGATGTTCTTAAAGCCATTTTAACCTATTAGAAATATCATAAACAGAATTTAATGATATGTCACAGAATTTTGTCAGATCTGGTCGATAAGATAATGTTTACCTTTGGTTGTAATATACCATCCACTGATTTTTCTATATTTGTCTCGAATACATGTGCCTTCGTTAATTTCTTGTCCCAATGAGCAGCCAACCATATACGGGCCAAAGGCCCTTTTTTGGCCAATACAAAATGTGCATAAAACATGATTCTTAGATTCTTCTAGTATTGATCTGTAAAAAGATGGAATTAGTTAATTAAATCAAACTTTCAGTTCAAGTGCAAAAGAAATACAGTTAGAGAAAAAGGAAACATTTAATAAATGTCATCCTGCCCAATTCATCAGTGAAGTGTTTCTCTTTGAGTAAAACGTTACGTTTTAATATGAATATGAAGAAATTTAGAATTAGATCAGTAATTGATTGCATTGTCAAATGACATGCAATCTAACCCATAAATGTTTATGAAAAGTCAACAATGAATATTGCTCGATTTATGAAAATATAAACATCAATGCACAAGATGGCGTTTCCGTCTACAGTTTTGGCGGTTACAAGGTAACGTCAAACCCGTCAAACTCTTGATACCAGTTCTCCGTTATAATATGCACAGCGACTCACCGAAATACCGTCCGTTGTTAGGCCGCGCAGAGCCGTGACATATTTCGCACAGAAAACAACCTCAACTGCGAAAATATCTCAAATCAACACATGTAACACATACGGTACGTTCTCACCTCGACGCGTATCTGAAAGGAAACTCACCACGATTATGCGTGCCCACTTATACCAACTTACTATGCCTAGTTAAGACTAGGCGTAGTTAGAGTCCCTAGAAAAATAGAGTCTGGCCAAAGACAGCAACAAGATACTAGAGATGCGTTTGACATTGCAAATCGTTCGGCAACTCGCGTCTTTCTGCTACAAGTTATCTCATCTATGTTCGATATTAACATTTCTAGAGCCAATCAAACTGCTCGATCCACTCCGGATTCAAAGACCGAGCTCGCAGAACTAATGCAGATTTTGGCGCCTAAATTCATAATCTGTATATTTATAATAATGCTATCAAATAGAAATTGATGGAGTACATTAAGTACAATATTTAATGAGAAAGGTAAGTTTTTAATTCTTTTCCTCTTTATAATACATTAAAGATTCTAACGAATATAAATCAAGTGATATAACTTATAAATTGCAAGAAGTTTATTGCAATGTAATATTTTCTTCTAAGAAAACACACCTGCATATGAATTTGCTATATTCATGTGTAATGATCTATTTTTAGTATATAAGACTATTATCAATTTCTAGTAAAGCGAAAGAAATTTTCAATTAATAGAATATTTTTTATTTATTCATAAAAATAAATAATTTCATTTTTTAATTTAATCTTAAAGGACAGTTTACAGCTCTGTAGCATTCGGAATTAATTCTTGACACTCGAATTGCTCGAAGATTACGTGATCAAGCTCGTCATCTGCTAGCATCTCAGATTTACAT